>CM016727.1:17910975-18510975 GCA_005771605.1 Scutellaria baicalensis
GGATGATCAAGTTTCATTTTATCATGACTTTTTTTAGTTGTATGTATATTTTGATTTATTTTTTTCCATTTATTTATCCACCAATACCTAATCATGTAGGCCATTCAAATTGGAGTTATCATGTTTAATGATGACATCAAAAAATTTGCAAGTGAATTTAAAAGAAACAGAACATATTTGATTGAAAATGTGATGGTTAAAGGCGTCAACACGAACTTCACTTCAGTACATCCTGAAAAAGAATTAGTTTTAAACCATTTCAGCAATGTGAAGGAAATTTTGAACAATATCGAGGAAAATCATGATAAGAATGTCTACGTGGAGTACAAAGACTTGCGTGGTAAACATGAGGAGCGCGTCAAAATTGGTCTGTATTTTTCTATTTCAATTTCCTTTCAATAATTTATATAAAAATAATCATTGAATATATATTTTGTTTATGAAGATATATGTGGAGTGCTTACAAGGGTGAAGGAAAGCATGATTGCTAACACCCCAAGAAAGGTGGCTGTAAGAGAAATCACTTTGATAAATGAAGAGTAAGTATTACCTATCTTCTATAATAAAGTATGTGAAAAATATATGAATTTAAGTCCCCAATAAAACAAAATAACTAAACAGAAATGCAACTTTTTTTTTTATATGCAGACACCACTATATTAATGTTTCCCTTTGGGAAGACATGGCTTTGAATGAAGGAGCGGAATTGCAACAAATTGTTGACCAAAAACCAACGATTGCCATCACAAAAGTCACAACGAAGGAATATCAAGGTAAAACATAAACCCAACTAATTTTTGGACAAATAAAAAAGATAATGAACAAATGCAAATGTCTTGAGAAGGAAAATAATTTTTAAATTACAAATGTTTGCTTAGGTGAGATCCAATTGCAAACCACTTCAATTTCAACTGTACAAATAAATGTGAAATCTAAACAACTTGCAAAACTGTCATGCACCATTCATGATCCACTGGAAATATGCAAGTTGAGGATGACACAAAGAATGAGGGGAGGAAAAGAGACTACTCTTGAAGATCTTATTGAGAGAAAAGATTCTCTATCAAAGGTACGTGACTATAATTTATATTCAAGGTATATGGATACGTCGTGTTTTCATTATAAAACATTTTTTTTTCCAAAATGCAGAATGAATATTATTATTTCACTGGACTTGTGGACAACGTAGAAAATGAAACAAAAATATGGTACAATGCATGCAAAAAGTGCACAGCATCAGCACCAAAAGATGATGGAAATACAACATGTAGAAAGTGCAATGATGACCCAGTTCAAACAATACCAAGGTAGAAAATTAAAATAATAAATTACAAAATAAGATGAGTAATGATAAATCGCTATATTTTATATAAATTCATTGTTGTAGGTATGTAGTCAAACTAAGGGTGATACAAAATCATCTTGAAGCTACAATGACAATGTTTGGTGACACGGCAGCAGTATATGTTGGATGCTCAGTGGAAGACTACTTGAGGTCCATTGAGAAGGTAACAATTTTATTTTTTTAATAAGGTCTTCATTCAAAAATAAAACAAATATAAATAGAATGACAACCATTTACTCATGTCCACAATTTAGTCACTAAATTTTTATTGTTTTTCTAAATAAAAATACATACACAGGGTCAAAGCATATCTGAACATCACAGACGGTTGATCTTACAAGGAGCAAGTAAGGTCCGTTTTTTGATTGCCCTAAACTACAACACGAAAGTTGAAGGAGGAAGATTGAACGCAATTGTTGAAGCCATAGAAAAGATGGAAACTGTGGAGATAATAAATGACAAATTCAACAACACAACCACAACATTGACAACAATAGTGGACACTCCACCAAATGATGAACCAAAGAAAAGAAGAAAAATCAAGAAGACAAAAGACAAGGAATGCATACATGTATCCAGCGGTGAAGAAGATGATACAATCATACATTTATTAAACAAGTCAAGAAAAAAGAAGAGTAAGGCAGAGAAGAAGATCAAACAAGAAAAAATATAATTGGTAGTCAAATTAGATTGTTACCTTTTCTTTTAACTTATTTTAGATTAGATATAGTTAGTAGTCAAATTAGATTGTTGTCTTTTCTTTTCACTTATTTTAGATTAGTTTTATGAAAGTTTTTCTTTTAAATCACTATTTTTATAAATCTTATTAAATTGCAAAATCAATAACTTAAAAAATTCAAATGTTAACTACATTCTAATAAAATATTAAACAAAAAGTGAATGGAAAAAATACCTAACAAAAATCAACCAAAATATAGATTTTAAAAGTTTAACTCCTCACGTGCGTTTCCTCACGTGCAACACACGTGTTCCCTAACTAGTATATATATATATATATATACGCGAAACGAAGCATGATCGGGGCACAATTCTTGGAGGAAATGAGGTCTCTCAGATCCCTACGTGCTTTCTCCATCTCCTTCACGTACTCTGTTTCTCCCATCTTTCAATGCAAACTCCAACTTCATCATCTCATGGATCCATATTTCAGCAATATATAATGTTTTTTTAGGATTAATCCCTTCTTAAATTAAGAGTATAAAGAAATGAATGTTTGGAGTCACATGCACAAGAAAAGAAAAGAATTATGCTATCAATCTTTTTATCAGGTAGGATTTCCAAAATACCCATTTTCATAAGCCAAGAACTTATCTACCCATTTTTTAAAAAATAATTTTTTTACCCAATTTTTAAAGTGAAATCTCCATAATACCCTTAATTTTAGTTATATTTACATAAAAAAAGAATCCAGGAGACTCTACTCATGTCTAGAAACTCTATTCGCGTCCAGGAAACTCGACTCGTGTCCAGAAACTCTACCCGCGTCTACCTTTCAGATAAGGTGAACATGTCGTGAACACGAAATATAATATCGTGTTCACGATATGCAGAAAGGTTCAACATATCATGAACACAAAATATAATATTGTGTTCACGATATGCTGATATCGTGTTCATGATATGCTGATATCGTGTTCACAATATGCTGATATGATATCAGAGGTATTTCCACTTCGCAAAAACTCATATGAGACCGTCTCACGGATCCTCTTCCGTGAGACGGATCTTTTTGACCCAGCCCATAACCCAATAATTTAGCCCAATTTTCAACTCAATAATCTAGCCCAACTCTCATATGGGTTCAACTATACTAATGCATTCCCTCAATTCTCACTTTGACTCAACTAATGCATTTCTCAAATTATGTTGGACCGTCGCACAACTGGCTTCTTCTTTTTTTTTTTTTTCTTTTTTCTTTCTTCTTATATCTTCTATTTAATATTTTTCTTTTTTTTTTATCTTTAATTGCTTTAATTTACACTATTTTCTCGAATTTAAGTACGAATTTATATTTATGAGTATGTCTTTTAAAACTATAAGTACGTGTGCTTTGTTTTTAATTTCTCATATTATTTTTAATTCCCGGGTTATGGGCTTTGAAAACTGGCGCCACTTATTCCCTCCTTTCTAGTTAATATTACTTAGCAATTTTGTTTTTTATAATTGCAAAAGAAAAATTATGAATTTTTCAAAAGTCGTAAATTTATCAATTTTTTTTTAATAATGGTTAAAAAATTATGATATTTATTCATTGTTGTAATATGAGCAACAATTATATTCTGCATACCACATCATATGTCACGTCATTTCCAAAAAAAATGATTGAAAGATCAAATTGTAAAATTAAAGCATCATAACTAGCAAAAAAAGGAGTAAAAAAAGAAAAAAGAAGCTACCTGAGGTATTGTTTCTGTATATATTATTCATTTTGTGTTAGCAGCTTTCTTTTGTATTCTCTTTTACTAGTGTACTTGTCAATGTTTTCGTCTGCTTCTGTCTTTTATAATGGCTGAAAATGCGAAGTGATAATATGGGTCCACCTCTTTCTATATAATATAATGTGTAATTAACCTTTCTCTCAATAGAATCTTATTGGATGTGTTTTCACACGGACCATGTTGTATTGTTAAGTTTGTTTACATTTTGATGCGCCTGTAGGTTGAAGAAGACGACATAGAAGAATTCTCACGTAAACAATTCATGAGACAGTCTCATACAAGTTTTGTGTTGTTCTTTACGATAATTGTAGCTCTTTAAGTTAGCAATTTACTACCAAAAAAGGGGGGGGGGGGGGGGAAGATATTTTATCTAATTGAAGTGCTCAATGAGTATAAGTGTGTTTTACATATATATATATATATATATATATATATATATATAAGTATATCTTTTAGAATATAGATTTTCAACACACCAAAATAAATTTAAGTATGTCTTTTACATCCATAAGTATGTTTTTTTCCATCCATAAGTACGTCTTTTCCACCTGTAAGTCTTACAGCCCTGCTTGATAATTTGTTCTATATAATCGTGAAATTATGGGCTCTTGGTGTAATTGAGGTATAATTTGTTCGGTTCTTTGGGTTCGCTGAATTCGGTTGCTTCGATTTTTCCTTGGAGTGAAATGTTTTTTTGGTGAATTTAATTGATTCCTTTTTTGGATTAATTGGAGATGATGTGTTCATTTTCCGATGGATTGTGGACTGCCAGTTGTAATTGTAGTGACTTATTGATGAACTGATTTGGGTAACTGTATGTATTGTGACTTTCTCTCATATTTTTTTATCCAAGTATGCATTTTAAACACATAAGTATGCCTTTTAAAGCACATAAGTATTGATTTTCACTTTACTGTTTTTAATTTGTTTACATAAGTTATTTTGGTCCAAGTATGTCTTTTAAGCACATAAGTATACCTTTTAAGCACATAAGTATTGATTCTGAATATGAGTATGTATTCTGACTTTCTCTCATATTTTTTGTCCAAATATGTCTTTTAAGCACATAAGTATGCCTTTTAAGCACATAAATATTGATTGGGAAAATTGCAAATTTAGGACAGTAACTATACCCCATTCATCATTTAGGGACATTATCTTTTCGGGCTTTTTATTAGGGACTGTAACTTTCAAAAACGTGCTAATTGAGGACAAATCAGCCCGAATTAAGGAAATTCGGGCCAATTCGCACGTGAATGTCACGTGACAGCACTATTTCGGGCTTTTTGCTTATGTGGCATCTGAGTCATTTTCTATTTCATTTTTAAAATTAAACTTATACTAAATTAGAGGACACATCACCTATTAAATAATAGAAACATTTTGAGGAGGGAAAACATAATTTCATTCCCTCCTAAATGAAGAACACCTTCTTCCCCAAAATAAAACCCTAAGCAGCTTCTTTCTTTCGTTTCTTCTCTCCTTCTTATATCTTCTATCCACTGAAAAAATTCGTCTTCACCAGCCTCTTCAATTCACTGGAGAATGTCACAAATATCTGGAAACATCGATTGTTATTGTGGAAGGAGGAAACAAGATTCCACAAGGCCCACATACTTTAACTAAAATAATTCAAATTAAATTTGTGATACAAACACTTTTTAAAAGTTCAGAACTTAAGAAAAAAAAGGGGAAACTTACGATACATGGGTGGAGGATGATTGAAGTCCTTCTTTAATCGCTCAACCACCATTTTCGAGCGCCAAAACTCTTTCACAGTTCGCAAACACTCCAACTTTGTGTAGGGGTGTCGAATTTCTGAGGTGGAGAATGTGATTTGGGGATTTAGGGTTTATTTTGGGATCTCCGTTTTTCAAATTTCGATTAGAGTTCAAAATGGTGATCTGTCCTCTCATTTTGTGATTTGGAAATAGAAAATGAATCAGAAAATGCCACATAAGCAAAAAGCCCGAAATAGCGCTGTCACGTGACATTCACGTGCGAATTGGCCCGAATTTCCTTAATTCGGGCTGATTTCTCCTCAATTAGCACGTTTTTGAAAGTTACAGTCCCTAATAAAAAGCCCGAAAAGATAATGTCCCTAAATGATGAATGGGGTATAGTTACTGTCCTAAATTTGCAATTTTCCCATATTGATTCTCACTTTACTGTTTTTAATTTGTTTGCATAAGTTTATTTGGTCCAAGTATGCATTTTAAGCACATAAGTATGTCATTTAAGCACATAATTATTGATTCTAAACATGAGTATGTATTTTGACTTTCTCTCATATTTTTGGTCCAAGTATGTCTTTTAAGCACATAAGTACGTCTTTTAAGCACATAAGTATCGATTCTGAACATGAGTATGTATTTTGACTTTCTCTCATATTTTTGGTCAAAGTATGTATTTTAAGCACATAAGTATTGATGATCACTTTACAATTTTAATTTGTTTGCATAAGTTTTTTTTAGTCTAAGTGTGTCTTTTAAGCACATAAGTATGTCTTTTTAAGCATATAAGTATGTCTTTATATAAATATGGATAATTGTTTTTGGAGGCTATAAATAAGATATAGATACACAATAGATACAATTTTTTATTTAGTTTGAATTTTGGCATTTTCCCAACAATATATAAGAAAAGAATTATGCTATCAATCTTTTTATTATTTCCAACAACTTAATTTACCCATGCAAGTCAAGATTTTTCATGTATGCATGTGTGTAAGGAAGCAAGGCATTGGTACTAGGAATAAAGTCATGCTTGGAGTGGAGGATAAGGATGGTTTTTCTCAAAACTCATGGGAATAAATAACAAGAAAATATATGGGTTTTTTTATTTTTTCTTTTTTGTAAGGAAGAAACTATCAATTAGGAAGTAGGATTTTATTTTTTAAAGTTACACATATGTTTATATATTCGATCAGTCACAAATAATCATCCAAACTGTGCATGATTTTGCAATTAACTACCCTAAATATTTTTTATTGCAACTAACTATCTCATCTTTGTACGAGTTGCAAATGGTCATCTAAAACCATCATAACACAATTTTCTGATCAAAGGGAATCAAGTGTGAGGCACACCCTATACTTATGAGGGTATTTCTATCATTTTAGGTTAAATATTGGGAGAAAAAATACAACTCCTACTTTTAAACCCTAAAGCTCAATGTTCTTCCTCAATTTGTTGAGTATAGACAAGTGGGACAATATGAAGAAATATTATGGATGAACTTTGTTTTGGTGGCCGGACAATTAAAATAAACACATCATGGATTAATTTGAATTTTGGAAGAAGATTTTGGGCTTGCGAAAAGTATAAAGTGTGTTCTATAATCCATAATTTTTATTTCAAGATCCTTAATTTCAATTGAAAATCCTTAATTTAGTTTCAAAATCCTTCATTTATTTTCGAAATCCCTATTATATGCTAGGAACTACAAATTTTATAATTTCCCTATTATATGTTAGAAATTACAAATATGTATTTATTCTTGAAATCCCTATTTTCTTAGTAGTCAACATTGCTGATTTTGAAGTATACTTATCGTACATCCTAATAAATTTTAATATTTGTCTTAGTAATTTTATAAATTTCCCCAATTAAACTTAAAATGGTAGAAATGGAATCATACGTATAGAATGTGGCTAGAACATGATTCGATTTTGACTGAAAATTGGTGTCTTAGATGGTTATTTGCAACTCGCGCAAATGTGAGATGGTTAGTTGCAACAGAAATAAATAATTTAGGTAGTTAAGTGCAAAAATGAGTACAGTTTGAATGATTATTTGTAATTAACCCTTAAACTAGTATTTGTTTTTATTTTATACTAGATCTTCTCATGTGCATTGCATGAATTGTTATATTTATAGTTAAATTTCAGCATTATACTAAAAGTTTGTCTATAGTTTTATCTCAAATAATCTAAATTTTAAATTTCAAAAAAATATTTTTTACATTCTATTTTTAATTGTATTCATTTTTATTTTATTCCGTATTTGTGAATTTTAAAGTATAGTTGTTATTTAGAAACGTATTTTTTAAGCATAATATTTTAGTTTACTATTATAGCTAAAACTATTGCAAATCAATAAAAATAAAAACTCAAATGCATCAAAATTTAAACATTTTAGTTTTTGTTATTTTGCTTCCATATATTTAATGTAAGTAACAAATCAGATATCATAAAAATGATAATTTGATGTGTCGTTGAAGGAGAATTTTAAATGAAGAAGTTTGGACTTGAAATTATCAAAAAAAAAAAAAAATTATAAACGGGTTAAGAAATTAATGTTTTAGATTTTTATGAGACTAACATTTTGCATTACGACTTTAGACTACCCCATTTCTTACAATGTTTAAGTGAAAAAGTTCAAAATTGAACCAGATAAGGCAAGCTAAGCATATTAGTTATAACATAATTCAATAAGAAATGTATCGGATCTTCTATACCAAAAAGTCATGTCCCACTGATGTACCACATCAATTAGTTTTCATATTAAAATAATATTATAATTTGTCAACGCCTTTATCTTAAAAACTAATTTAATATATTTGATTTGGAATGTGGTACACACATGATACAGGGATGTTTGATACATGGGATCTGATTTGCAATTTCGTAATAGTGTATCATACAACTAACTACTATTTCTTTAGTGTGCAGATTGTGCTTGTGTTTCTGTGATTTTTCAGCTTACAAAGTTGGAACAAGATGGTAGACTATTGTGCATGTACAATAGCTTTATAATCTTTATGTTATGTATGTTTTCTGCAGTACAATAGAGATTTTAACTTCGATTTTGTTTGTGAGCTATAAAAATAGCTTAGAAAGCCAATCCTCATTGATTCCACTGATGTGATATAAGCAAAATACATCTCTTGAACATTATTTTTCTCATAACAGTGGATATAAGCATGTTATTAGGGGAACAAAGCTTATAGTTGCATCATAATTAGGGCGGTAAATGATACAACTTGAACCAAATGAATCATTGTTCAAACTTGTTTGAAATATAATCGAGCTTCAATTTATGTTTGAGCTTGTTTGGATAACTAATCAAATCAAATTTGAATGAGACAAGCAGAATTTATATTTCCAACAAATAACTTGATACATGTATTACCTATTCACATATGATGTGATGTCAATCTCATCACTATTTACATACTCACAAAAAAGGTAAGGCAGAGGTAACCATTAACTTTACCACTCTTCTATTTCATCATTGTCGGTCTCGTCGTCTTTGTCATCCGATCTCATGCCCCAGTTTTCATCTTCATTTACGCCATCAATGTGTTCGAGTACTCTATGTCCGAGCCACTTAAGTGCCGGTTTAATCTCTGTGACTAAAACAGAATGATTGTTCAGTCTTATGCTGGTATCTGCATCTATCCTTTCGCCCATTATTCGACGCTGCAAGTGTAATGATCAGAGGAGATCAGTGTGGCCTTAATTACTCAAATCTAAACATTTTCTGCGAAAACTGTTTTTCTAAGAGCACAAGAAATTTAGCAGAAACTAAGTTTTATCATTGTTTGTCTCTAGATTGCTCAACCTTATTGTGCCATAAAGTCTGCTCAGCCTGCCAGAGCATTGGACGGCGAATAGCATGCCACCTGCATTGCCAGAATGACTGACGGACATTAGCGTAGCATTCGACAAAGCAAAGACAACAATAAGTCATGCCATTGAACCATACCTAGCAGATTGAGGACAAGCATTCCCAAATAAAACTCCACGGACAGCTATTGAAGCAGCAGCAGATTGCAAAACATTCTCAGCTTCAAAGTTTTTACCACCAGTTGATGAAGCAAGAAGCAAGTCAGTGTCACTTAAATATGTTCCGACAACCCATGCATCCTCGATTGCCTCCTCACTCACAAAATCGACCACTGTAAGATGCAAACATAGAGCATAAAGAAAGTCAGTTAAAGTTTGTTCTATCTCTACGATTACCAAGCCACAGCTCATGTAGCTCTCTCAATTTAATTGAAAAAATAAACTGCAGATTGATTTCACAAGGAAACTACAACAAAACTTAGGCTCACATCACAAATGTCTTCTCAGATGATCTTCATATATTGCTAATTTCATATGGAAAATAGACAATCTGTTTAAATAACAAGATAGCATATAGCATAGCTTACCATTTTCATGAAGAAAATCAGCAATAACCCGTGCCTGCCCATGTGCCTGACAAAGTACCAACTCTGGATCATCCATCTTGAGAGGACACCTGATAAATTTCTCCTTCAGGAGAATTGCATCTCTGTCTACAATAGGTTGCACAAATATCAGAACAGCAGTCAACGTTATTTTTCAATTTCAACAATGGATACTAAAAATGGCATATTTTGCTCAAACTGCATACGTATAAATAACAATTCAACTATAACATCTTACATGACTATTAAGGATTTCTATTTTAAGAGTTTGACATCAGTTAGGATAGAAACACATTTACATATTTTTAATATCTCCATGCTTCATAGGTATTTGCATCCGCTACACCATAAACAAAACAAAGGTTATCTTTAGTTTCTCAGTCGTGTTTGATAGAAGCTGCCAGATGAAGTGAACTAATCATATAGTGGCACACATAGTTGCACTAAGTGGAAAACTTCGTCTAGCACTTAAAAATTAAATCTATAACAACATTGCTTTATGTAAAATCCAAGATAGGCTGATCAATCATAGCATTGGATCCTTTCCACTAACATGGCAGTCTAAGAACCCAAGTACACACAGCTATATCAACAGTGTTGAGAATCTAACTGGTCCAAAATACACTAGCACATATCTGCTCATGGTAGCTTTGCACAACTCGGGGCACTAGGGTGGGTATACTCCATCTACTAGGGGTGTTTGGACTGGACTTAGAGTCGTGGCCAATCCAAATTTTGGATGGGCTCCGTCCATTCCATATTTGGACATAGATTTACCAAATTCTACAATCCTACATTACTTTTCCTACTTTTTCTACAATTCCCAATAAAAACATCTACCTTTTCTATTTTTCTTACAACTCCCAACATAAAAAATCTAATCTTTTTTACAATTCCCAAAGTGAAAATGACATCTTAACGATAATCATATCCTATAAAATCCCAAAACATAAACAAAATTTTCAAAATCCATACTCACATAATACTTCTAAAGCCCAAATCCAGACTTGCCAAAGTCACCTTAAGTCCAGGACAAACATAGCCGTAGATTTCAGGTTTGATGAATGTCCAAATCAACTTGGTAGGGATGTTGGTTAAAGACATACATTGTGAATCCAGTGTTGAAAATAATAGCTAAGGTTTCATATGACATTACTAAAATGCCAATGACCAAGTGTAGAGAACAATATTTCTAACATCAATTAGACAATATGAGTCTACTCATTTTTTATGCTGAATATGTGAATGCTCCATTGACAACTTTGCCAGGAGAGCCATGGAAATGAAACTGCGCAGTAGTTCATCAACCAAATCGAATAGAACTCGAAGTTGAGTATTCCGGTTAAGTGGAATTAGTGCCAATACACTTTGTACATGTCTCATACATAGTGATTTCCTTTTATCAAGCTAAATTACACCAAAAAAGCAAAAGCTGCAAGGGGAAAAAGAATTCTTAAAAGACATTTTACATGAAGTTGTATGACTTAAAGAGGGTGCCACTTTCTACGCTGTACATGAATCCTGGCAAAAATTGTGCTTCAGATGCTTACACCCAGTGCTCAAAATTAGAACCGTCGTATATTTTCTGGATAGTGGCCATCAGTTCCTAATGTTATATTTAGCTTTAACATATTTAGACTACTAGTCAATGTAAAGGATAAAATATTTCAGGGTATGTTAGGACAAGCATCATCCTATATAATTTGTGATGGGTCTGCTTGAGTCTTGTGTTTAGATTGGAATTTAATTTAACAAATCTCCAAGCCTGCCAACTAACCTACTTTTCACACAAATTTCAATAAATATCCCATTATTCAAAGTTCAACTTTTCACAAAAGATGTCTTTTTTTATTTTCTCTTCCAAAGGTGATGTGACATCTTGACTACAATCCTACCCAAATCCAAAAACAAACACAAGATTTTCAATATTCAGAAGTTACAAAATCCTAGGACTTGCAAAAACTAATTCAATTCACTTATGATTTTGTCCCAACATACCCCAAGCAATTTCAAATTTAATCTCAGGTTGCAGCACTTTTACAATAATTCTATGTAGCCTCACATGATATACATGAGACAATTAATATACCTGATGAAATTAAACTTCCAGCCTCTCTTTTGTTGTGTAAAAATTTACCCAATGCATGAAATAGTGATAGGGTGGCATCCTTTCCAAATGGCAGGGGAACCCCATCATCCAAATGACCAATCTTACTCTGTCTATCTTCTGAATAAGCTGTAACCCTATCCAAAACAGATAAGGAATGCATGGGGTGTGGTTTCAGAGAGAAGTACTGCAAAGATGTAATTGCATTTCTTATATCTCCTCCACTGGCTTTTGCTATAGCATCAATCTGTTCATCACTCACTTTGAATCTTTCCACTTTGCATATTTTCGAGAGTACTCTTTTGATGGAATTGACAGTGACAGGATTAAACATCACCTGGAAATTCCAGAGTTTATTGCACAAACATCAGCAAATAAAAGTACCTATTTTAAGATAAGACAAGATAAGAAGTGCAACCTTATAAGCCCCAGCGTTTTGAAGAGATAGCTGGAGTTCTTCCAAATATCGGCTATGGTGCTCTGCAGATTCAGATCTGCCATAGTCATTGATTAATATGGCAGTTGGAAGGCGAACAGATTGCAAAAGAAGATGCAAGCACCTCCGTAGTCTTTCATAAGAAACCTTCCCGTTCACCACAGGAAGATCATCAATTAAGAGTATAATTGATAATGCAGAAACTCTGGTCAAGGTTGAGGAAACTAATCCATATTTCCTTATCTGTTCGACAAAACTTTCAAACTCATCTAACTTTGACGTATACCGTATCCCTATTTTACAATCCAGAGTATTGCATAATTAGCAACAAACAAAAAAGCAAATTTAATAAAATAGATGAACATTATCCAAATATCAACATTGAAACAAAAAGTCACACTTGAGGTAAAAGATGTTTTCTGTAAATGTCTGTTGTTGAAAAATATATTAATTTTGGAACGGTTTTCATTAAATCAATTTAAGGAATCATTATGGTAATCACATAACAAGAGGGGTCTGAATCAAGGAGATCTGATTTAATTAGATTAAAATATTCAAATTGATGTTAGGAACAATTGTGTTTGTGTGGTGAGTTGAATATCTATAGCTTACATACGTGGTTTTCCAATCAACCATAATGTACTTAGTCCATAGTAAGCACTACCAAAAAAAGTTGTGTAAAGGAAGATCAGCGGAAGTGAAAGAAAAAATATATTCCTGTGATGAGGAAGGCAACAAGGGAGTACATAAATAATCTTTCATGTGCTTTCAAACCTTCAACCTTCACAACAGTGGGTTATTTTTCTCATTCATATATCTTACTATTGTCTTCCAGAAATGAAGCAAGAATAGCAGGATAATTCTCTTGTTTTGTCCAAATACTAATGTAGATCGCAAATGCAATGGCAAATTTGAATTGTATTTTCAATTCTATCCACCAACATGTAGGCAACCACTTCCAGTTCATTGTATTTCATAAAACAGTAAAACACTATATATGCAGATCTAATCAATAGTTTTCGCTACTTCTCTAGTTGAATTTCTGGGTTGACTTGGAAGTCTTATACATTGGCAAGACTGACAATACTGCTGCAGAAATGTACCTTTACACTCTACACCTTGCAGTACCATCTTGTCCGTGGAGTGCAGATATAAAGATAAATATTGACAGAGAACCCATACTGTTCAGTCAGTACCTGAATTAGAATTATGCAGATGTTCTTGCCATATTGTGGGGGTAGGTGTTCTCCATTCATGCACTTCAACTCCGAGATGATTTGCAACAGCATAGATTGTAGCCTACATGATTATAATATCCAATAAATTATTCACTTACAACTAAAAAGTTGAGCTCCAAGAAAATTACTCAATAAATTCTAGAAGAACAATAGTGCATACAGATTTTCCAACTCCAGCTTGCCCAGAGATGAGGATCACATTACTGTATGAATTATCCTGTATATAGTCAAACACAATATCTGAAATTACATCAATAAAAGCATAGTATGTCTTGATAATTATCAGACAGAACAAAATAATAATGATCCTTGGCCTAATTAAGGTCCCACCCCTATGATTTTTGCTAGTTTTTTCTGTCACAATTGCATTTAGAATTGCATGCTTCAAGCAACCACCATTAAGCAAGGAGAACAAAGCAACACATGGATAATGTATCCTATTTATTGTAATTAGAGGGCCTTTCCAAGTAACCTATTCTTCCAGAAACACTGCACGAAACAGGCAGAGAGTGGGATGAGGTTGCCATCTACATAAATGGATTTCTGACTTAGCATTAATGATTTATCAGATAATATTCATCTGATATTTTTACACTATTTGGAGTAAATAATTGCTCCAAAAAGTAAAAGGGCATATTTCCTAACGGTGGTGGTATAACATAACAGTGTGAAATAAATAATAAAGAAGGGTGACCAAAGTTATAAGCCACTATAGAAAAATAAAACAGAAAAAGAAGGTAAGTTAGAAGAGATACCACAGTATTACTGAGTCTCTCCTCAAACCACATTTTAATTTCTTCAACCTGCCAACCAAGACGAGAAAACAAATTAAAGAGTTAAATGTCAAATATAGAGATTAATAATAATTCAGAGGTAATTACCTTCTTCTTATGAACAGCTAGCTCCTCCAAGCAACTCGGTGTATACTTTTCAACCCACAGTTCCTTGTTCCTACTGGAACCTATGCAATTTGCATTCAACCAATGATCACAAATAAATAAAATGAAGTTGCACATACATCAAACGATGGAAGGTTAGTCAGCCTATTTGGCAGGATTAGTACGTTATGACACATGAAATTGGAAATGACCAAGAATTCAAATTTGTGCATTTCAGTACTCAAATTTTATAGACATCGAATCTTGATCAAGATTTCAAAGCCAAATATTACTAACTCAAGTAAATTCATAAAAAAGCAAAACTAACTAACATAAAACGAATGGCATGAGGACCCTTTTTTTTTTTAAGGGTCAATGACAATGCAATTTATGAATACATACATAGTAATGATAGTGAAGACCTATAATCCATTACTGCTGAATCATCTAAACACTTCATAAACAGGAGAGGCAATCTGATATCACATGGAGAAAATGCAAAGTCATGAAATTTCTCTTTTGAATAGCATACCAGATGTTACCTTGAACTGTGTGAACCCTTGATCAAATTCCATGCATATCTGTTTGACCTGCACTCACGAATAGGATGAAAATAACGATATAGGTTTTAAAAGAGTAGCTCAAATATGGTTTGTATCATCTATCCCAAATTTATTTTTTCCCCAATAATTAAAAAAAGTAAAGTAACTATGACTATTCACAAACAACAATATGTCATTATCCATAAGATGGTTTACTGACTATCCTAATTTTCGGGGTTCAGTTATCTTTAGATTGTCTAGATTACTTAACCTCGAGTGGTCATTTGACTTGAGAAATTACATTGATTGAATTTATTTTGTTCTAAGAGTAAGGAAAAAAATTGCTAAGGAATATCTGTGGAACATCACTGCTCATGGTTCCAGATTGAGGCACTGAGAAAATGAGGATTGGTAAGCACATACACATATATGTAAGATATACCCCCACAATCGAAAAGGTGAATTTGGAAGAGGATAGGTAAGCACATACACATATATGTAAGATGTGAGCTTTATTCCTTTTTACAAAGACTCCGCAGTATTAACATATGGACCATCAACATATTTAAGCATATCAAACAATGAAAGTGAAACCACATTAGTCCTCAAATAAACTGATAGGGCCTTATAATTTTTCAAGAAAAGCTATAACTTACCTCATTAAATGATAATAAAACAGAGGATTAACAATTTTTGACTTGGCTGAATTCATTCAGATGTGGTTAACTAGAGTGCACCCTTAATAAAAAATTATTGAGATAGTAACAACCCAGACCCATTTTTTCAATTCAATACATCTATTTAGTGACAAGAATCGGTAAAAATTACTCAGGGATCAGAAGAAATAGTTCACAAAATGATAGATCTAATCACTTTCTCAACAACCAAGTCATATACAGAACAAAAGCTAAAGGACCTAGTACAACATTTGGATCCAAGACCTACAAGTTCTTGCTCGGTTTCAATAGCCATACCAATTACTTAGAGGAGATCTCTAAAACATATGTAAACCTAGTTCTTAAATGACTTCCTGAATGAACTAAACATCATTTACGCCGTGAGTCGGAAAAGGAGCTTAAGATACCAGAGCAAAGAGCAGTCAGGAACTATAACTCAAAAGAGAAATTGAGGTAGTTGATAAGTTTGCCCAGGAGTTCTTTTTAAGCAATCATTCATCTTATCCTCCAGCAATTGAACTGAAATCTTAAGAAAAGTAACTAGACTGATCCTACCAATTAAAAATCCACATGGATATAATATCTAAAACCTCATGCTAAATCATATAGGCTATGCAGTTGTAAACAATCTCAGTCCGAGAGATCTTGTATAATATTTTCTTCTTTGATGAACATGAACTAGCTTTCAAGATATGACGATGCTGGAAAGTCAAACTGCATTGTACTGAGCTAAAATATATAAGTGAACAGGTTCATGCCCCCAATGGTTAGAAAAACATCCAACAGCCTAAGCAGTTTCAGCCTCTGCTCTGATTGACAAATTGACCAAGTAATATTTGCAAGCAAAACAGGTGCAAGTATATATCCTATCACTACAGCTGTAGTTCCCTCACTGTCATCATCTCATCAAGATAATGTCTTAAGTTCTTAACAGCACCTGCGCAAAAAAAAAATTATTCCAGAATATCCAATACCCTCAAAGAAAGTGCTTCCTGAAATCAACTATTATCACTCTGCACAGTAATACGGGCATGATTACAAGTTCCCATTAAGCCTCCTTCAAAATGCAAAACTAAGCTTCACAAAATGTGCAGGAATCTAATCATGGATATGTAATTCAACACAGTAAGATTAGTAACTTTATTCAAACGAAATCAATGCACCCATTACAACATGTGAATCTCACTTAATCGAAATATACCTCATCAAAACCACTGGCGCCAGAGTACTGGAATGGCGACGAACAGGATGTTGAGAATGAAGCCCTCTTAGCCCTTTTAGGGTTTTTCCTAGTGGGAGCTGATTTTGAAAATCCAAAACCGGTTTTGGACAAAAAATCGCCGTCTTTAACATCATCGTCATCGGATGAGGAGATAACAATGGCAGAATTCCTTTTCCCCTTCCCCATTGCGAGCAGTTATACTTTGGGAATTTGGGGAAAAGAAATCAGGGAAAATTTAGCAATGAAGAGGACATTTGAAACCCTAGAAAAGGAGAGTGGCGGGGTTTTAAAAGAGCGCGGGATTTTTAGGAAATCGTGCATGGCGCAGCTGATTACACCATTATTTTTCTTCATTTTCACGGCCGTTTTAGCAAACAAAATTTATTATAAAATACGTGTCGTTTTTAATTACAAGATATATTTATATATAATTTTTAGCAGGAATATTTTTATTTATTTCTATCAATTAAATGTGCAGTATGAGAAGAGAAATAAAATGACTAATTTTTAATTAAAAACAATAAAAGTAGATTAGACAGTTTACCACATACCACATTTTTTAATTGTGAGTAAAAATTTAAAACGACGTTTATTTTCAGACAATGGAAGTAGTTTTTATCCCTTCACAATTCACGATCATAAATTTTAGAATAATATACTTATATTGCAGTTAAAAGAATTGTGTATTTATGACTGAAATATGTAAATAAATTTTTTATTAATATAAATATATTCTAGTTTAAAAAACTATATATTTATAATTAAAATATGTAAATTTATATGTGAACGTATAAATTTTATTGAATAAATTTAATATTAACAGATTATATATTGTAAATAATTGAGCTTGATTATAAAGAATATGTGGGTGATTCAATAATTTAAGAGAGAAAAGTAGATTATAAGATTATATATTTTATTTGTTCATCACAATCTATAGTGAAACTTTAATTTATAAATTAATAAATTTCCTAAACTAATAAAAAAAATTCCGATTCCGACTTGGGTCAATTCAAAATTTACCAATTTCAACAAGATAATGAGATAATAAAAAAATTGAAAAAAAAAACTACATAAATTAGTGATCTAATGACTAATCAATATCATAAATTAATAATTTCTTCAAATTACAAAAATAATTGGGATAATTTAGTAAAATATGAATATATTTATTTTACTCGTAGCTAGTTTAATAGATACAAAGCATATATCAAGTAAATGCACTCACGTTTATAAAAATATTTTTCTATTCATCATATTGAAAAGATACTCTTTATAAAAATCAATAAATTATTAATTTATAGATTAATTAATATGATCTCTAAAATAATAATTGTCTCTGTCCAACAATATCAATTTATTAAGGTTTAACTGTATTAGATTTGATGAGATCTTAGAAGCTAACTTCTTATTTGTGAATACATATACATCTAACCGAAGACTCTTAAATGATGAGCACTTGAGAAATAAATGAGCTAAGAAGTGATTATTGGTTTCAAGTGGTGCAGAGGTTAAGAGGGATGAATTAACCTCTATTGATTTTCTGATTTTGAACTCTATCAAACAGTTCTACTGCAAGTTATCAGTACGTGCAACAAACTCGTTCTACAGAGTGTTCCGCTTTCAGCAATGGTAAGATGCAGCAACAAAACATTTAGAGTTTTTGCACAACGAAATTTGTGATGGATAGAGTTTCATCAAATAAAGTAACATTTTAACTAGAAAGTTAGAAGGTTACAACACATATAAGCACATGTAAATAATCTCATACAAGCAACATACAACAAGATATATATGAAATTGTAAATGTAGAATGTAAAAGCACAAGGTTAGTAGAGGTTTGAAGGTGGTGTAGACCTTCTACGTCCTCTCTTCTCCTACACAAGGAGGAAATTCACTAGGCCAATTGATTTATAGGAATCAATCCAAACAAGTTTAGCCTAAGGATACATCCTACTATGGTCCTTACTACTTTCCTAGGTTTCAACGACCAAAGAGGGACCCACATAGGGTATTATCCTTCTCAAGGACTAAGACACACAGTGAAGTGTTTTTCCTCTCGACTGTATACACCTAAAACAAACTAAGCACACAAGCTAAAATGGTTAAAGAATAAAGAAATTCTCTAACTAAAATGAAGCTAAGTCTTCAATTGATATGAACGTTGTTAAGGACTTGCTCCTAGGTTGAGTGAACTGAAAGAATGTTTTTTCTATGTAAGTGCGATTCTTGCTGCAAGCTCCGGGATATGAATGTGAGAGCTCCTAGCAAGATGAAATTCTTCAGTTATCTTGATCTTCAGCTTCACTCTTCCTATATATAGGTGGTGGAATGCACTCGTTGAAGGAAGCACATTTCACGTGTCCTCTTCTGATTCCTCTCTTGGTTTAACCTATCTTGATCTTCAAATCGTGCTTGATGATCCTCTAGGGTTGACTCAATGATCCTCTTGATCTCCTCGGATACAACCTCATTAATGTAAGCTTGCAGGTTGTATGGTATGTCGCTTTCTTCATGTTGTGGCTTCATTAGATGCGGCTGCCCTCTTATCGTCGATTCTGCAATTGCTTCAGGCACAGGTGCCGGCTTCTTATTGGCCTGCACCACATTGTATTTGTCGCTATGCTCAACTGTCATTGATAGAACAGCAGTAATAACTGAAGTCTTGATGTTTCCTCGTATTCTTTGATATGCAGCAACCTTTTATGATTGATCTTTTGTTGATCTTCTGCACATGACTTCAGTTGCTGCAACTTATTGGAGTCACTGCACCACATGTCGCTGCATGATAAAATGCGCAGTTTTTAGGTTGCAGCGTGCAACATCCTTTTTTTTCGGAATTCCTTTTAAGTGTCGCGCGTTGTAAACAGACTTCTTCTTTCCATATTGCTTGCAGCGTGCAACATTCAACGTCGTAGAAGGTTTCACAATCTCTAAGTATGTTACTTATTGAAACGAAAATGAGGTACTCTAACTTCCTAATACTTATAACATGTTTTGTCTCATCAAAATCTAAACTAATTTCTTTCTTTTGGTGATAAAGGAAGAGTTATATGCATGTCAACAGAAGACTTTGCTGATAAAAAGTTGTTTTTTCTTGGTTGATAAGGAGTTTTAAATCTTGATTGCTATTTACACCTTGAGAATGTTTCTATTTTAAGAGAAAAAACCTCTTTTTAACATTCCTGTGGATTCTCTCAAATAACTGTTATAGTAATTTTTAGATTTTATTGATCCTTGGAAGATATATTAATTAATTGCTTCTCCTTAAATTATAAATAGTCATTTTCCAGTTTTTGGGATGAGCTATTCCTCACGTTTTCTGGTCGTGTTTTTGTATTTTCCCAAGTAATTTGGATGAAGATTTTCCAAAATATTTTAGGATTTGAAGCACACACTTCCGAGTACAAGTTTATGTATAGTAAACGAGACTAAAATAAATTAAACTTAGTACAATTAGAGAAATTTAAATATTATTTATATAAGAAAAAAAACATATTTAAGTAATTGAAATATAATGGGTTAAAGAATTTTCGAGCTCGAGATATAATTATAACAAGCTGAACTTGAGCTCGAATACATTCTTATTGAGCTCGTATTCGAGTTCACTTTGAGCTTTTAACCAACTTTTCAAGTTGAACTCGAGCTAAGTTCCCTTAGCTTGTTATCGAATTTTTTTTGTGTTGAACTCAAACAAATATTAAACTCAAAATTTTTAGGTTGAATCGAACTCCACTTTTGAAGTTTCTATCGAACTCGAACTTGAATAAAAACGAACAAGCCGAACTCGAGCCTACAAATCTTCGGCTTGGTTCAGCTCATTTATATCCCTAAAAACAAAAATAAACTAACTTACAAGAAAAAAAAATTGACTTTTGAAATCTCTTCCAAACATGATTCTAAGGATTTGAAGCTCCTACATGATCAATATGTCTTCTATAGTGTAAGCTATCTCTTGGAAAGATGATGATGTTATATTGGGATATTCATAAATGTCTTCTATAGTCTATCATATATGTGTGTTTTTTATCCTAAATATTATTTCCTTGTGTCCTGCTTCCCAGCTCAATGAACAATTGAGGATACTTTTGACAATAATGATTTGAATGAGGAAATGTAAACTTATCATTGTTAGAGTTAGAACTAGCAACGAATTGATTATATTAACATAATATTGTCATAATATTGTCATGATGTGATTGATGGTTTAATTGTATTAAAAACTAAATGTTTAGGTTTTGATAGGACAAAATACAAGTATAGTATAACTTAGAGATCCCTATTAGTCACATTATTTTTGAGAGTTTAGATAAGGTTCTTAGGTCGATAGATTAACTTAGGAAGAAACTGAAGTAATGACAACTTAAAATTTTCAAGATCAACAAGTCACTATAAGAAGGTATGTGCTAAAAGAAGATGAAGATACATCAAAACCAAGTTTACTACAACATACAAAACTTATAGTTGAATGTTGATAATCAGTTATAAGCATACAACAATTAAAATGATGTACTAGAAGGATCAACATCAAAATGATGGAATAACAATCAAGCCATTAGAATTCAAATATGACTAGACTACTAGACAACAACCAAATTCCAACAGCAAATTCCAACGAAAATAATAACCGTTGGAATTTCCAACAAAATTTCCAACGGAATTCAATACTGTTGGAAACTCCGTTGGAATTTTTATAATTTCCAATAGAATTTCCAATGGAAAGAATTCAACGCCGTTGGAAATATTTCCATTGGCATAATATATTAGAATTTTATTGGTGGTTGTATATTTCAACGGAAAAGTTCCGTTGGAATTTCCATCGGAATTTTAATTCCAACGCCCTTTTTCCGGCGGTCCAATTCAATTGGAATCAATATTTCCAACAGAATTTTGCAAAATTCCAACGGTATTTCGCAAAATTCCAACGGAATTTTTCCGTTAGAATTTGAGTGATTTCTAGTAGTGAATTAGTAGAAATATAACAATTGGACTAACATATTACAATAACCTGCAACCTACTTCAGAAAAAGAAGTTATCCCTGCAAATTGCAATGTTCCATATTTGCAGAATGTATATTTAATTAGTCGAGCATAAACTTGATGAACTTGCAATCAATAAGCTTAAGGGCAAGAAATATTTAAATTAAAGTCTACCTTAAAGTTGTCAGTAACTCAACCTCACGAAGCAAATTCATAGTAGAAGTTAACCTTCAACTCCATTAATGGCTGCTTCAAGTTGAAGAAACAAAATGTATCTGATCTATTTTAATCTTTGAGTGAGGTTGTTTCGAATTCCTGCTTGGTTGAATTTTAACAAAGTATCCAACTATGTGTGAGTTTTTGTAGTTTTATGTGAGCAAGAATAAACTTTTAGGTTTGAGTTTGTAAATATTCCTCCATAGAAGGAATAGATTACTCCACCCTATAACAATTATAGATGTTTTTTGTTTATCTTACTGTACTTCTACTAATCCACACAAACACTTGCATAGATGCTATCTAATACAATCAAATTTAAAAAAGTTGTTGTAAAAACTAACTCTTGTTTCAACATATATTGTTGCATGAAAATTTTAGTATTTTCTAAGTAGTATCAAAATCATAGCAACATTATAGGTAATGTTGTAAGTTGACTGTAATTTGTGATGTAGTATCAAACTCATAGCTAGGTTGAGGCAATAAGTCCATGCTTTGAAGAAAATTTTAAAAAATCGAGAGATGTTTCTTGGGTGATTTGGGGATTTGTTGTTTTAATTTGTTCATTTCTTATTTTGAATTTATTTTATTTGTATCAATAAAGACGTAGCATTAGTTTTGTTATATTTTAGTGTAAAAGAAATGTCACATGAGCTCCATAATTCCACAGCAGCACTAGGTCGTCAAAAATTTCGAATTGGGGGCGAGTGTCACACTCGCCGGAAAGTTGTTGGAAAATCATTTTTCCTGTGGTGAAATGACTGAAATTGGACAGAATTTGACTTAACTGAACTAAATTTGATTTTTGGATTTTAAAGGGATCAAAATCGGACAATGACTTTTCAACGGGACCAAAAAAGAGTTTTTCCCTAAATTGTGATATAGTATCAAACTCATAGCTAGGTTGCAGCAATAAGTCCAAACTTTGAAGAAAATTTAAAAAAATCGAGAGATGTTTATTCAATACCTCTTTTAAACGTCACATATATATCACTATATTGTTGTATGTTTTTGAACTAATAGACTGTAATTTTAACCACGATTTCTCATTCTATTATCCATTAGCGTGGTTCTAAAAATAGAAAATATTATATCTATTGTTGAAAATATGCTGTGCAGATGAAAATATGTTTTCACTTAAATATAAACAAATTAATATAACACATATTCATAAATGAATAAATCTTATGTGAGATTGTTTCACGGATCATTTCATGTGAGACGGGTCAATCCACAACCCAACCTTCACAATTCATGTATAAATTTGTGGAAATGGGTTTAGATATGGGTAAATATGATCTGTCTCACGGAAACTATCTGTGAGACCGTCTCATACAAGTTTTTGTGTTCATAAATATATAAAAGAACAACCGAATGACACGTATCATCCTCTCAACAACTCAAAAAATATCATTAAATACTTATATTAATTATATTATAAGTTAAGTATATTGTAACACAATATTTCTAATCTCACGTGATCACTAATTTGTTTTCGTAAAGATAATAAAATATTAGGCTTTCAATATAAAGTTATTTAAAATCTTAGATTATTTTAAGAATTATACAAATAAAAATATGAACTATATATATATATATATATGAAAATGCTTAACAAGTTTAATATATATATTTTTTCTCCATTAAGATCTACAAGAAAATATACAACTATTAAAAATAGTATATTAATATATTTTTATTAAGGTTACAATATTAAGTATAATTTAGTTAATGAACAAATATAATATAAAAAATATTTTAATATGTGTGAAATATTATTTCACATATTAAAAATTGTTTATTTCAATTGTTAAATTATATATATTAGGATATCGATGTTTAGATTTCGATAAGACAAAATGTAGGTGTAATAAGAATTTAGAGTACCCTTTTTTTTTTTTTTGGTCGATCGAAGTATAGGCTACGTTATAAAGTCTAGTGTTAGTTTGTTCTTACTCCAAGCTGTACTCCATGCAGGAAGAAACAAGAACATGCAACATCAACCAACAGAATACTAGGAAGAATAACTTCAGTCATAGTTGCAGTCACCTCAAGTTCAAGTCAAAGTCGATGAAGACAAAGTTGGAAGAGCTATACAGTCAAGCAACATGCTGCTTTCCTGGTCTGAAAAGTTGCAGAAAGCTGCAACGATCGAACAAGCTGTTGGAACCGACGGATCGCCGGCTCTATGCAATTAATTAATCGGGTTCCATGCAAGGTATAAAGAAAAAGCAGCGGAATGAAAAGAATTATACCTTTCGATCAATCTATAAGAAATCGAGCCAAGACTGATCTTTCGTAACCCTAGACCTCTTTGATCTTCTGATGTATTCCTGCAGCCTTTCTCGAACGTTGCGTGGCCAACGATCCTTCGAGAAATCTCAGTTCTGCTCTCTCTCTCACTATCACGTGTTTTCTGTGATCTGTGTATGTTAAGAGGCGCTGATGAAAAAAGAATATAAATAGGCTACACCAGGGACCTAGAGGAAGAATTGGGTTGGGCCTCCTGATGGGCTTAAGTATCTTGTGTTCGGCCCGAACACATAAATTAAACCCATCAATAATAATTCAGTCCACTAAAGAATTATTATTGAACTACCGTCCCAATCCCATATTTAATATGGGCTCCTTCTTATTATGTGCACGTTTATCTCCCTGTGTTTAAGATATCGAATGTCCGTTAATTAAATAAGTCACTGACAACTTAATTAATTAACATCTAATTCCAAGAGTAGTACGACTCAACTTTATTATCATGTCGGATTAAATCCACCTGCAGGATTTACATGATAATCCTTATGAGCTCCTCAAGGGGACATCATCATCCTAAATAATTAGGACACAGATTCCTTCTATAATCAACAGTACACCATATAGATAATATTGTTTCCCAATTCACCAAGTTTATTGATTTAATAAATAAATCTCACTCGTTGGCAAATTAAAGAAACAAATATTGTGTATACGTGGTTGTTATTATATAGGGATTAAGAGAACGCACATCCATAATAACAGAGGTCTTGTTCTATTATATAGTCAGAATTAAACGAACAACCTCAAACGGTCCTGCTCAATACACACAAAGTATACTAGTGTAGTTTTATAGTCAAGACAGACTAATACCAAACTACACTACAACCATTCCGATGATTTGTCCAAATTCATCTTGGTTGTGAGCTAGTATTTATAATTTATAAGAAACTGATAACAAGATCTTCTGTGTGGCACCACACACCAAGTTATCTATAATATAAATTAATTGGACATTGCATAAACATATATAACAAATATAAAATGCAAACATGTGACCATAGTGATTCTCATTGCATAAAAGATGTTCATACAAAAGCTAGGCTTATAGTATACATCCTAACACAAGCCGTCTCAATGGAACTGTGGGAATAAGCCAAAAATGTTTAATGAAAAGTCAAAGCTCATTAATTCATGTACTATGGCAAACAAGAGGAACTGAATATGCTAAGGAACATATATCCCTCTTCAATAGACATATTTCTTCACTTATAAATAAAGGAAGAGAAGATTGAAACAAATACTAAAAATCTAAATATGCAAACTCACAAAAGTTCAAAGTAGGAGCTCATATTCTTCTAAGCCCTGGTGTTTTCAATTACTCAACCTCAAAAGCAATCACATTTACTATCAAATTTCAAACTACGAGAAGACTTGTTTCACAACAGTTGAATAAACCCTTATTTTACCTTTAACCTTTTCTTGTGTGCTTGGTTATTTTAGTTGTCCTCACTTGATAGAAAATTGTTCCTTGTTGAGTGTAGATGTATGGGGGCTAACGCCTGCCGAGTGCCGGAAGAGTGTACCGGTGAATCAAGTCTTGTTCCTGTAGCTGCCCCCATCCCGTACCATTGGATGGACGTCAAGTGGTTGATATTGTTCGTCTGTGTGGGTCTGCCTTTAGAACTGCTGAAACTTGAGTGAGAGTAAGAGTTTTTATAGGTGTTTCTTGTTAGACAAAAAAATTTATGCACCTGGTACATGGATGGTTGACCCACCCATACGCCCAAAAAATGCGCTCCCATGTGCGCCTAACGCGCTCTCAAGCGTCTCCACGCGCCTGGATGAAGGCGCTCAAATACACCCAAATTCGCTCTAGGTGTGATACTCTTATGTTATGTTAAACATACATTGATGTTATGTTAGACATACCTTTTAGTTATGTTAGACATACCTTTTAGTTATATTAGTCATACATTTATATATTATATAAGGTATGTCTAATATAACATAAAAATACGTAAAGGTATATGTACAAAATTTGCCGAAGTTAGATTTTTTTTATTTTATATTTTGAAGTTAAGGTATGAAATTTGGGCATAATTGTATATTTACCATAACATAAATGTATGTGTAACATAACATAAATGTATTTCTAACATAACATAAATGTTATGACCAAAAATAAAAAATTAAGCGAGAAAAAAAAAAGAAGAGAAAAACGGGTTGGGCAGCCCAAATCTGACTCGGGTGCATAGATTTGAGATTCATGCACCTGATACACAAGAGAGCTTCTCTTCTTGTTAGGCTAGTGTTTGTTAGTTTTGAGTCCTCTAAATCAAACAAGTTTAGTGAAGTTCCTCTTTGAGAAAAATAAGAGTGGACATAAGAATTACACTACCCTTGAATCACTATAAAAACCTTTACATTTGATTTGCTGCATTTTACATTATGTTATTTATGTGCTGTGAAAGTTTTGTGTGGTCTGTAATCTGCAAGAAAACATAATAAAAACAAAATCAGAGTACACAGTGTTGTCTACGGTGTCGACAACACCAGCGTAACAAGCAGCGGAATAATAACACAAAGATTAAGAGACAAAGATTTATCCACGAGTATACAAATACTCGTGGACTGCCTTCAGGGCAAAAACTCCTTTATTAGATGATCGTGCAGTACAAGGAGATAGAGTAATCTCAAGATAAGATTCTTTTTACAAGCATTCAATACGTCTTTTGTGAATAGCTAGGAAACCTATGGACGTATGCAAAGACTGACAAAGGTTCACAAAAATCCCTATCTTTACTAGATAAGATTCTCTTTACAAGCATTCAATACGTCTTTTGTGAATAGCTAGGAAACCTATGGACGTATGCAAAGACTGACAAAGGTTCACAAAAATCCCTATCTTTACTAAAAAGTCACGAGCAAATTCTATGACATAAAGAAAAGAAGACAGGGCGGTGTCGTCTATGGTGTGAACAACACGGGCATGACACTGGCAGACTCGAAAATATTGAAGCTCTTCTTGTACATCTTGATCTTTAGTCTTCTCGTCCTATTTATAGACTCCACATGATTCTTCAAACTTGCACCACACTCCAGCAGAGATCTCTCAAATCCAATCATATCAAAACCTAACAAAACAAGCACACAAAGATATGATCTTCTTTCCTAAAATATAAAACTGTTTTGTTAAGAATTATTTGTTTCTTGAAAAGAAAGATATATGAGATTAGAATCAAATCTTAATAGATAAATCTAATATCATCAAGAAATCAAATCAAATCAATTCAATGATTTAGGAAAAGATTGAAAAAGGAAAAATAAATCAATGTTGGAAAATCCAACACTAACATGCTGCATTTATCTTGATCACTTTTCTGTGCTGCTCATATCTAGCATTTCATGCATATCATCTTAGCATTTGCCTTATTTATTTAAATGTTTTTGAAAAAATCTATCAAACATAATTTCCGCTGCAAACGAACTCTGAGTCATTAGCTAGCTGCACTTTTTCATAACGTTGCAACCTGCGCTATAAGCTACACTAGCTTTCAGAACAGTATTTTCAACAGAGTTGAAAAATCGATAGAGCTTCATCCACCCCTTTGAACTTCTGGGACCAACAATATATTACTCAAATTTATATTATATTTAATATTAACTTAGATGGAAGATATATAACACATAATCATGAATATTTTTTCTAATATAAATAATATTAAAATGTTAATTTTTATTAAATTCAATTTATTTAAAATGGTGAAATATCTATGTCTCATGCTAGTAATAAAATAGAATATTTTTGAATTTGAGGAAGACCCACTGCCCCCACGGACTTCGTCCATGCATGTAGCAAGTAGAGATTTGTTAAATAAATAAATACATGAATAAATATCATGTCACTCATATTGGTTATGATTTAGGTGAATGAGAGTTCATTATGCTAACTTTCAAAAGGATCCATGAAATATGAAACTTTATATTCACTTGATATATGATCATTAAATTGAAATGTTTGATAGTGGGTCTATTCATGAGGGTGATTCACAACAATTCAACAAATGTGTGCTGAATTAAAGAAACTTAGCTTGGGATGTTCTTGTTGGACCATTCAAGAGTTGGGAAAGTATTTTGGTTGGGAAAGTATTTATTTTTCCTTTTAGAATTTAGCAATGATGAAATCAAATCAAAATGAAAAATAGAGTATATTATTATCTTTAATTTTTAATTTTATGTACTAAAGTTTCGGTTACTTTGATAAATAAGGATAAGCTAATTATCTAGGATAATGCAGTACTTCATAGTTAGGATAAAATATAAATTACTATCTATTTCCAGCGTTTACTTTAACATATAATATTTAGATAAAAATATTAATTATCCTTATCCATCATTTACTATGGAATATACAGAGGTTAGGATAAGAGCGATCTTACCTAAATGTCCCTTTTAATATTAAAAACATGAGTACTTAATGTTAATTATTACGGATAAAAATGTAATTTCTTATTGTTATCCCAAGTTTTGGGTAAACTATCATATGGGAAGGGTGAAGATAGATATCTTATCCAAATCTTCGCGTTTATCTGGTCGGAAGGATAACCCGATAATTTATTTCATCAAAATAAATATTAGATAAAAGTAGATGAAATATCACTATTTTAAGTTATCTCTCAAAGTAAATCCGACCTACAAGGGAAATCATAGATTGACACATGTCAACTTGTAATTTGATCGTTTTCCTGTTAATTAAGATCAATTAATCCTAACCATACATGTGTTTTTAATTAATTTAATTATGAAGTCTTGTAGTTACACTGATTTAATTAAGTTTTAATTAAAATGAAACTTCTATTTCCTAAATACACTACCTCTCATTTCTTATTTTCCTATCTATATTTTATTTATATTCATGAATTCATTCTACATTGAAAATTTTGTGTTATACACGAAGCTTACCTACATATTAATCAAATCGTATTATATTTGCCAACTACTAATACGTATAATTATTTATTTTATTACATGGGGACTACTCTATAGTGTATATATATTGTTTTATGAACTTTGTATAGTTGTATTATTATTCAGAAAAGACCCAAATCTAAGTAAAATTAGGTCTCCTCTTCAATCCATTTCTCCCCAAAGCTATTTTCCCCTTTCCCCTCATTTCATTTCTCACTCCTCGCGCCATTGACAACTATGGTCAGGTTACTTTCTTGCAGGATCTTGATTGTATTCATATGATTATGTATGAGTGATGTAAGTATCATGTCTGCTACAAGATCTGAATGAAAATTCATATACCTTTCTTGAAATTGAAAGAGAGAAAAGGTTAAAAGACTTCAATTTTGTGGTTTATATTTTTGTTATTTCTTGAGAAAGATGAGTTCTATGAAGGAAAATTGTGATTGTACAATGCCCCCCCTTTTTTTCAGCTAGTGCATCCTGCTTTACCTTCAAGAAGATGGTTTCTTGTTGAGACAATTGATCCTACGAGTAAGTACTTTTTTTAATTATCTTGGATTCTTACACCCTATATTGGATTGTGTATTTCTTATGAATCCCAATAGCCTAAATGTGAAAATTCAGATGTGGTCTTTGTGCCAAGTATAAGAGTTACAGCTGAAGTTTGTTTCTTTGTGAAATGAAAGTACCTAGATTCATGTTTGTATTTTCTCAAAATAAATGGATAGCTCAGACTAGTCTAAGGTTAAAAAGGTTTCATGTTTTCTAATTTCAGTTATTCCTTGGTGATTTTCGCAATTTCCGTCTTTGAACTGGTTTCTGGATATTCCTATCCATGGAGAACTCAAATTCAGAAGATTTGGGTGGCGTAGAGCCGAGTGGAGAAGGAAGAATGGATGATCCGGTGTCGACGAGCTCATCGTACAGATTGTTTGGTCGTCAAGCGACTGTTCATCAAATGGTGGGAGGAGGCAAAGGTATATGTATAGTCGTGCATAAATATTAGTTGATATTCATATTCTCAAGTATGATTTGATTTAGAAGTGCAGTTTTTTTAACTAGCTTCCATACTTCTCTCTTTTTCAGATTTTTTTTCTATCATGCTACTAATTTGTGTTATTTTTCGTGATTTTAATGGTTGAAAATATTGACTTGTTGTAGATTATTGTACTTTTGTTTGTACTTCTTTAATGTGTGTTCGTGTTATTTAATTTCAACTGACTGTAATATTGTTGAGTGTGGTTAATGGATATTATTTTGAACTTTTTGTGTATGTATGAACGCATGTTTATTTTCGTGAGCAACTAATGCACCATAGGCTTCTTTAATAAAGTTATCAGTTTACCTGCATAAGGAAGATTTCGTTCACAACTTGATGGCCTCATTTATTGCAAGAACAAATGCATGGTATGAAACACTTTGATGTTTTGGAAGTTGAATCTTGAGTATGTGTTAAACTTTTCAGTGGACAATCTACGGCATGGTTTACAGTCAGTAGGTGTTCTACAATGCAGGCACTCCTCAGTGCATTCACTCTTCTTTTATTTTTGTCTTAGTTACTCTACTTTGAAAGGAGATGCTTCTGAGTTTGAGTGATCAAGTATCCAATGCCGAATAGCTAGATACATCAAGCTTGAAGCTATTATTAGGTCTATTTTACTTCTATTTAATTTGAATTTTTACCTATCTGCTAAATTCTTTGAAAAGGTGACTCTTAAAGTGGTTTGTTATGTATAACATGTTCTCTTCATTGTTATGCGTGTTGGTATTTGTTTTTTCAATATTTCTTTGTGCGGTTTAAGATCTTCAAAAAGAAGGAAACCACCAGGAATTTGCCATGCCATTCATGAACTTTTGATTTCCTGAATCACCCTTGTCCAGGAGAATTTTGTGCTTCTTTTGTCCAGAAGAATTTTCTTAAACTGTGAGCTTGAAATGGGCTTCTATGATTAAAACAGGCAAATGATGAGGACAAACAGTTATGCTTCTAATTATAATGATTTCAACTTTTATGTTGTTTTACAGCAGTATTTTCTACATCTATACTTTGCCCTAGAGTTTTAGTAGATAGCTTAGAAGTATGTCTGTTATGCTTCCATGGTTTCTGTCTTCATTCTATATTTGTTTCTGCTGTTCCAACCATTTGCTCATTTAATTTTCTCTGGTTTTTAGCTGCTGATGTCATACTGTGGAGACGGCGGCGTGTTTCATTTGGCATAGTTGTTGGTGCCACATTGTCCTGGCTATTAATTGAGTGCTCAGGGATATCATTTTTATCACTTTGCTCAGATGTTTTGCTGATTTTAGTTGTTCTACGGTTCCTCCAAGCAAATTATGCTGTATATAGAAATAAGTATGGCTACTTTATATCTGGTGTGTCCTACATTTCAATTTCATGATTGTTCAATGTAGGAATCATCTGATATCTTTTTGTTGTTTGTTGCCAGACAACTTCAGACATTACCCGAACTAGTTCTATCAGAAGAAATGGTACACAATTGTGCTGCATCATTTCGTGTCAAAGTCAATTGTGTGTTGCTTATGGCTCACGACATTACTCTTGGCAAAGATTTCAGACTTTTCTTCAAGGCTAGTGATAAGACATTACTTTATAACATTCCCTTATTCCTTTTGTTTCCTTTTTGCCTACCTTTTTGCCCTATTACTTGGTACAATTATGTCAGTTCCACAAATAGAAGTGCTAATTATTCAAAGAAAAACATAGGTAAGATTTCCAGTGAATTGTCAATTCACAAAAATGGTCTGAGTTTGCTAATATAGTGTCTTGGAATGTTTGAATGTGGCATGATATGCTGAATTCTAGGACAACTCTGTGCATTACTTTGACGTTTACGAATCTGCTGCAGAAAAGTGTTGAGAGCTTAATACTAGTGTATGAAAAAGTCACATAGAAATATCACCATGATTCACCTTGTAACACGTTTACAAATTATAATTCTTTTTTCTATTCTGAAAGGCGATGAGTGCAGTGAATATTATGTTTAGGTTAGACTAGATGTTTCACCCTTGGCCCATGCTGGGCCTCATATCATTTATTTTCTAGCATAAAGTAATCTGCATCTGATTCCCCACTTAACTTTTCTACCCACCACTACAAGAATGACTGTTATCTCGTCACTGATCTTGATGTTCCTGTCAAGTGGTTTTGGGCCATTTTATGTGAGGCATCATCAATAATGTATTAGAATTTTCTATGTTTATCTTGCCTTGAGCTAGTTTAATAGGTGTGTACGCTAAATTAAACAATTAAATAGATATGCATCTTTGCAATTTTACACTTCTGCCTAGTGACTGCCCAGAGAGGAGCAAACTTTCACAGCCTTCATGAAACTTGCAGGTCGTGATTTCATTGTGGCTCTTGTCTGTGATTGGTAGCTTAATCTCATTCGCCACCCTTGCGTATATAGGTACGACAGTTAATCTTTGGACATTCTGCCCACTCTTTTCGGTTCATTATAATCTCTTACATTCACTTTCTTTTCTTTGAGATTTGTCTGAATGATAGCCAAATGTGCGCCCCTCTGTAGTTAGACAAAGTGTGATTGCTTGATCCTATGATTTGGGAAATTAAACTTGACTACAACATTCTCGTGATTCGTGAAAGTAAAATATTATAGAAAGATTATATATACATAGATGTAGGACCATATATCTGGATGTGCCATAAGTTTCTAATCAGATTTACACAAATCCTTTTTGTAGCTCATTTCTTGATAATCCCATTTTACAATTTTGCTTATGTCCCACTTAGCATTTTCTGCAATTTGCTTTACGATTTATGTTCAAACATACACCTTATCCATTTGTCATATATCCACTCTGTGTATGTTGAGTTCCATTTGTTTTGGCTGCGTGCAACAATTTTTCTGCTGACTTATTATCTGATGGTAGATGAGATCTTTGTGCTAAGTAAGCCATTCTGTTTAGCAGTTCAGTGTATATTTTTCTGTTTGGTGAAGATTCAGTTTATCCATTTATGCCAGTGAACTTCGCTTAAGAGAATGTTCGTATCTCAATTTTGTTTACTTCTATAAGTTCTAACTCCTAACATTTGACAGCAGGAATCATAATTTCCATCACAATTCCAGCTTTGTACGACAAGTTCGAGCACCGTGTGGATGGCTGTGTTGGGATGATCCATCAACAATTTTCGAAGCACTATAAGATTGTAGACGAAAGTCTGAATAGCAGATTACCCACGACTTTGATCAAGGACAAAGATTCTTAATTTCAGTCACGAACTACACGTTTGCTTTTCCGTTTTCTGCACCTTCTCTTCAGTTTCACAGTAGAATCAGAGGATCAAATGTGTAAAAATAATAGTATCATTCACAAAGCAAAACACTTGAAGCATTCATCTACCACATTTCAGTTAGGCTGCTTGTTGAAAATATGAATCAGATTATCTGTGTTTCTAAGCACCTAATGAATACTTAATGCTTAAAATCCATTGTTGTAGGAGGTGTTTGGCTAAGCTTATTTTTTGGAGCTTATAAGTTCTTGCATCTTATAAGATGTTTTTAGAGCTTATAAATTGTTTAATTTAAGTTTATAATAAGTTGTTGAAATGTTTGAATAAATAAGATGATGGAGCCTATAAGATGTTAGTAATGACATCTGTGTAATTTCAATGATCAAATTTAAAGGTGTTTTAAAAAATGGCAAAAACTTGTGTACGTCCGGTGCACCGTACTCTCAAAGGTATTATTAGTTTGGTATTAGTTATGTACTCATGAGGTATTATTGGTGTATGCATAAAGTATTAGTGGTATATCCCTAATATATTAGTGGTACACTCATAAGATATTAATTGCATATGCATAAGGTATTGCGTGTATAACTGAAATATATGTTTTAGTGAAGGTATTATTCAAGGTATTATTTGTTACATGTTAAAGTATTAACTATATTATTTAAAGGTATTACAATAAGGGTTTGGGGGGCACGGTGCCCCGGGGGTACGCAAGACCTACTCTTAAAAAAAATGTGTTTTCTTAGGGTACCCCAATGGTGTAAAAGGATACAGGCTTTGGCTAAGGGATGATCCTGGTTTTAAAGTTGTAATAAGTAGAGATGTGATTTTTAATGAATCTGATTTTCCTTACTTATCTGCCACTGCACCTATGCCTGATTCTAGCACTGCTCCTGTTAAGGTGGAGCAACCTGCTTTGCCTGTTTCTGACGATCTAGATCTTGAATCTGATAATTATTTGCTTGTTGAGCATGTGGATGTTATTGATAATGAAAATAATCTTGAAAACTATCAACTCGCTAGAGATAGGCCTAGGAGGAATATTAGACAACCTTCTAGGTTTGATGATTTTCACATTGATTCTCATGCCTTTAATATATTTGAATCTTTGGATGGATGTGAACCTAAAACCTACAAAGAAGCCTTAAAATCTGAAAATTCAAAAGAATGGTTAAATGCAATGAATGATGAAATGAACTCTTTGCATGTTAATAAAACTTGGAGTCTTGTGCCTAAACCTTATCACTGTTCTGTTGTGGACTGTAAGTGGCTGTATAAGGTTAAAAATGAAGATGAAAAAGTTAGGTTTAAAGCTAGACTTGTAGCTGAAGGGTTTACACAAAAGTAGGGTATTGATTACTCTGAAATTTTTGCTCCTGTTGTGAAATTTGTCAATGTGAGAATCATGCTTGCTTTAGTTGCTCATTTTGATTGGGAATTGAAGCAATTGGATGTAAAAACTGCTTTTTTACATGGTGATATTGATAAGGAAATCTACATGAGACAATCTGATGGTTTTGTTGATTCTAATAAACCTAATCATGTTTGCTTATTGAAAAAATCTTTGTATGGACTAAAGCAATCACCAAGGCAATGGAATAAAAAGTTTGATGAATGTATGCAATCTTTGGACTTTAATAGAAGTGCATATGATCACTGTTGTATTTCAAGGTTGACAATTCTGTTCCTATTTTCTTACTAATATATGTTGATGATATGCTTCTGGTAAGTCCATGTTTAAAGTCTATTGAACATATTCAAAAGTGCCCCAGTAACAAATTTGATGATGCTAAAAGAATCTTAGGTATGAACATTGTTAGGAATAGAAAGAACAAAACTTTACTCTTAAACCAATGCTCCTATGTGGGAAAGATTCTGAATAAGTTTTCTATGTCTACTTCTAAACCTGTTTCTGTGCCTCTTCCTGCTCATTTTGTATTAAGCAAAGATCAGTCCCCTAAGATAGATTCTGAGATTGCTGAAATGGAAAAAGTTCCATATTCCAATGCTATTGGGTCTGTGATGTACCTCATGATCAGCACCAGGCCTGATATTGCATATGCTGTCAGTTGCTCAAGCAGGTATATGTCCAACCCTGGTCTCCCTCACTGGGAAGCTATGAAATGGCTGCTTAGATACCTTAAATCCTCTCAGGAAGTGAGCTTGAATTTTTCTTACTCTCCTCAAGGTGTTAATTTAGTTGGCTATGTTGATTCAAATTATGCAAATGATAGGGATAATAGGAAATCAACCACATCTTATGTGTTTACATTGTGTGGCTCTTGCATTAGTTGGAAATCCCAACTCCAACACATTGTTGCCCTTTCAACTACTGAATCTGAATACATTGCTATAACTGAAGCTTTAAAGGAAGCTATATGGTTGAAAGGTTTACTTTCTGAAATTGGATACTTGAATGGTCATGTAACTGTTTACTCTGATAGCCAATCTGGTATTCAGCTATGTAAAAACCCTGTTTTTCATGATAGAACTAAGCACATTGATGTTAGGTTCCATTTCATTAGGGATATTGTTGAAAAAGGTGTGGTTCATTTGGAGAAAATTGCTTCTCAATTTAATCCTGCTGACATGGGTACTAAATGCTTATCTTTGGAAAAATTCCTGTCATGTTTGAAAACCTTGAACTTTGACATGCCAAATTAAAAGTAATTGGACATACTTGTGTATTACTATGACTGTGTGTCATGAAGCTTTGTGCCTGTCTTAGTGACAACTCTTGTTTAGTGGCTATGTATCTTTTCTGCACTAACTTTGTGTTTTGTGTGTGCAGGTATATGACAATGATGATTCCTCTGTTCCATTTTAATTGATCAGACTAGTGGAGGATTGGGCCAAAGGTGGAGAATGTTGGAAATATTGGCCCAATTGTTGCTGGGCCTGTTTCTATTTTATTTCCTAATTAACCCAGACCCACTCCTAAAGCCCAAGCCTATGACCCCGTTGCCCTAAAATGAGACCGCCCCCTCTTGCTCCCCTCATTTGCTGTCTCTCCATCTCTGTCGTTCCAACTCCTTCTTCGCCCCTTCTCGATGAAACCCTTAGAGCTTCTTGCTCCTCTCACTCACCCCCTTCTTATGGGGTTCCAGCGGTGGAGCTCTATAGAAGAAGAACACAGTCTTACTCTCTCTTAAAGTCTCTCTGTCTCTTCTCTGAAAACCTAACTCTGTGTGAGTTCATTCTAGAGATCTTGGGGTGTGAGTGAGGGTCGAAGCCAGGGGTTTCTCTGTCTGGTTTCTCGGAGCTCTTGGGGTTAAGGGGCTTGGTGTTCTATCTCTTTGTGAGATCTAGGGTTTTGAGTATCTGTGACTCTGTGTATGTGAAACCCTCTCTTCCCACTGGTCTATGTGATCGAACGGTGCAGGCTCTGGATTTCTGAGCCACGGCTTGACCACAGTGTTCACCCAACAAATACAATAGTAAAATTTAGTCATATATGAAAAGATGGATATGATGCATTGGTTCATTAACATCTCTATTAAAAATCATTGTTGATACATGCATTGAAAAAATAAAAAATGGTAGCAATAGTTTTGTCTCATTCTGTTGATTGAATGTTTCCTGATCACATGATTATAAATTGTATATCACCAATACATTTGTGCTATGTTGTTAATTTGCATAACATCCAAAATCATCGCAACAATGATTTTGTATGCAATTAATGCTATTTATATGCATGATCACAATGTGTTACATAACATCCAAATCATTGCAGGTCTTATAATCAATGATACCTAATCATTGCAACAAAAAAAAACATTGTTGCTTGATCAACATGCACCCAAAATCATACTCCAAGGCATTATACCTAACACATAAAAAAATTAATTGGTGCATATCATTGATATATTCATAACCATTATAGTGGTTTTGATAGTGTTTCATAACATCCAAAACTGGTAGAACTAGCAACCCTAGCTAAGAATTATCACGTAACTAAAAAGAGGAAAAAAATCTATAGAGAAATTTTAATCATCATACTCATATCTGGTGGTTAGAAAAATTTGAGATACAAGCTATTTATGCCAGTGTATTTAGGTGAGCTTAATCATTGTCTTTAAAACTAACTATGCTAACTGATGCGGGAGAAAGAGAAACCGGATGAAAATAAAGGGTAAAAAGGAGAAAATAAGGGCCCAGGAAAGCGAATGATGACGTGGCAAGAGCAGACGTCTGACACGGCAGCACACGTCAGACGAGTTGGTCAGAGCTGACGTGGCTGCGAGAAAAGTGAGCTGGCTGAGGGAGAGATAGAAAATGTCCCAGGTAAGATAAGGGCTCATCTAAGCCCATGAAAAGGAGGAAGGAAGTAAAAAGACTGGGGGGTCCTTGCCCTAAATGAGAGAATATAAATAGGGAGAGAAAAGACGTGATGGCCAAGTAATTCCCATTCAGAAAAATACTGCGTAGAAAGCAAACATTGGAGAATACCTCATCACTAATATAAGCAGAACAGACATACTAACAAGGAATGATTGGACTGCTAATTTGAGCTTACTAGTCTACCACCTGTGCAATGCACGAGATATGATATAATAAAACTTATGTTGTACTAATATTAATTAGTAGCTTTAAATATATTTGTAATATCAAAAAAATAATTTAATTTTTGAAAAGATTATATTTTTCCAAACTTGTGAGCGTCTTCTAAAATATTAAGAAAATTTGAATTTCTTAGCTAGTGTATGAATTAAGAAATATTTTATACTTTTGACAAACAAACAAAATGGGATAATGAAAAAGAAAGTGGTGATGACGCATTAATTTTGAAAAAAAAAAGAATAAATAAATTTATACTTCATTTAAAATAGATGAATTTGAGAGTTTTGAAATCGTAGCTTTAAATCCATCGTAATTTAGATATATAGATGAATTTATATTTCATTTACAATTTTTTTTTTGGTAATTTAGATATATTTAGAAACAGCTCTGTTTTCATTATACTTGAAATTCATTCATTTCAATTTTTAAAATTCAAATGAGTCTATTCAAATGGAGGTTATAGGATCATGTGTGATGACCAGAGTTTGAACCTAAGTTAGAGAAGTTTTTCTAGTTTGTCCCCTCGCTTTCACTTCTCCAAACTCATTAAAAAAAAAACTATTAAAAGAACAAATTGAGGTTAAAGGAGAAACTGAGGTTATTTGAGAATACTATCATACAAATACAAATGCATTGACTTCCATCCCCAATAATGAACTCTAATTTAGTGTTAATTTGTACTATCTTATGGTAAATACTGTCATTGATATTCAGTAGTATGCACCATCTTATACACTAAAAGAGAATATTTCAAAATATTTGCAGTTATTAAAATTAAGATAAAATAGAAAAAGGAAATACAATGAAAATGATAATGAAATGGTAAAGACAACAAAAAAAAGGCATACACGTTTGCCTATGTAAACTTGGAACAAGAGAAGTGGTTAAAAAAAGTTGATAGAATTTACAGCTGTAGAATCAAATTGTTTTTACTCACTGTTTGAAATAAAATTGAAATGCAAAGAGCTTACTTCCTATCACATACATGTTTTTTTTTTTTTTAAGAGATCAAATCTCGTTTTATTTGAATGTATTATGTCTTATTACACGGACATTTTGTACATTGATTGACTATAAATAAGAGATGTTACACATTTTTTGGGTATTGAATTATAGTTGTTGAGAGATCAACAAAAATAAGCACAAATGCAGATAATTAACATGTCTCCAGATATTATTAAAAGATAAGCAACATCAAAAACATATGCTAATAAAATAGTGAATGACAACTTGCTTCCCAGAAATAGAAGCGATATCCTTTGTATTGAAAGAATATGAGTGTTCAAAAAAAATCCTTTTGGAATACATATTTCCTTCTATTTATACTAGTTTCCTACAAGGGGAAAGGGGGGTATTTCTGCCATTTTCTCTTCTCTCCTTTCTTGTTGCTTAAGCCATTTCTCATACTCATTTGTGCTAGGTACTCCTTTCGTAGCTCTGGGTACACCTCCCCTTCTCTAGAATATTCCACTTTCTTTTATTCCTTCTGTCCACGTCAGTAGACCCCTAGAGCATGCTTTTCATCATTGCCTATTGCATTATTATCCTCTACTTCGAGTGCACAGAATCCGTTCGGCTGCTCCTTTTCACTTCTGCCGTGTGTAACCTTGACCCTTCTATGATTATGTTCTGAATGTAAGGGACTCGTGCGCCAGCCTCTTACCCCTGGTATCCCGACTTCTGCTGAGAGCAACTTCGGTACTTCTGCCGTCATGTCTCAGTATGCAGAACTTAGTACGTCTGCTTCTTACTCCTGGTATCACGACTTCTGCCGAATGTGATTTCAGCACTTCTGTTCATCGTGCTTCATATTTTTATGATAAGTATAGTAATCGCAGGTTCAAAAGAACTATCCTTTATATATTTTTCCTCTCTTCCATATCAATAGTCGAAGATATAATTTTCTAAGAGTAACACTTGTGTGCCTCGGGGCACCGTGCCCCCAAATTAATCATCATATGATATTAAATATATACTCTACAGGTATTATATATACGCAAAAACTCATGTGAGATGGACTCACGGATAGTTTCCGTGAGACGGATCCTTATTACCCATGAATTGAATCCATATCCACAAACTTTCATATATGAATTGCTAAGTGTGGGTTATGGGTTGACCCGTCTCACGAAAAAAGATCTGTGAGTCCGTCTCACACAAGACTTACTCTTATATATATATATTCTTCAGGTATCACATGTATACTCTTATATACACATGATACATGTAGGGTATATTTATAACGCCAAGAAACATAACACTTATAGAGTATATTTATAACACCTGAAGAGCATATATATAACACTTAGATTCGTGCCCCTATGTGTCCCAGGGCATAAAGTTTTTGCCATTTTCTAAATACATTTTTGCTGGGATACATTGTTAACTAAATGTTCCACTAATTTCTTGCATTTGCAGATTTGATTTTATAATTTCATTTTAGCCACGATTAATTTGGTGAGCTAATATCGTTAACCAACAACATTTTGGAGGCATCTCAAGTTCAGATGATCGAACATAGGTAAGAAAAAGGAATACAAATCTATGTGAGATTTTCTTTTCTATACGAATTTGTAGTTAGAGAGCACATATTAATATTTTCATCAAAACAAAAGAGATATTTTAGGGCCCTTTTTTTTTTTTTCTTTGCTAGTGTTAGTGTTGGATTTTCCAACAATTAATTGATTTTTCCTTTTTCTTACTTTATTCTAAATCAAATAAGATTTGTTAGATTTATTAGATTTGATTATATTTGAATTGGATTTGTTTTATCTCTCTTAAAGATTTAATCTTTTTTAACTCATCTGTTTTTTAAATTGTGGATCTTATCTTATTCTAACAACTCTTGCTAGTTTTAGGGAAGTTGTTAATTTATCTCTTTTCTTGATAGGATGGAACGTGATATTTGTGAATTAAGCATGTGAGATTGAAAGAGTCAAACTGATGCTTTGAGAGTGAAAAGCAACGTGCAGAAGTCAAGTTGATCAAGTCAATACATGAAGAAGTCAAGAATAACAAGTCCAAGTAGTGGAAGAAGAACAAGTCCAAGGAGTGGAGATAATGCTCCATCATGTACGTGAGATCATGGAGTATTTCGAGATCATGGAAAGTGGAGTTCATACAGTGTACTACGAGCTCTATAAATAGGAGAAGTTTGCAGAAGATCGATACACACAGAATTTGAGAGATCAAGCAGTCAAAAGTCGAGCAATACACTGGTGTCAAGCTTTGTGTTGGTCACACTGAGACAACACCTCTTTTCTTGTATAGTCATAAAGTTTGCAAATTCTTGACCTTTTAGTATAGGTGCTTAGAGTGATCAACTGTGAGATTTTGTATACGTCCCTAGGTTACTTAGACAGATTCAAAGAACGTATTGAGACTTTGTACGGAAGAATCTCTTCTAGAGGTTTTTCTATCTCCTTGTATACATACGTCAAATCAATAAAGGAGTTTTCGCCCTAAAGGCATTCCACGAGTATTTGTCTACTCGTGGATACATCGTTTGTGTTCTGCATATTTCATTTACGATTTAATTTCCACTGTGTTACGCTGGTGTTCTCAACACCATTGAAAACACCATGTACTTTGATTATATTTGTGTTTTCAGAACTATTCCACTCTTTCAGCTAGAGTTGGTAGGGAAAAAATATTTAGCAAATTGCAAATGTTTGAACTTATTTTGCAACAAATACTTTAGTTTTAGAATGAAGACATGAGAGTGATTTCTTATGTTCTTAAACTTCTGCCACCACTAATTAACTTGTATCTTGACCACTCATACAAAAGGATTTTTAGGTAGACAATTTTCATATATTTGTGTGTACACAAAAACTGGTACATGAATGTATAAAACATGCAATCCAAGTCGATTCGATCAAAAAACACATTCCATAATTTGGCACACATCTCCAAGCATCCATGTGCGTGCGTTCACATAGTCTTCTGCGTGTTCATGTTTTGATAACTATGGATGCATTTTTGTTATAACATGCATATCTTTTAGTTATGACATTCATACATTTATATTAGCGACATTCATACCTTACATTACACAAACATGTAATACATTTTTTAACTTTTTAGTTATATCAATGACACATTTTAATTATGTTAGTCATACATTTTAAATATATTACTTGTACTTTTATATATTACGCAAATGTATGAGTACATTGATATAGAGATATAAATAATATCACATTATCATCTCGTGCCAGATGCAACAAAGGATGAGTCCTTTTTCCTTCTCGCGAACCGCGGGAGCGCCTAGCACCCATAAATGCATATGCGTACAATTGGACTGAAATATTTTTTTTTAATTAAAGTATTGTATTTACATTATGATATTTGTGCATAAATGTCATACTAATATAACATGCATAAAGATAATATTAATATAACATAAAAGACAACAACAACAAAAATATATATGCACAACTCTGGATCACACCCAGACCCAATTGCACCGGTTAGTACAACTAATGCACATGATGTGTAAAATGAAAAACATCTTTTGATATTCGAAAGGGCCATTTTGTTGTTTCCATTGGAAAAACTGCTGAAATGAAAAGATTTATTTGAACCACATTTGTTACATTATCATCTCTCATTTAGATTCAAAACGATATATTACATAGTTCTTCGAGTAGTACAATTTTGTAAACAGTTAACTAGTTTATGCACAAAATATCATTGTTTTTACACGAAGATAGTATAAATTTAAAATAGTACTCAATTTGTAATAATAGACATTATTAAACCAGTTAGTACAACTAATGCACATGATGTGTAAAATGAAAGGCATCTTTTGATATTTCAAATAGCCATTTTGTTGTTTCCATTGGAAAAACTGCTAAAATGAAAAGATTTATTTGGATCACATTTGTTACATTCGCCTCTCATATAGCTACAAAACGATATATTACATAGTTCTCTGAGTAGTAAAATTTTGTAAACAATTTGCTAGCTACACAAAATATAGTTGTTTTTATACGAAGATAGTATCATTCTAAAAATATTACTCAATTTGTAATAATATACATTATATATAGCGACAAAATCGAGACTATAAAGTGAGGGGCAAATAATAATAAAAAGAGAATTTAATATTGAACAATATATATATATATATATATATATACACATATTATTTATCATTAAGTGCTAGAGCTGTCAAAATAGGTTGGGCCCGTTGGCCCAGCACGGCCCGCCCCGCCAAATTGGAGGGTTTGACTTAGCATTTAGGAGCCCACCTTCGGGCCGGCGAGTTGGCTCGCATATATAAAAAATATTTTTTTTTAAATTTTTATTTAACACACAAACAAAAAATATATAATATTGATAACAATTACCATTTAATGCAAGTACTGATGTTCTGTATATTAAATTTGGTCATTTATTTATAGAAACAAAAGAATGTTAAAGAAGTTTCTATTTTTTTATGATTTTTTTCGGTTTTACATGTAATTTAATTCATGAAAGGTTGAATAAAGAGTAAAAAATAATATAAATATTATTATTTTCATGTTTTAAATTAAAAATAACAATTTTAAAAATAAAAAAATTAAAAAAAAGAAAAATTTAAGTGGGTTGGCCCACCTAGCCCACTGGTGGGTTGTACTGGGATGAGGATTTCCCGGCCCGCCCCGCCCCGCCCCGCCAAATGGGGGGTTGCGGGGCGGGCGACCCGCAACCCGCCGACCTATTTTGACAGTACTATTAAGTGCTCAAAATATAAAGAAGGGTAATAAATTAAATATCAAAAGTTGGGGTGGTTGGCCACCCCACCCTCCCGTATAAGGTAGGTGAGCCCTGATTTTATGTGCGATAATTAAATTTTCTTCCAAAAAACAAACATTATATGAATTAAATCGCAGATTTTTCAAAATGTTTAACTCTTTTTCTCTTTTTTAAGAAAGCAACACAATCCAAAAGTTAATTATATTAATAAAAATTAATAAATATTCTCTTTTATTTGTATGTCTTCATTATTACATATTTATCGTATTCATAACAATTTGCCATATTTTAATCGGTAATATCTATATAAAGGGTCTCAACGCAAATCATACACATCGCCACATTTCAATAAAGATTCTGAAGCAAAAAAGTTGTGTCACGAAAAAAAAAAACTTTGATACTTTTTAGATCTAATGGCATCACAAAACAAAATTGATTTTGAGAAAATTATGAGCACGGATTCTTCATTGAGTTCCTATGCCATAGATGGTGCCCAAAACAATGAAGAGCCTCCTACTGTCATCAGGGTAACTAGACAAATTTTCTTGTGGTTCATTTAGATAGGTGAATTTGAAATTCATGGTAGTAAATCCATCGGTAGTGTTTGGATGCATATGGATTTCAAATCATGAATTTCAAACCACTCTATAGAAATGGTCAATAATTTCAAGTCTTTTATAAATTTCATTTAAATTTTTCTAATGAGTAATTGTGTAGATACATAGAGTAATTTTTTTCTTTCTAAAGTCAATTATATACTCTTTCTAATATTTGTACCCAAATCATTGGCAGTGGTCAGAAGAGTATGATTGTTTTATGGTGAATGACATTCTTTCACCAAATCCGATATCTTTTGTACTCCCAGAAACTGCAGTGTATAATGAGGTAATGTGCTTTATTAAATGTTGACTGGATAGAAAATAGAAAATAATATAAATGTTGTGAGGTTTATCTCTCAAATTCTATATTTTTATTTCATAGTTAAACTAACATAAAGATACATTATTTATCCTCATCAGGAATCATTGAGAAATCGGGTTGAATCAAGTAGAAATCGAAGAAGGCCCAAAAGAAAGGAGAAGTTGTTTTTTAAACTTTTCATGTTTCCAGATGCTGGAGAACAATATCTGCTAGAGATACATGAGGTGTTTGAATTTCTAATCATTGTTTTTTTTTGCCTTTTATGTTCTTCACATTCTTTCTTACAATTTATTATTGTGTGTATTTATAGGGCATAGTGCGTGCTAATATTGAACAGCGTGTCTTGTTTGTACATCAAAAAAATGGAATATGGAAAGTGGAAATAGAAGATCTTAATCCTGGTAACTCTGTTGTGTTACCAATGCTACAAGATCCTAATCCACTTATTTTTCACAATAATGGTGAACTGTCCTTACAAGAACGCCTCATTGATTGGATAGTGAAAAGGAGAAAACATGGCGATAAGGACAAAGAGGTACTTTTGTTGGTGTGATTAGTAATTCTAAAACCTTCGATTTAAATTTCCTGAATGAAGATTATACATATGTCGAATCTTACCTTTCAATTTCTTTCTCCAGGTCTATTATCATCGGTCTAGAAAGTTTGAATCCTTTATTGATGTGGTAACATTTATCCTTTACTCAAGTGAGTTGAAAGATCTTCGAAGCAATGATGCATCACAAGTTTAAAAGATTTTGTTTATCTTTTGTAATGGTTCAATACTCTTTGCCCTGAAATCCAATAAATCCAAAAAAAAAAAAAATTTATTAGAAAAGTATTATTGGTGTTTTGGTAAATATTTTCAAGTTTTATTTTGTCTTACTTATTGGACAATCACAAAAGTAGTCAAATAAAGTTATAAAAATTTAAACTAATCAAAATATGTCAAAACAATTTTTTTAGCCAGAAATATGCCTCAATCTTCACATAAATACTTGCATTCTTGTTTTATGCATTACATGAACAGTAAAAAGAACAACGTTCATATAATGCACAAATATTACATAAAAAAATGACTGTGCATTGTAAAACCACAAAGACTATATAGTTCGTGCAATGCACGAACCACACACAGGTCATGCATTACATGGTTTGTGCAATGCACAAACCCCACACTTACGTACTGACATGTATGCATAATATTTTAGTGAGGGTATATATATCAAATGATAATTTTTGTACACTAAAAAACAGTTTCTTTTGAATTTAATAAGAATATTGATACATTATAACAAAACTGAATAGTAATATTGATATTCGCTCTTTGTCATAAGTATAATAGGCTCGTGATTCGTGAAAGTAAAATATTATAGAAAGATTATACAGAGATGTAGGACCATAATTAAGTTTCTTAATTTCAATCACGAATTACACGTTTGCTTTTCCGTTTTCTGCACCTTCTCTTCAGTTTCACAGTAGAATCAGAGGATCAAATGTGTAAAAATAATAGTATCATTCACAAAGCAAAACACTTGAAGCATTCATCTACCACATTTCAGTTAGGCTGCTGTTGAAAATATGAATCAGATTATCTGTGTTTCTAAGCACCTAATGAATACTTAATGCTTAAAATCCATTGTTGTAGGAGGTGTTTGGCTAAGCTTGTTTTTTGGAGCTTATAAGTTCTTGTATCTTATAAGATGTTTTTAGAGCTTATAAATTGTTTAATTTAAGTTTTTAATAAGTTTAACTTGCTGGCCCGTTCCCTAATTTTATTTCCTATCCTATCTAAAGCTCAAGCTCAGGTCCACTAACCTCACCTCTACACTTGCAACAGTCAGTCTCATCTCCTATCGTCTATTCACGAGGTAACCCTTCCTCTGCTGCTTCTCTCCCACCCCTTCTTCTTATGGGGTTTCCGAGGTGGAGTTCCTGTAAGAGTTTCAATATCTGACCCTTCTCCTTCTCTCATATCTTCTCTTCTCAACTTCACTTTGTGTGCTCTTCTCTTTGTGAGATCCTCATCCATAGAAAGGGGTTTATGAGGGTTGAAGTGAGGGGTTACTTGTTTTGGGGGTTTTGGGCCGTGAATCTTTATGTTTCGTTATGAGTTTCCCACCACCAAACACACCGTCTATCTGATTGGAACGGAATATGCTATGGATATCTGAGCCACCGGTGAACCCACGATCGATTCCCAACAATATGCATGATCACAATGTGTTACATAACATCCAAATCATTGCAGGTCTTATATGCAATGATACCTAATCATTGCAACAAAAAAACATTGTTGCTTGATCAACATGCATCCAAAATCATACTCCAAGCCATTATACCTAACACATAAAAAATTAATTGGTGCATATCATTGATATATTCATAACCATTATAGTGGTTTTGATAGTGTTTCATAACATCCAAAACTAGTAGAACTAACAATCTTAGCTAAGAATCATCACATAACTGAAAAGAGGAAAAAAAATCTATGGAGAAATTTTATTCATGAAATTTATATCTGGTGGTTAGAAAAATTGGAGATAAAAGCTATTTATATTAGTGTATTTGGGTGAGCTTAATCATTGTCTTTAAAACTAACTATGCTAACTGATGCAGGGGAAAGGGAAAAAGGATGGAAATAAAGGGTAAAAAAGAGAAAATAAGGGCCCAGGAAAGCGAATGATGACATGGCAAGAGAAGACATCTGACGCGGCAACACACATCAAACGAGTTGGTCAGAGCTGACGTGGCTGCCAGAAGAGTGAGCTGGCTGAGGGAGAGATAGAAAACATCCTAGGCAAGATAAGGGCCCATCTAAGCCCATGAAAAGGTGGAAGGAAGTAAAAAGATTGGGGGGCCCTATGCCCTAAATGAGAGAATATATGTGGCGGCCAAGTAATTCTCATTCCGGAAAATACTGCGTAGAAAGCAAGCATTGGAGAACACCTCATCGCTAACATAAGCATAACAGACATACTAAAAAGGACTGATTGGACTGCTAATTTGAGCTTACTAGTCTACCACACTTGTGCAATGCACGAGATATGATATAATAAAACTTATGTTGTACTAATATTAATTAGTAGCTTTAAATATATTTGTAATATCAATAAAATAATTTAATTTCTGAAAAGATTATATTTTTCCAAACTTGTGAGCGTCTTGTAAAATATTAAGAAAATTTGAATTTCTTAGTGTAAGAATTAAGAAATATTTTATACTTTTGACAAACAAACAAATTTTTAAACAAAACTCCAATCTTCAAGAGTAAGACAATGATTTTCATCATCCATAACTTACTAAAACAATCACGTGAGAACAAATGTTGTACTCATACATGGAGTAATGGTTGTGAAAGCAAATAACGTACAATATAAGATAAAACGCCTCAAACCCATTACGGATCTGTGAAAGATGGTCGTCATTTGAATCCTAACAAAAGTCAACAAAAAAAGAAATGCAATTTTAAAAAATTACGTGAGTCCATAAAATAGTGACAAAAGAACAAAATAGGATAAGGAAAAAGAAAGTGGTGATGACGTATTAATTTTGAAAAAAAAAAGAATAAAAAATTTATACTTCATTTAAAATAGATGTATTCACGGAAAGTTTTGAAATCGTAGCTTTAAATCCATCGTGTTCGACTTGAATTACAATTTTCTTTTGTTAATTCGGATGAATTTCGATTTTGCTCTGTTTTCATTATATTTGAAATTCATTCATTTCAATTTTTAAAATTCAAATGAGTCTATTCAAATGGAGGTTATATGACCATATGTGACGACCAGGGTTTGAACCTAAGTCAGAGAAGTTTTTCTAGTCTGTCCCCGTCCCTTCCACTTCTCCAAACTCATTTTGAAAAAAATATTAAAAGAACAAATTGAGGCCGAAGGAGAGACTGATGTTATTTGAGAATACTATCATACAAATACAAATGCATTGGCTTCCATCCCCAATAATGAACACTAATTTAGTGTTAATTTGCACTATTTAATGATAAATATTGTCATTGATATCCAATAGTATACACTAAAAGAGAATATTTCAAAATATTTGTAGTTATTAAAATTAAGATAAAATAGAAAAAGGAAATACAATGAAATGATGATGAAATGGTAAAGGGAAAGAAAAAAAGGCGTACACGTTTACCTATGTAAACTTGGAACAAGAGAAGATGTCAAAAAAAGTTGAGAGAAGAATTTACAAGTGTAGAATCAAATTATTTTGACTCAATGTTTGAAACAAAATTGAAATGCAAAAAGCTTACTTCCTATCACATGCATGTTTTCTTTTAAGAGATCAAGGGGGTGTTTGACTAAATTTATTTTTAGAGTTTATAAGTTATTATATCTTATAAGATGTTTTTAAAGTTTATAAGGTTTAATTTAAGTTTAATATAAGTTGTTGAAGTGTTTGAGTAAATAAGATGGTGAAGCTTATAAGTAGTTAGTAATGACATTTGTGTAATTTCAATGATTAAATTCGAAGATATTTTGAAAAATAAGCCCTTATTTTAGAAATAAGTTGGGATTTCCCAACTTTTCAAAAAATAGCTTATAAGCTCATAAAATAAGATCTTATTTTTAAAAGTTAGTCAAACACTTTTGAGAAGTTTATAAGCACTTAACATCTTATAAGCTCTTTTAAGGAGCTTATAAGCTTTGCCAAACACCCTCCAAATCTCGTTTTATTTGAATGTATTATGTCTTATTAAACGGACATTTTGTATATTGACTATAAATAACAGATGTTACACATTTTTTGGGTATTGAATTATAGTCGAAGATATAATTTTCTAAATATATTTTTTGCTGGGATACATTGTTAACTAAATGTTCCACTAATTTCTTGCATTTGCAGATTTGATTTTATGATTTCATTTTAGCCACGGTTAATTTGGTGAGCTAATATCGTTAACCAATAACATTTTGGAGGCATCTGAAGTTCAGATGATCGAACATAGGTCAAAAAAAAAAAAAGGAATACAAATCTATGTGAGATTTTCTTTTCCATACGAACTTGTAGTTAGAGCACATATTAATATTTTCATCAAAACAAAAGGGATATTTTAAGGCCCTTTTTCTTTGCTAGAGTTGGTAGGGAAAAAATATTTAGCAAATTGCAAATGTTTGAACTTATTTTGCAACAAATACTTTAGTTTTATAATGAAGACAACTAAGAGTGATTTCTTATGTTCTTAAACTTCTGCCCCACTAATTAACTTGTATCTTGACCACTCATACAAAAGGATTTTTAGGTATGCAATTTTCATATATTGGTGTGTACACAAAAACTGGTACATGAATGTAGAAAACATGCAATCCAAGTCGATTCGATCCAAAAACACATTCCACACTTTGGCACGCATCTCCAAGCATACGTCCAAGTGCGTGCGTTCACATAGTCTTCTGCGTGTTCATGTTTTGATAACTATGGATGCATTTTTGTTATAGCATGCATATCATTTAGTTATGACATTCATACATTTATATTATCGACATTCATACCTTACATTATACAAACATGTAAAACATTTTTTAACTTTTTAGTTATATCAATCACACATTTTATTTTTGTTAGTCATACATTTTAAATATATTACTTGTACTTTTATATATTACGCAAATGTATGAGTATATTGATATATAAGTATATATAAATAATATCACATAAATGTATATGCGTACAATTGAACCAAAATAGTTTTTTTAAATTAAATTTCAATTAAAGTATTGCATTTACGTTATTATATTTGTGCATAAATATCATACTAATATAACATGCATAAAGATCATATTAATATAACATAAAAGACAACAACAACAAAAATATATATGCACGAATCAGGATCACACCCAGACCCAATTGCACCGGTTAGTACAACTAATGCACATGATGTATAAAATGAAAGACATCTTTTGATATTCGAAAGGGCCATTTTGTTGTTTCCATTGGAAAAACTGCTGAAATGAAAAGATTTATTTGAACCACATTTGTTACATTATCATCTCTCATTTAGATTCAAAACGATATATTACATAGTTCTTCGAGTAGTACAATTTTGTAAACAGTTAACTAGTTTATGCACAAAATATCATTGTTTTTACACGAAGATAGTATAAATTTAAAATAGTTCTCAATTTGTAATAATAGACATTATTACAACCAGTTAGTACAACTAATGCACATGATGTGTAAAATGAAAGGCATCTTTTGATATTCCAAATGGCCATTTTGTTGTTTCCATTGAAAAAACTGCTAAAATGAAAAGATTTATTTGGATCACATTTGTTACATTCACCTCTCATATAGCTACAAAATGATATATTACATAGTTCTCCGAGTAGTAAAATTTTGTAAACAATTTGCTAATTTATGCACAAAATATAGTTGTTTTTACACGAAGATAGTATCATTTTAAAAATATTACTCAATTTGTAATAATAGACGTTATATGTAGCGACAGAACCGAGATTATAAATTGAGGGGCAAATAATAATAAAAAGAGAATTTAATACTGAACAATATATATATATACACACACACATATTATTTATCATTAAGTGCTAGAGCTGTCAAAATAGGTTGGGTCTGTTGCCCAGCCCGCCCCTCCCCGCCAAATTGGAGGGTTAGGTTTAGCATTTAGGAGCCCGCCTTAGGCAGGGCGGGCCAGCGGGTTGGCTCGTCTATATAAAAAATATATATTTTTTAAAATTTTTATTTAACACACAAAAAAAAAATATTGATAACAATTACCATTTAATGCAAATAATGATGTTCAGTATATTAAATTTGGTCATTTATTTATAGAAACGAAAGAATGTTAAAGAAGTTTCTGTTTTTTATGATTTTTTTCGGTTTTAAATGTAATTCAATGCATGCAAGATTGAATAAAGAGTTAAAAATAATATAAATATTATTATTTTCATGTTTTAAATTAAAAATAACAATTTCAAAAATAAAAAATTAAAAAAAAATTGAAGTGGGTTGGGCCGCCTAGCCCGCAAGTGGGTTGGGTTGGGTTGAGGTTTTCCAAGCCCGCCATAATGGCGAGCAGGCCCACCCCACCCCACCCCGCCAAATGGGGGGTTGCGGGACGGGCGACCCGACCCGCAACCCACCGACCTATTTTGACAGTACTATTAAGTGCTCACAATATAAAGAAGGGTAATAAATTAAATTTCAAAAGTTGGGGTGGTTGGCCACCGCACCCTCCCCTATAAGGTAGGTGAGCCCTGATTTTATGTCCGATAATTAATTTTTTTTTCCAAAAAACAAATATTATATGAATTAAATCGCAGATTTTTCAAAATATTTGACCCTTTTTCTCTTTTTTAAGAAAGCAACACAATCCAAAGGTTAATTATATTAATAAAAATTAATAAATATTCTCTTTTATTTGTATGTCTTCATTATTACATATTTATCCGTGTTCATAACAATTTGCCATATTTTAATCGGTAATATCTATATAAAGGTCTCAACGCAAATCATACACATCGCCACATTTCAGTAAAGATTCTGAAGCAAAAAAGTTGTGTCACGAAAAAAAAAACTTTGATACTTTTTAGATCTAATGGCATCACAAAACAAAATTGATTTTGAGAAAATTATGAGCACTGATTCTTCATTGAGTTCCTATGCCATAGATGGTGCCCAAAACAATGAAGAGCCTCCTACTGTCATCAGGGTAACTCACACAAATTTTCTTATGTTTCATTTAGATAGGTGAATTTGAAAATGGATTTGAAATTCATGATAGCAAATCCATCGGTAGTGTTTGGATGCATATAGATTTGAAATCCATGGTTTTTATTTTGAACTAATTTTGAAGTCATTTTGATGGATTTCAAATTCATTCCAACTTGAGAGGATTTGAAATTCACTCCTTTCAAATCATGAATTTCAAACCACTCTATTTAAATGGTCAATACTTTCAAGTCTTTTATAAATTTCATTTAAAAAATTTTAATAAGTAATTGTGTAGATACATAGAGTAATTTTTTTCTTTCTAAAGTCAATTATATACTCTTTCTAATATTTCTACCCAAATCATTGGCAGTGGTCAGAAGAGTATGATTGTTTTATGGTGAATGACATTCTTTCACCAAATCCGATATCTTTTGTACTCCCAGAAACTGCAATGTATAATGAGGTAATTATGTGCTACAGTGCTTTATTAAATGTTGACTGGATAGAAAATAATATAAATGTTGTGAGGTTTATCTCTCAAATTCTATATTTTTATTTCATATTCAAACTAACATAAAGATACATTATTTATCCTCATCAGGAATCATTGAGAAATCGGGTTGAATCAAGTAGAAATCGAAGAAGGCCCAAAAGAAAGGAGAAGTTGTTCTTTAAACTTTTCAAGTTTCCAGATGCTGGAGAACAATATCTGCTAGAGATACATGAGGTGTTTGAATTTCTAATCATTGTTTTTTTTGCCTTTTATGTTCTTCACATTCTTTCTTACAATTTATTATTGTGTGTATTTATAGGGCATAGTGCGTGCTAATATTGAACAGCGTGTCTTGTTTGTACATCAAAAAAATGGAATATGGAAAGTGGAAATAGAAGATCTTAATCCTAGTAACTCTGTTGTGTTACCAATGCTACAAGATCCTAATCCACTCATTTTTCACAATAATGGTGAACTGTCCTTACAAGAACGCCTCATTGATTGGACAGTGAAAAGGAGAAAACATGGCGATAAGGACAAAGAGGTACTTTTGTTGGTGTGATTAGTAATTCTAAAACCTTCGATTTAAATTTCCTGAATGAAGATTATACATATGTCTAATCTTACCTTTCAATTTCTTTCTCCAGGTCTATTATCATCGGTCTAGAAAATTTGAATCCTTTATTGATATGGTAACATTTATCCTTTACTCAAGTGAGTTGAAAGATCTTCGAAGCAATGATGCATCACAAGTTTAAAAGATTTTGTTTATCTTTTGTAATGGTTCAATACTCTTTGCCCTGAAATCCAATAAATCCAACAAAAAAAAAATTTTATTAGAAAAGTATTATTGGTGTTTTGGTAAATATTTTCAAGTTTTATTTTGTCTTACTTATTGGACAATCACAAAAGTAGTCAAATAAAGTTATAAAAATTTAAACTAATCAAAATATGTCAAAACAATTTTTTTAGCCAGAAATATGCCTCAATCTTCACATAAATACTTGCATTCTTGTTTTATGCATTGCATGAACAGTAAAAAGAACAACGTTCATATAATGCACAAATCTTACACAAAAAAATGATTGTGCATTAAAAAACCACAAAGACTATATAGTTCGTGCAATGCACGAACCACACACAGGTCATGCATTACATGGTTTGTGCAATGCACAAACCCCACACTTACTCACATGTATGCATAATATTTTAGTGAGGGTATATATATCAAATGATAATTTTTGTAGACTAAAAAACAGTTTCTTTTGAATTTAATAAGAATATTGATACATTATAACAAAACTGAATAGTAATATTGATATTCGCTCTTTGTCATAAGTATAATAGGCTCGTGATTCGTGAAAGTAAAATATTATAGAAAGATTATACAGAGATGTAGGACCATAATTAAGTTTCTTAATTTCAATCACGAATTACACGTTTGCTTTTCCGTTTTCTGCACCTTCTCTTCAGTTTCACAGTAGAATCAGAGGATCAAATGTGTAAAAATAATAGTATCATTCACAAAGCAAAACACTTGAAGCATTCATCTACCACATTTCAGTTAGGCTGCTGTTGAAAATATAAATTAGATTATCTGTGTTTCTAAGCACCTAATGAATACTTAATGCTTAAAATCCATTGTTCTAGGAGGTGTTTGGCTAAGCTTATTTTTTGGAGCTTATAAGTTCTTGCATCTTATAAGATGTTTTTAGAGCTTATAAATTGTTTAATTTAAGTTTATAATATGTTTAACTTGCTGGCCCGTTCCCTAATTTTATTTCCTATCCTATCTAAAGCTCAAGCTCAGGTCCACTAACCTCACCTCTACACTTGCAACAGTCAGTCTCATCTCCTATCGTCTATTCACGAGGTAACCCTTCCTCTGCTGCTTCTCTCCCACCCCTTCTTCTTATGGGGTTTCCGGGGTGGAGTTCCTGTAAGAGTTTCAATATCTGACCCTTCTCCTTCTCTGATATCTTCTCTTCTCAACTTCACTTTGTGTGCTCTTCTCTTTGTGAGATCCTCGTCCATAGAAAGGGTTTTATGATGGTTGAAGTGAGGGGTTACTTGTTTTGGGGGTTTTGGGCTGTGAATCTTTATGTTTCGTTATGAGTTTCCCACCACCAAACACACCGTCTATCTGATTGGAACGGAATATGCTTTGGATATCTGAGCCACTGGTGAACCCACGGTCGATTCCCAAGAATATGCATGACCACAATGTGTTACATAACATCCAAATCATTGCAGGTCTTATATGCAATGATACCTAATCATTGCAACAAAAAAAACATTGTTGTTTGATCAACATGCACCCAAAATCATACTCCAAGCCATTATACCTAACACATAAAAAATTAATTGGTGCATATCATTGATATATTCATAACCATTATAGTGGTTTTGATAGTGTTTCATAACATCCAGAACTGGTAGAATTAACAATCTTAGCTAAGAATCATCACATAACTGAAAAGAAGAAAAAAAAATCTATGGAGAAATTTTATTCATGAAATTTATATCTGGTGGTTAGAAAAATTGGAGATAAAAGCTATTTATATTAGTGTATTTAGGTGAGCTTAATTATTGTCTTTAAAATTAACTATGCTAACTGATGCAGGGGAAAGGGAAAAAGGATGGAAATAAAGGGTAAAAAAGAGAAAATAAGGACCCAGGAAAGCAAATGATGACGTGGCAAGAGAAGACATCTGACGCGGCAACACACGTCAAACGAGTTGGTCAGAGCTGACGTGGCTGCCAGAAAAGAGGGAGAGATAGAAAACATCCTAGGCAAGATAAGGGCCCATCTAAGCCCATGAAAAGGTGGAAGGAAGTAAAAAGATTGGGGGGCCCTATGCCCTAAATGAGAGAATCTTTATATATATAAAAACACAAACATTTCTAAAAAAAGAAAATTGAGAATTTTCCCGCCTAAAACTACTTTCTACTTATGGGAAAAAATGTGTACATATAAATGATGTTTAATGTGAATAAATCCTTAAAATATATAATATAGATATATGTGCATATATTTATACATATGGTAATTTATATTAATCACGTTGCAATTATACTAAAAAAGATTCAATTAATTTGCCTAAATTATGCATATTTTTTTGAAATAAGCTACTATTTAGTGGAAATCTCTCTCTATATATATATAAAACCTTTTTCTAAATAGATTTCCTATGCTTCAATGTTAAATTTGGAAAAGAATATTAGCATGATATTATATATATGGAGTGATGATAGATTGTGGTACATAACATCTATATATTGTTTAAATTGAATGACACACACATATTATAACATTTCATGTCAGTTAATTTATTATTATATATATAATGCAGTTTAATATATGATTAAATAACTATTTTATGTCATATGAATTAAATAATTGTTTACAATCTTATTATCATTTATATATACCTATACATATATATATCTGTGTGTATGTGTGTGTGTATATATATATATATATATAGATATGATAGACGAAACTTTTATATATGATATAGATTATGAAAATATTTCAAGATAATGGATTAAATATGATTGTTTGATTGATTTTACTAATATAATTGTGCGAAGCAATTCTTATCCAATTAATTATAGATTTAGTACTATTGCTTGATATCATAAAAATTAATCCTATATATGTATTTCCATATCTTTTCCCAAAAAGAAAAAAAATAGCTAAGCAAATTACATGTTTCTATATAAATTTTGAAGAATGTAAAGCGAATAGAGATGTTGCATATTTTTTGAAAGAAAAAAAAATAAAAAATCCAATTTGATTCACTGATTATTTTGCATTAATATCCAATTTGATTCATTGATTTTATTTTTAAATATCATTTATTCATATCAAAGAATATTTTAAGAAATGTCATAACTGAAATATAGTAAAAATGATAAAACTATTTGAAATATTAAGAAGATAAATAAAATAATTATTAAAAAATTATCATGATATGAAATTCTTTCCTATATTTTCAAAATTATTTTATTTAAAGATTACAAATGTTATATATATGGAAACTTATTAATTTACAAGAATCAATTTACTATGTCATCTTTTGGATGTGAAGTTTATTAGTAATTAATGATAATATATATATATATATATATATATATATATATATTTGCCAAATAAATACAAATTTTATAACTTAATTATATAGAAGATCATACATTTGATATTTTCCAAAAAAAAAAAAACTCAAAATTATGCAATTACAATAACAATCAATTACGTTCATAACATATATAATGAACTAATTCCATATCTAATAAGCATATCTTTTACTATAAATATGAGAGAATAAACTTGGAATTCACTCATGTCTTTTCCATTCACAATTTCTCAAATTTTGCATACCAGACATTATGTTTTCATGGATGAGATGATTTCATCTTCTTCTTTTTGGATATTTATTTGGGTATGAATTGATTTATTGGATATATTTATAGTTTGGATCCATCATAGTGTTCATTTTTTGAATGATTTAAGTTGTTGTTGTTAATTGTATTTTGAAGAAGAATTATTCACAATATGTGTTATTTTATTAGTATTGTATATTGATTATTCTTATTGTCATGTAATATTATATTATTTTAATAATTCAAATTATTTTGTGTAGAAATTCGGAATCGAGAGATTTTGATTTTGGATTAGAGATTTTGAAGATTTAAGATTAAGAAAATGCAAGATAAATTTTGTTTTTGTTTCTTGAAAAACATTGCAAAAGATATATAGTTATTTTGTATTTTTGTGCCCAAAAATCTCATTATATATTCTTAGAAATAAATTTGTGAAATAAGGTTCTAAAAAGGCCTACATACATTGCATCGAATCCATTGTTTTAATCCATTAAAAATGGTTAGTGTCAAAATACAACATGTATATTGTTGCTAATTGATTACTGAACCGTGGAGAACACCATTTATGAAAGTTATTTCCCACAATAAAAATTGACTTTGATATTTCACAATATTTTATATTTTTTTTCTATCATCATTTTATTTTGTGACGGTTGCCCTATAATTTATGAAAATTGTGTTCCATAGTAAAATTATTTTTTTGAATTCACAATTTTTTTAATAGTGGAATATTGTAATAATGATTTTGAAACTCAAATATATAGATGGCAAAATTAATCGAATCTTACATTACTTTGAAATATAATGCACACATTATTTATTTTATATAATTCTTATTTCGATAAAAAGTTCAAGAATTAAATAAAAGAAGTAATATACTTAAAAATTTATAATCAAAACAAGAAAAATCTTTCTAAGTGATAATTTAAAATATTAATTGGAATGTTCCAAGATTTTAGATTAATAGTAAACCTTTGTAATTTAGTCTAAATTGATGTTTTTCCATTTATGTATCAAATTATATTTGAACTTATATATATTCGATTAGTTTAGATTATGTATATTAAAATTCATATTGAAAGGTTAATTTAGTCATAACCCTTATATTAATTATTTTTGTTATTTAATATATTTGACAATCTCACGATTAAAAGCACAATCTCATATATTTTATATATTTGAATTTAATTTGATGACGTTAATATATTATTTTATTTAATCTCTTTAATCTCACCAACTATAGCTTAAAAAAATATATAATGAATAATTTAACTAACCACGTAGTTGTATATAAAGAAGTTTTTCAAAATTTGTAGTTTATGAATGATAATTTATTCTGTAAATTGATTCACACTTCTATTTCTATACTATTTAGTTCAATTAGGCTTACATTATGTTTAACATTATAAATTTTTTATATTCACGTTAATCTTAAATAAATAAAAAAAATTGACGATATATAAATTAAATTGTTCATTCAGCTAAATTCAAATATTTTTATATACTACAACTTAGTTATTAAACATAAAATATTTTCAACATATCAAACTACATAATTATGTTTTTCAAATATTTTATTCCGTGCAACGCACGGGTGAAACACTAGTATAAAAAGGGAGAGGAAAGATGCATGTGGCGGCCAAGTAATTCTCATTCCGGAAAATACTGCGTAGAAAGCAAGCATTGGAGAACACCTCATCACTAACATAAGCATAACAGACATACTAAAAAGGACTAATTGGACTGCTAATTTGAGCTTACTAGTCTACCACTTGTGCAATGCACGAGATATGATATAATAAAACTTATGTTGTACTAATATTGATTAGTAGCTTTAAATATATTTGTAATATCAATAAAATAATTTAATTTTTGAAAAGATTATATTTTTCCAAACTTGTGAGCGTTTTGTAAAATATTAAGAAAATTTGAATTTCTTAGTGTAAGAATTAAGAAATATTTTATACTTTTGACAAACAAACAAATTTTTAAACAAAACTCCAATCTTCAAGAGTAAGACAATGATTTTCATCATCCATAACTTACTAAAACAATCACGTGAGAACAAATGTTGTACTCATACATGGAGTAATGGTTGTGAAAGCAAATAACATACAATATAAGATAAAACGCCTCAAACCCATTACGGATCTGTGAAAGATGGTCGTCATTTGAATCCTAACAAAAGTCATCAAAAAAAGGAATGCAATTTTAAAAATTACGTGAGTCCATAAAATAGTGACAAAAGAACAAAATGGGATAAGGAAAAAGAAAGTGGTGATGACATAATAATTTTGAAAAAAAAAGAATAAAAAATTTATACTTCATTTAAAATAGATGAATTCGCGGAAAGTTTTGAAATCGTGTCTTTAAATCCATCGTGTTCGACTTGAACTACAATTTTTTTTTGTAATTCGGATGGATTTCGATTTTGCTCTGTTTTCATTATATTCAAAATTTATTCATTTCAATTTTTAAAATTCAAATGAGTCTATTCAAATGGAGGTTATAGGACCATGTGTGACGACCAGGGTTTGAACCTAAATCAGAGAAGTTTTTCTAATCTGTCCCCTCCCTTCCACTTCTCCAAACTCATTTTGAAAAAAATATTAAAAGAACAAATTGAGGCTAAAGGAGAAACTGAGGTTATTTGAGAATACTATCATACAAATACAAATGCATTGGCTTCCATCCCCAATAATGAAAACTAATTTAGTGTTAATTTGCACTATTTAATGGTAAATACTGTCATTGATATCCAGTAGTATGCACCATTTTATGCACTAAAACAGAATATTTCAAAATATTTGTAGTTATTAAAATTAAGATAAAATAGAAAAAGGAAATACAATGAAAATGATGATGAAATGGTAAAGACAAAGAAAAAAAGGCGTACACGTTTACCTATGTAAACTTGGAACAAGAGAAGATGTTAAAAAAAGTTGACAGAAGAATTTACAACTGTAGAATCAAATTGTTTTGACTCACTGTTTGAAACAAAATTGAAATGCAAAAAGCTTACTTCCTATCACATGCATCTTTTTTTTAAGAGATCAAGGGGTGTTTGGCTAAACTTATTTTTAGAGTTTATAAGCTATCATATATTATAAGATGTTTTTAGAGTTTATAAAGTTTAATTTAAGTTTAATATAAGTTGTTGAAGTGTTTGAGTAAATAAGATGATGGAGCTTATAAGTAGTTAGTAATGACATTTATGTAATTTCAATGATTAAATTCGAAGGTGTTTTGAAAAATAAGCCCTTATTTTAGAAATAAGTTGGGATTTCCCAACTTTTCAAAAAATAGCTTATAAGCTCCTTACATCTTATAAGCTCATAAAATAAGATCTTATTTTTAAAAGTTAGTCAAATACTTTTGAGGAGCTTATAAGAACTTAACATCTTATAAGCTCTTTTAAGGAGCTTATAAGCATTGTCAAACACCCTCCAAATCTCGTTTTATTTGAATGTATTATGTCTTATTAAACGGACATTTTGTATATTGACTATAAATAACAGATGTTACACATTTTTTGGGTATTGAATTATAGTCGAAGATATAATTTTCTAGATATATTTTTTGCTGGGATACATTGTTAACTAAATGTTCCACAAATTTCTTGCATTTGCAGATTTGATTTTATGATTTCATTTTAGCCACGGTTAATTTTGGTGAGCTAATATCATTAACCAATAATGGAGGCATCTGAAGTTCAGATGATCGAACATAGGGAGAAAAAAAAAAGGAATAAAAATCTATGTGAGATTTTCTTTTCTATACAAACTTGTAGTTAGAGGCACATATTAATATTTTCATCAAACACAAAAGGGATATTTTAGGGCCCTTTTTCTTTGCTAGAGTTGGTAGGGAAAAAATATTTAGCAAATTGCAAATGTTTGAACTTATTTTGCAACAAATACTTTAGTTTTATAATGAAGACAACTAAGAGTGATTTCTTATGTTCTTAAACGTCAGCCACCACTAATTAACTTGTATCTTGACCACTCATACAAAAGGATTTTTAGGTATGCAATTTTCATATATTGGTGTGTACACAAAAACTGGTACATGAATGTAGAAAACATGTCATCCAAGTCGATTCGATCCAAAAACACATTCCACACTTTGGCACGCGTCTCCAAGCATACGTCCAAGTGCGTGCGTTCACATAGTCTTCTGCGTGTTCATGTTTTGATAACTATGGATGCATTTTTGTTATAACATGCATATCTTTTAGTTATGACATTCATACATTTATATTATCGACATTCATACCTTACATTATACAAACATGTAAAACATTTTTTAACTTTTTAGTTATATCAATCACACATTTTATTTTTGTTAGTCATACATTTTAAATATATTACTTGTACTTTTATATATTACGCAAATGTATGAGTATATTGATATATAAGTATATATAAATAATATCACATAAATGTATATGCGTACAATTGGACCAAAATAGTTTTTTTTAATTAAATTTCAATTAAAGTATTGCATTTACATTATTATATTTGTGCATAAATGTCATACTAATATAACATGCATAAAGATTATATTAATATAACATAAAAGACAACAACAACAAAAATATATATATGCACGAATCTGGATCACACCCAGACCCAATTGCACCGGTTAGTACAGCTAATGCACATGATGTATAAAATGAAAGACATCTTTTGATATTCGAAAGGGCCATTTTGTTGTTTCCATTGGAAAAACTGCTGAAATGAAAAGATTTATTTGAACCACATTTGTTACATTATCAACTCTCATTTAGATTCAAAACGATATATTACATAGTTCTTCGAGTAGTACAATTTTGTAAACAGTTAACTAGTTTATGCACAAAATATCATTGTTTTTACACGAAGATAGTATAAATTTAAAATAGTTCTCAATTTGTAATAATAGACATTATTACAACCAGTTAGTACAACTAATGCACATGATGTGTAAAATGAAAGGCATCTTTTGATATTCCAAATGGTCATTTTGTTGTTTCCATTGGAAAAACTGCTAAAAATGAAAAGATTTATTTGGATCACATTTGTTACATTCACCTCTCATATAGCTACAAAATGATATATTACATAGTTCTCTGAGTAGTAAAATTTTGTAAACAATTTGCTAATTTATGCACAAAATATAGTTGTTTTTACACGAAGATAGTATCATTTTAAAAATATTACTCAATTTGTAATAATAGACATTATATGTAGCAACAGAACCGAGATTATAAATTGAGGGGCAAATAATAATAAAAAGAGAATTTAATACTGAACAATATATATATATACACACACACACATATTATTTATTATTAAGTGCTAGAGCTGTCAAAATAGGTTGGGTCTGTTGCCCAGCCCGCCCCTCCCCGCCAAATTGGAGGGTTAGGTTTAGCATTTAGGAGCCCGCCTTATGCAGGGCGGGCCAGCGGGTTGGCTCGTCTATATAAAAAAAATATATTTTTTAAAATTTTTATTTAACACACAAAAAAAAAATATTGATAACAATTACCATTTAATGCAAATAATGATGTTCAGTATATTAAATTTGGTCATTTATTTATAGAAACGAAAGAATGTTAAAGAAGTTTCTGTTTTTTATGATTTTTTTCGGTTTTAAATGTAATTCAATGCATGCAAGATTGAATAAAGAGTTAAAAATAATATAAATGTTATTATTTTCATGTTTTAAATTAAAAATAACAATTTCAAAAATAAAAAATTAAAAAAAAAAATTGAAGTGGGTTGGGCCGCCTAGCCCGCAAGTGGGTTGGGTTGGGTTGAGGTTTTCCAAGCCCGCCATAATGGCGGGCAGGCCCACCCCACCCCGCCAAATGGGGGGTTGCGGGGCGGGCGACCCGACCCGTAACCCGCCGACCTATTTTGACAGTACTATTAAGTGCTCACAATATAAAGAAGGGTAATAAATTAAATTTCAAAAGTTGGGGTGGTTGGCCACCGCACCCTCCCCTATAAGGTAGGTGAGCCCTGATTTTATGTGCGATAATTAATTTTTTTTCCAAAAAACAAATATTATATGAATTAAATCGCAGATTTTTCAAAATATTTGACCCTTTTTCTCTTTTTTAAGAAAGCAACACAATCCAAAGGTTAATTATATTAATAAAAATTAATAAATATTCTCTTTTATTTGTATGTCTTCATTATTACATATTTATCCGTGTTCATAACAATTTGCCATATTTTAATCGGTAATATCTATATAAAGGTCTCAACGCAAATCATACACATCGCCACATTTCAGTAAAGATTCTGAAGCAAAAAAGTTGTGTCACGAAAAAAAAAACTTTGATACTTTTTAGATCTAATGGCATCACAAAACAAAATTGATTTTGAGAAAATTATGAGCACTGATTCTTCATTGAGTTCCTATGCCATAGATGGTGCCCAAAACAATGAAGAGCCTCCTACTGTCATCAGGGTAACTCACACAAATTTTCTTATGTTTCATTTAGATAGGTGAATTTGAAAATGGATTTGAAATTCATGATAGCAAATCCATCGGTAGTGTTTGGATGCATATAGATTTGAAATCCATGGTTTTTATTTTGAACTAATTTTGAAGTCATTTTGATGGATTTCAAATTCATTCCAACTTGAGAGGATTTGAAATTCACTCCTTTCAAATCATGAATTTCAAACCACTCTATTTAAATGGTCAATACTTTCAAGTCTTTTATAAATTTCATTTAAAAAATTTTAATAAGTAATTGTGTAGATACATAGAGTAATTTTTTTCTTTCTAAAGTCAATTATATACTCTTTCTAATATTTCTACCCAAATCATTGGCAGTGGTCAGAAGAGTATGATTGTTTTATGGTGAATGACATTCTTTCACCAAATCCGATATCTTTTGTACTCCCAGAAACTGCAATGTATAATGAGGTAATTATGTGCTACAGTGCTTTATTAAATGTTGACTGGATAGAAAATAATATAAATGTTGTGAGGTTTATCTCTCAAATTCTATATTTTTATTTCATATTCAAACTAACATAAAGATACATTATTTATCCTCATCAGGAATCATTGAGAAATCGGGTTGAATCAAGTAGAAATCGAAGAAGGCCCAAAAGAAAGGAGAAGTTGCTCTTTAAACTTTTCAAGTTTCCAGATGCTGGAGAACAATATCTGCTAGAGATACATGAGGTGTTTGAATTTCTAATCATTGTTTTTTTTACCTTTTATGTTCTTCACATTCTTTCTAACCATTTATTATTGTGTGTATTTATAGGGCATAGTGCGTGCTAATATTGATCAGCGTGTCTTGTTTGTACATAAAAAAAAATGGAATATGGAAAGTGGAAATAGTAGATCTTAATCCTGGTAACTCTGTTGTGTTACCAATGCTACAAGATCCTAATCCACTCATTTTTCACAATAATGGTGAACTGTCCTTACAAGAACGCCTCATTGATTGGACAGTGAAAAGGAGAAAACATGACGATAAGGACAAAGAGGTACTTTTGTTGGTGTGATTAGTACTTCTAGAACCTTCGATTTAAGCTTCACTATCTTCCATAAATAGTTTAAAGGAACACAAAAAATTATGTCTTGAATCGTACTCTTCACCTTAGTTTTTCCCTAAATGAAGATTATACATGTCTAATCTTACCTTTCAATTTCTTTCTCCAGGTCTATTATCATCGGTCTAGAAAGTTTGAATCCTTTATTGATGTGGTAACATTTATCCTTTACTCAAGTGAGTTGAAAGATCTTCGAAGCAATGATGCATCACACGTTTAAAGGATTTTGTTTATCTTTTGTAATGGTTCGTTCGATACTCTTTGCCCTGAAATCCAATAAATCCAAAAAAAAAATTTATTAGAAAAGTATTATTGGTGTTTTGGTAAATATTTTCAAGTTTTATTTTGTCTTACTTATAGGACAATCACAAAAGTAGTCAAATAAAAATTTAAAGTAATCAAAATATGTCAAAACAATTTTTGTAGCCAGACTGAAATATCTTAATGAATATGTCTCAATCTTCACATAATTACATAGATCACAAAAACTCATGTGATCGTCTAACAGATAGTTACCGTGAGAGGAAGCCTCATCACCCAAAAATAACTTGTAAATTTCAGATTTGGGTTGTAGGTAAATGGAATGTAGGTTAACCCATCTCACAAAATACAATAAAAATCGGTGAGATGGTCTATCAAGAGACTTACTCAACATACATACTTGCATTCTTGTCTTGTGCATTACATAAACCGTAAAAAGAACAAGGTTCATGTAATGCACAAATCTTACACACAAAAACGGTTTTGTGCATTGCAAAACCATAAAAACTATATAGTTCGTGCAATGCACGAACCACACACAAGTCATGCATTTCGCAACTAATTACATAGTTTGTGCAACACACCAACCCCACACTTACTGATCACATTTATGCATAATATATATTTTAGTGAGGATATATATATATGCAATGATAATTTTTGTACACTAAAAAAACAGTTTCTTATGAATTTAATAAGAATAAATTTTCCGTTATCTATTCTATCAATTGTCACCTCATTTATTGTACCTATATATATATATATATATACAACCTCCGTCCCCATTAACTTTGTCTAGGTTGACCGACACAAATTCTAAGAAAAAACTGTTGACTTTGATGTGATGTGTTATTTTAATGTTTTTGAGTGGTAATTTTGTAATTAAAGTGTGTTTTTTTAGTGCAAAAGTTGTAAAATGAAAGAAATTGAGGGATAAGGTAATAAATTTGTATTTGTCATTTTTTGGCTGACAAAGTTAGTTGGAACAATAAAAAAGGAAAGTAGACAAAGTTAGTAGTGACGGTGGGAGTATATATTATCTTTGGTCATAATTTAAGCCATTATAACAAAACTTAAGAGTAGTATTGATATTCGCTCTTTGTCATAAGTATAAAATATGAGTTTCCAAAGCAATGTATAACCCATATGTTTGACACGTAAACGAGAATGAAAATAAAATTTGAACTAATTAAAGCCAAATTTTTGTTTTAACCATATTTTTTATATCCTAACATTTGAATTGGTTCTTCTCTTACAATTTTTAAATAAAATGACCAAAACTTGAATTTTTTTATTCCCTGTAGGAGATCTGTATTGAAGGAACATTTAACATGTTTGTAGGGCTATAAGTATTATCACTTGAATGTTTAAACCATACTTTATATATATACTAGTAATTCACCCGCACGATGCGCGATTTATTATTTATTGTGATTGTTATATTAAAATGTGATTTATATAATTTTTATTATTACAAATTTTGTATATTATACAAATATGTTTTTCATATCTCAATTGATTTTTAAAGTTATATTTTATAATTTTAAAAAAAAATCGTTGGATAAAGTAGTGTTTTAATTAAAAAAGGCAGAATTTGATTGACCCATATCTCTCATACGTTTTTTTTTTTTTTTTTTTGAATTTCCTTGTGCATTCATTTTCTAGTGGCGTGTTATTCTGAATTCAAATAACACAAATTGAATGTCTTTCTAAATTATATTTGATAATATTAAAATTTTGGAATACAAAATTAACTTAAACAATAAACTTGAAAACTTACATTACATTCATTTGTCTTTTGAAAAAAAACACATTCATGATCGTTGGTTGATCAATAGATAATTTGATAAGTTAATGATGAAATTAGCTAAAAGTGACCATTTAATAATACACGTTTTGAAATATTATTTATGTACAACATTTCTCATAATTACAAAATATATATTAAATTTTTTTAAACTTTAAATTGATAATAAGAATAATTATAAAATACTATGTAATTTTAATAAAAAAGAATTAACAACTTGAAAGCTTTTTTTGAATTTTTTTCATAGTTTAATAGATAATTTAAAACGACTATGATTTTCAAAGTTAATTAAAAGTGAGAAATTTATAAGTTTAGAAATATTTATTTATATAAAAAATTTCTCATATAAATACAAAAAAGTATCTTAAAATATGTTTAGTTTAAAATTGATATTATGAATAAATCTAGACATTGAGTAATTAAAGTTAATACAAAAAAAATCAGAAAATTTTTGAAAGCTTACATACTAATTGTTTCTATCTTTTGTTGATTTTTTTTCATCGCCTGATAATAATTTGATAAGCTAATGATTTTTGGAGTTGGTTAAAACTTACCAATTAACAACATAAATTTTGAAATATTTACTTATATACAACACTTTTCAAAATTACAAAAAAAATCTTAAAATTTCGTTAACTTTAAATTTGAGAATGAGAATAATTTTAGACTTAAGTAGTTATAGTGAAAAAAAAATTAAATTAAACATTTGTCAACAACAAAAAAATATATATTAATAATAATAACAACAACAACAATAAGAAGAAGAAGAATAATAGCAACAATATATAACATTGAAAAAAGTGCTAAATGATATAATTAATTTTATTGAAAAAAATTTATTTTTAGAATTTTTTTTAATTACTCATTGATGTAACACTTTTGGGAGGGAAAATGACATTCTTATAAATTCTTCAAATGGTCTTTTATATATATATATATATATATATATATATATATATATATAATTCTATTATCCCCCAAGTTGGAAATGAGAAGGAAACATTCCTAGCATGGACAACAATAACATGTGAGTGATTTTCTTGAATCTTATCTTTGCAAGAACCTAAATCATGTGAGTTATAGTAAGTTGTAACCTTGAAGGTAAATGAACATAAATTGAATTATAGTTCTGAATGCATAAATCTTGTAAAGCGTCCAGTATATACTTTCTTTAGCTGAGATGTGTACCTTTATCATAGTAAGCAAATTCAACTCCTGAAAAATATTTAGCTTAATTTGCCTAAATCCTTCATTGTAAATTGTTGATACAAATATTGTTTTAGGGAAGAAATAAGAACATCAGAATTGCAAGTAACCAGGACATTATCAACATATACAATTAATGTCATGAAATCAGAGTCTCTCCTCAAAGTAAACAAGCAATCGTCACCACGACATGGTTGAATGAAACCAAACTGAAGCAACTTAGAGCATCTCCAGCAATTTACACTACTTTAATGTAGAAATAGTATTTCATCTCCAGCAAATTTTACATTAGAAAGAAATATTCCATAATGATTCAAATTATTAATTTATTTAATAATATATATACATATATTTTTGTTATAATTCATTAACATATTTACACATATAAATATTATTTTAGATAATTTTTACTTTTATTATTTTAAATTTAATAAATAAAAATCATATTCATTTGAGAAATCATGGACAATTATGTATCTAATTTTAGTACTACGGTGAAAATTAATGTAAACAAGAAAAGTGAAACAAATAAAAATATATATAATAAATTGAAACTGTTGTACCGTGTGATAAACCCTAACTTATAAAAGCACCTCCAAGGGGGAGACAAATCACTACTCAAACTCAAATATTGAGATTAATTTGCTCAAACTTCAACTCAAATCAATACTCAAAATTTACCATTGTGAATAGTTAGTGGCAAATTTGCCACTTAATATTCACAACGCAAATTGCTTTTCTTTTTCTTTTTGATTTCTTTTATTTACTAATTTCCACTTATTTCTTATTCATTTTATGTATTGATTTTTTTCTTTTATGGAATTTAAAAATTAAAGATATAAACATAATTGTATTGTAATATTTGATTAATAGGCACATATATAATATTTTACTATGTAGATGTTCATTACGAACTTTGAGTTATTTTGATCCAATATTTTTTGAAAATAGTCTAATGTGGAACGTTAAAACAATCATTATGTAATTGGTTTTTCTAACATTATATAATTTATATATTTATAAGCATTGCATTATATTGTAGACTATGTAATTTATTAAATATAAACGCATATTATAACTAATAGAAATATAATAAGATATCATTATGTAATTTATTTTTTCTAAGCATTGCATTGTGTTTTATGACTATATAATTTTCTTTAGTATTTATATGTATTTGTGATGAATTTTATAATATAATGTTGGTGTTTTTAATAAGATTTTATTTTATAAATATTTTTTTATAATTGAAATCGATTAAGTTAATTTTTGTTATCAACTTAAAAAAAACAAATATATGATAAATTTTAAAACTAAAAAAATATATTGTAAGAGAATATTCCAAATTGAGTTAAGGGTTGAAGATGGTAGCAAACTTGGTGGCAATTTGGTGGCAAAAACAAGTTTTGAGTCCAAGGGTTGAAGATTGTCTAACTTAACTCATTCGTGGACGGGCTCAGCAACTTCCTTCACTTGGTTCGACTTGATTCTAACCGGTTCTTCCAACTGTGAACCCGGTTCCAGAATGCTCATGCTTGATTTACTCTACTACAAATGTGAACGCATAATACACAACATTATGAACGCATAAATATGTGTCCACTGTTAACCAAGCATAACATGAAGGTAAGTCTAACATGTTAGTGTTACCCTCATGTTAGTGTTAACCAAGCATAATACACTATGCATTTTGAACGCATAAATATGTGTCCACTATTAACGTGTTAAATATTATTAACATTTCATATAATTAGGAGATATGACGATCACACGTGAGCAATCGGCATATCTTTATATATACTAAAAGAATAATCATAAAGACACTTGTCAATCCCACAAATTTTCTCATTTTAATTTTTCTTTTTACAAATTAAATCTGTTTAAAACCTAATTAATGTTGTTATTAAATGCTATCAAGATTAATATTAATAATATACATTAGTAAATAATATAAAATTTTAACTAAATTTGTTAAAGTAACACATACTACGAAAATGATTTATAAATTTGAAATTTTGTTAATTTAAAAAGTTTAGAATAAAATATATATCAATAAATAATGAAAAAGTAAATAAATGTGGGTTGATTGAAAAGAAATTATTCCAATGTACTAATTAATTATTAAAGTTATATAGTTTTTCGAATATGTATTTTAAAGTAATATGTTAAATTTATTTGAAAATATTTTATTTTAATTTTTGTATCAATTCATAAAATTAAAATTTGAGGGTTTGAATAATGAATACAAAAATATTTAAATTTTCAAAACAATAGAGAATAAAATAACCATGTTCTATTAGAATTATAGTTCGGTATCATTCACATTAAAAAACTAACGCAACATTAATATATTTTCTTGTATAACTAATAATGATTTTTTTTTTTCTCAAATTACTAAATTAAATTTAATTTTTACAATCTCGTTCCAAAGCAGTTAAGAGATAAGAGTGAAAGAATACAAAGAGACCCAACATGGAGGCCCAACGAGGCATGGAAAAAGCCCAATGACCTACTTTCTAGAGCGAGAAAATCGTTGAGGGGAGGAGAGAGAAAGAGAGTGAGGGGAGCGGTTCAACGGCAGCATTTCCCGGCTAAATAAGGTATTTTGCGCCATGGCCAACCAATTTCTTATCACGCCAATTCTCTCTGATCAATTAACCGCAGTCCTTTTGTTTCTCTCTCTAGAATTTGATCCCCCATTTTCTCTTGCTCCCCCTTTCCACCACATCCATCTTGTACATGCTTTCCAATTAGGGTTAGGACTTGAATTGGCTGGTTTTCTCGTTCCCATAGCTTGTAAGGGAGGAATTATGTGAAGACCCAAGACACTGTGTGCCCTTTTTACGTATGTGGTGTGCATTTTTCATGATTAGGCGTAGTTGGTGATTGCACATTGCATCACGAAAGGCTCTGCATTGTAGAGAGAGAAAAGAAGTTGTGGTAGTTTAATCTTGGAAGAATGAGCGCTTCAAGATTCATCAAGTGTGTGACGGTGGGTGATGGTGCGGTTGGCAAGACGTGTCTCTTGATTTCCTACACCAGCAACACCTTCCCCACGGTTTGACATTTCTCTTTCTTCATCATTTATCATGGTGTTCTCTTGAATTTTCCTCCTTTTGCTGTTCTTGATAATTTGAGGGATTGATGAAATGGGAATTGGAAAGAGGGACTCCCTTGATGGTTATGAACTCTAAAAGAGGCACCTGTGTCTTCCCTGTTGCTCTGTTTCTGTTAATTTTGTGATGCATTCGTTTTGATCTAAAGTTTCTTCCGTCTTTTTCGGTTGATTTGTTTCAATATTGTGACTTTTTTTGTGCTGATCGTACCAAGACAGAAAATATTTAACCGGATTTTACGCTGTGAATATGTGATGTGGGCTTATTTTCGTAATACTCTTGAAGATTGACTGTTATTCATTTACAATTCTGTCAATGATAGAAAAATGATTTGTTATTCTTTTGTTGATATGGACTAGTTCCCTTTGACTCTTTCCTTTCTTAAAGGTGGACTAGAATAACTTGGTTGAGGTGCAAATGTGTAATGATCTTACATCCGTAAAGTATATATGCCCCTGTTCTTCTTTCCTGGAAGTTGGTGACTATTTACAGCTATTACCTTGACACCAAGTTAGAGTTTGATCCAGTGCTTTAATTCTATCCTTGTTGATCTTGATTTGACATTAGATGTAAATTGATTTTTCCTTAATAACAGAATACTTTTAGAGACTAGCCACATATTGATTACATCCATAAATCAATAATTTTTCCCTGTTTTCTAGTCTCAATAATAATGCTATTTCTTACTGTTTTAGTTCTATTTAGGATTTCTACTTCTAGGTTTTTGTAAAAGAGCATGAGCTATTGAGCTCATCATTTTAGGGATTTCTTCTACTAGTTAGATTATACATAATCTTCCATTCAACAGTATAGGAAGCTTTATAAAATACTTGAATTTGTATCGTATATGAACATATGATACCACATTCTCTTATCTTTGGAAATACGATCTCTTTCCTGTTTAAAATTTAATTTTCCTTTTTTCCACTGAAACAGGATTACGTGCCTACTGTGTTTGATAATTTCAGTGCAAATGTGGTTGTCAATGGGAACACTGTTAACCTTGGCCTGTGGGACACTGCTGGTAATTAATAGAAATATTCTTATTGACATCTATCCTGCCAATGATGGTTATTCCTACATACATATTGTTAAGATTGACGTTATATGCGTCCTTTTATAGTTCTATTTTTGAACCCAAAGCTTTCATTTTGTGGAACAGGACAGGAGGACTATAACAGATTAAGACCTTTAAGTTACCGTGGAGCTGATGTTTTCATTCTGGCATTTTCTCTTATCAGTAAGGCAAGCTATGAAAATGTTTCCAAGAAGGTAAGGATTTTGTAAACGGTTTCTGCTACTCCTTTTCTTTTCCTCCTGTCTATTCATATGCTTGAGACAATGTCTTTTATGTTGATATATTTTTTTTATTTTAATTGCTTTGTCTTATTTTTCTCCAGTGGATTCCTGAATTGAAGCATTATGCCCCAGATGTCCCTATAGTTCTTGTTGGAACGAAACTTGGTGAGACTTTAAATTTGGAAGTGCTACAAACCAGTTTGTCTGTTGAAAATATTGTCTTTTTAGCTTCAAGTTTTCTGCCTCGCCTTACGTTGCATCAGAAACAACTATAATTACTATATGTGAATAAAAAGGGATGTGAATTCTTGTATTTATTTTGTAGAGTGCTCTTGGAATAAATCCTTATGTTCAATGCTTTTGCTCCCTTCGCAAAGAAGTGTGTAAGTGAATAGTATGCCTATATATTAGCATGACATTATTGGGAACAACCAAACCGGTGCTAATAATAGTAGTAGTAGTAATAATGATGATGATGATGCAATAATTCTGGAATCATCAACGTTAGTTTGCAACAGCAACAACTATGAATAGTATGTATGAACAAAGAGGGATATGAATTCTTGTATTTATGTCGTAGTGCACTTGGAGTCAATCTTATGTTCAATTCTTTTGCTCCCTTGTTAAAAACTATACAAAGCAAACATTTTACGTAAATATTAGCATGACATAATTGTGAACAACAAAACTTAATGCTAATAATAATAATAATAATAATATAGGTAAAAGGTGCAACTATCCTGGAACATCAACTTTTCTTACTGTTATAACTGTCTACATGATAATTTAACAAACTGTATCGTGGATATTGATGAGGTGAACATCTTGAGTCATACTAATAAATTCCAAGGTTTTGGCCACCTCTTGGTCTTTAATTTTTAAGTTTCTGGGTTTGCTTAATTGAAATACTTTTTCTGCATATGATAAGTTTAGTGATGAAACTAACTGGAAGTTTGTAGTTGTATTAATTATTCTCATCATTGTTTCTTGTGTTCGGTAGCAGATTTTAGCACTTTTTTTCTAGATTTTTCTATCTTTGTTTTGCTTATAATTATTTTTAACATGCCTTCTATATACATTTATTGGAGTAGCCTTTGTCGACAGTTCTTTACTAGATTTCTGAGATGTTTTACAATGACTTGTTCACAGTTCTTTCTTGATAATTTATGATAGTCGTAGATTCATGTAAATTATTGATACATTTGTTGTGGGCATTGATTTTAGGTTTCTCTTTTTTTCATTTTTGTTTCTGAACGGATTGAGTGAAAATAGTGCATAAACTTATTAAATAATGAAGGTTAATTTGTTGCCTCTTTTTGCCTTGCGATGGATTCAGACCTTCGGGATGATAAGCAATTCTTCATTGATCATCCAGGTGCTGTACCAATCACTGCAGCACAGGTGAGATATGACAGTTTGAGCTATATCATCCTTCTCTTTCTTCTTTCTTCTATCTTTTGTCGACTTCTACCATGACTAGGTATCGTAACTGAAGATTATATTGGTGTCACCTTAAACTTACAGGGTGAGGAGCTGCGGAAATTGATTGCTTCTCCAGCTTATGTTGAATGTAGTTCAAAAACACAAGAGGTATGATGATATTCTACAGCTCCCTAGCTCGAGTGCTTTTAATCGAAGCCCCGCCTTAAAACTGAGGTTTAGTTAATGCTTTTCTACCACAGAATGTGAAAGCAGTTTTTGATGCCGCCATTAAAGTTGTTCTCCAACCACCCAAGCAAAAGAAAAAGAAGGGAAAGGCTCAAAAAGCCTGTTCTATATTGTGAACGACATTAGGTGTGAACATATAATTCCGCCTCTCATCATCCTCTCCTCCATCTCTACCTACATCCTTTTCTTTCCCCTAAGAATTAAGAAGTCCCCTTGTGTTCAAAGTACGCGTTGATCTATCTGGATGTGCGTGTGGCTCGAATTCTTAGTGCTTTGATCTCTAAAATTCACTCTTTACAGGCCACTTCATTGTGCCCGTGCTGTTTTCATTCGTTTTTCTTTATGTATTCACCAGACATAAAGTTTCGATGTTGGCTAATATAACGGTTCTTAAATTTTACGCAAAACTTTCGGAAATGCAGTCTTTGAGTCTTGACACATGAAGAGATGTGATGATGTTTCACAGTATGTTTGATCTATTTGACATATTCAACATACATGTAGAAAGTTAGATGATCATATTCCCTTTCAAATTGGACCAATTCACGTAGGTTAGAATATTTTTTCCATATTACTTTTCATTTATAAAAAGGCTTCGATTTTTAATTTTTATTCTTTCGAATAAAAGACTGAGATTCCTTTGTAGTTGAAAATACTTTTTTGTGTGTATTTTCCAAATTCTTACACTAAATGACCATTATCTCCTTTTATTTTATGAGTAACACATATGTGCCCCTGGGCACGGTGACTCTTGCTTGACCACCACATAATGTATATATAATCTTCAGACATTACATGTGTATTCTTAAATTATTACTTCCTTTAGTGAATAAGCAAGTAATATCTGAAGAGTATATATCTAATATACATGAAGGGTATACACGTGAACAGGTAAGACCTAAAGTGTATATATCTAATACACCTGAAGGGTATACACGTGATATCTGAAGAGTATATAGTTAATATCTATCACTAAAGTAATATCTTAAGAGTATATACATCATACTGAAGAGTACATTTGTAACACCACGCGCTGGGGGCACGTATGTAAGGTCTATACCCCATAAGTATATAAGTTTTTGTCTTATTTTGTTCTTACATTATCAAAGCTTGATTGTATGATTAAGACAACCAAACTGTTGATTTCGATCACATTTTTTGTTTTTCGTTTTGAATACATTAAATGGATCAATGGTACGATATCTCAAAGTTTAAATACGATTTAGAGTCTCCAGTTGAACTTCCTTTCTAAGGGGAGAGATTAATTGAAGGGAAAAAAATGAAGAGATTAATTAATGAGGAGAAAGATTAATTAAATGGAGAATGAAAGAGATTAATTAAAGAGATTTACTAATGCTGGTTAACCGGGTCATGTTTGACTAATGGTAAAGTATTGGATGAGACATGTCTCCAATCACATTTTGTGAGACGGGTCGGGATGCGCTGGACATAAAACATTATATAATATTTTTATATGTATTATGTTATTTTTTATATATATTATAAGGTAACAATTTGATATTATATGATGCATTTTGGATTCGTTAAATTAAAAGAAAATATGCAATATTTGTATATGTATTATGTAATATTTTTCAATATATTAAATAATAAATATATTTGTATTATATGATATGTAACCCGAATTGGGTCGGGTCAGGTGAGGTATAAGCAACAACACATGGATCGTCTAGGCTCTCCCATGAGTTCTTCTACCCGTGAGTGAATTGTGCACTATGTAATAATTTTGTGTGTTAGATAATATATTTATGTGTATTAGAAAATATTTTTCTATATATCACATGATATTTTGTATTATATTATGTATAATACAAAATTATTACCTAATATATAGAAAATTATTACTTAATCTACACAAAAATATTATACAATTTTTTATGTACGACCCAACACACTCGTCAAACAAAATGAGATTTTGGAAACGATTTTATTCCAAACTCACTCTTGACTCTTTCTTATTGACGAAAAGTCCAAGTTAGTTTCTTGTGTTATATTCTATGGTTTTGGGTGAGTTCGTACTCGTACAAGTGCTCAACAATATATAGATTAAATATTTGTTTATTGTTAAGGTTAATATAATTTTATGTCAAATTAACATATAATCTTAAGGTTAGCACACACAATTTGTTTTTTAAATTTGATTGTGACATGACAACGACAGTACAACGATAAACTAATCAAAATTAATCAACTAGCCAACGAAAGCAATAATTCATCATATATATATATATATATATATATATATATACACGTAATTATCCTTAACAAATATTTTTATTTATAATTAGGAGTCCATTCAATTTAATTTTATCATGTTAAAGGGTTAAAATCAGCATTATGAAAAATAGATAAAACATAATTTATACTATAAATAGAGTAATTTATAATAAATATGAACATGAACAAAAAATTGAGAACCATAAAAATAAAAATTTTAAGATGGTGAGTTCATATTGTACATTAATTAAGTATGCAAAATAATAAAATAAATGAATAATATGAAAAAATTGAATGACATTTTTGTAAAAAAAAATTGAAATGTTTTTTTTCTAATTAAAACATACTTGAAAATTATTTAAGATGTTCTTAAGAGGCCTTTAGATGTTCCTATTTAGTAAAACTATTAGATAAAGGCGAAAGAGTTTGAAAAAAATTATAAAATATTTGGAACCAATTGTTAACAAATAGTTCATTTGTATATTTAAATAAGCACTTAGAAATATATGAAATTGTGTGAAGTATAGGTAGAAACATTGAACTAATGAGTCATACAATGATATGGTAGGAAAAAAAAAAACACAAATGATTTAGATAAGTTACTAAATTTATTTGATACTTGATAAAACAAAAAATATTGATTAAAATAAACTTGAATTTGTGTACTAAATTTTCTGTCATACGTACCCTTATACGTGAAATAAGCTAGATCTTTTTAGCTTTATTTCTTTCATTTCGAATTATAATTTCTATAAACTTTCTATCTTAATTTACAATTTTGGACATTTATATCTATATCTATATCTATATCTATATCTATATCTATATATATATAATATAATATATAATATAACATTATATAAGTATGAATGTTTCGTCCATTTTTTGTAATGCCAAATTTAACCCTCATGATTAAATTTAATTGATATGAAATAGAGTCCTAATTAAATAAAACTCTTTATTAAGAATAGTAATGTAATTTAATGTTTATTTATTTTCCTAGAGTCATTTACTTTTACAAGTCTTCTAGAATTTTTTTTACATGAATTGCTTATTTTTCTTTTATAACATTTTAAATTTGAGAGTAAAATTAGTTTCATATTAATATATATTTAAAGAGCTTATATATTAAAAGCTTATGAAAAAAAAGTTATACCATAAATTTAATATTTTGATTAAAGTATTGTACTATTAGAAATTAACATTTGAATTATCATATTAATAATAAAAAGCATATACATATTTGAAAATAGAAATTAAGATTTAGAATTTTAATTTTTTAAAATAATTCAAATTATCATTTTTTATGTTGAACTATCAAGATATAAATTTCATTCAACCAAAAAGTATTGTGTTGGTTTTGAAGATGATTTAAATTGTAAATACTATTAGTTACTTAAGAAATAAAATAGAAATAATTTCCTTTAATTATGACAAAATAGAAATAAGATGTTTCTAAAATGTAAGTAAATAATTTTATTGATAATTTTTAATTGATTGAACTTTAAATAAATTATGTTAATTAATAAAATTCTTATATTATAAAAAACAAGTATGTAATGTTTTAGAAAAATAAATATTTAATAATAAATCATGTAGTCATAATATTCCACGTACAGCGCACGTGAACTATACTAGTGTGTGTGTGTGTGTATATATATATATATACACACACACACACTAGTATAACAACACGTGCGCTGCACGTGAGATATTATAATTACATAATTTATTATTAAGTATATATATTTTTAAAGATATTACTAATTTTTAAGATATAAAAATTTCATTAATGACAATAATTTCTTCAAAGTTTAGTCAATTATTAGTTAAAAATTATCTATTGAATTGTTTACTCACGTTTAGAAACATTTTATTCCTATTTTATCATAAAATTAAGGAAAACTATGTCTATTTTATTTTTTAAATAAATAATAATATTTACAGTTTAAGTCATGTTCAATTCAATAAACTGATGTTGAATAAAATGCGTCAAACCCTCTTATGATATAATTTTTTTTTTTTTTGTGTTTTTCCTCTGTGTTAAAAGAAATACACACTTACACGTGCTTTTTATAAATAATATTACATGTATTCCCCTAAAATTCTAAGGTTAACAACTATGTTTTGCACATACTGATAGTGCGAAAATTGAAAAAAATTGGGTATGCTATTCCATAATTGTTGGTGTTATAACACTTTACCATTTTTAGAATGTATAATATTATTTGTTTTACTTTTTTTTTTTTGAATATTTTCAATTTATATTTAAATATGAATGTATATATTGCTAACTATAACATAAAATTGAGAATTTGAGTTATTAAATAAATTAAAATTTTAAATCTTAAATTTCATTTTTCTTTCATTAATATTTATTTTTATTAAAATAGAATTTTATTAGAAAAACTTAAAATTATTTTTAAAATTAATTTGATAATTCTAAACGTTAAGATGATATTATTATATTTATAGTTGTAAAGATAGAAAGTTTACAAAAGTTACAATTTGAAATGAAAGAGATAAAGATAAAAGAATATAGATTATTTGTCTTATAATTGTATACCGTACAATTGAAAATTTAGTTTACAAGTTAAAGTTTATTTAGTCATTTTAAACTACTTGAATATTTTTTGTATTTTACTTTGTTATTTTATCTTATTGAAATGATTATAATATTTCAGTTATAATTTTTATCAAAAACTACTTTAAGACCTTTAACTATATTTGTATATATATTAAAATCAATATTGATGTTGATATATTATCAAATGTATTTAGTTATTTATCTAAATTTTTTTAGATATTTTATTCTTCATATCATTGTATAACTCATTGGTTCAATGTTTCTATCTACGCTTAACACAGTTTCGTATATTTCTAAGTCAATATAGTTCTATGAACTATACGTTAACAATTGGTTACATTTGTTAGTTTTTATAAATTATTAAATTGATTAAGTAGTCATTTAATCTCAATTGCTTTGATCACTTAAATTTCTTAATGCACACTATTTTGGTGACCAAATATGATATTTTTTCCTAAAAGATTTTAAGATATTTATTTATATGCTTATTAAATACATTAATTATTGAGTTAAATCTCTGGTTTCAATTCTATCGCCATTGTTATTATTATACAAATTTCATTATGCTCTTATGTATAATATCACATATTTTATAAAGTTTTTCAAAGTCTTTTACATTTATCTTATATTTATACTTAATAGGAGCATCTAAATATCTAATAAGAACACCAAGAGTCTTGGAGCTCAAGTGATATCTCACCTTTCTTTATAAGGGTGCAGATTGTGTGACGATCAAGGTTCGAACTTGGGTCACATGAGTTTTCTATTATTTGTTGTCCCCTCCCTTCCACACCCCAAGCTCATTAAAAAAAGAAGAAGAGGTCTTATAAGAACATTTTAAATCACTTTAAACATATCATTCAATTTTTTCATGTTATTCAATTGTTTTACTATTCTACATAAATCCATGTACTATTACCATCTCAAAATTTATTTCTATGATTCTTAGTTTTATGTTCATGTTAATATTTACTATCAATTATTCTACTTTATAATATAAATCATGTTTTATGATTATTAAAATTTTCTTTATATTTAATAATGTACAAAATGCACATTTCTCTTTCTATCAGTATATAAATATAGGTGCGAAATCTTAAATAATTTCCATATAATCATTAACTATAGATCATTAGTATTTATAAACATTCGATACAATATTAACATTTCTTGTGTTAATTTTCTTTCTATCAATATATTTAGATGTAGGTGCGAAATCTTAAATAATTTTCACATAATCATTAATTATAAATCATTAGTATTTATAAATATTTGATAGTATATTAACATTTCTCTTGTTAATTTATGATAACTAAAGTGACATATCATATATTATATTCATGTGTAACAATGTTTACAAAAATAATAATGTTATTATAATTACTATTTTTCTCTAAACCTCTAATTTGATATATGTATTTTTATCATTGTTCAACCTTCTTACACAAAGGTATACGAAGTTTGAAACTTTACTATACAACTGCCACCCTTGGAGAATGATACTTATAGCATGATATATTGAAATATTGTTTCGAATATGCTTATTTTTTAGGGTATTTGGTTTTTTGATTAATTAATTAATTAAATTTTCATTTTTTGTTGCATCTTCCCCCTCCAACCATCAGCTTGCTAATGACTGGTATATTAACCCTATCGAAAAATTCTCAAAACTCTAATTTTCGCCTCAATTCCTATGTTTATAATCAAATTCAACTGAATATAATGTTTCCAGAAAATTCTTCATAAAAAATATGATAAAAACACATACCAATACCATCAAATAACCGCGCACTACCATAGTTGATGAAAATTTCCATGACCGTCTCTCAAATTGGAAACCAGATTTCCTCCAAATTTTAACAAAAATGCACAAAATTCACATCAATTAATTCTCTTTGCAAGCACAACCAAAGCCCCAATAATTTAATTATTACTGAATTTTCGAATCGAACAAAAAATGAACGAAAATTCAAATCTAACCCTTTTTCTTGGAGTAGGTCTCCTGTGCACTTGATACACGGATTTGAAATCCGAGCACTCTAATTGAAGAGCATGATTTTGATAATTTAAAATATAATAAGGACTTATTAGGATTTTTATAACTTTTGAAAATCACAATTTCTAAGCCAATACTTTTAAAAGATAAAAATCATCCTCAGGAATAAATATTTTCAGGGAAACTTTCTACCACGGCAACATTACGTGGCCTATTAGTATCATTAGTGGTACCATAAAGTTCTAAAGTTCATATACTTATAATATTATTAATTTTAGTTTGATAGATTATTTTAATCAAAGTTTCTATGTCTTCCAAAGAAATCTTCATGATTATTTAATCTTATTATAACATTGCAATTAATGAATTTGAACATACGTAATAATTACAATTTTTCATGTTTAACTATTTTTGCGTTAGTAATATTAATGTTTAAAAATCTTTTTTTTTTATTTTGATAAAATTAATTATCTTTTCTTTTCAGTATATATTTATATGAAATTAAACTGATAAGATTTTGAAAAAAATAAAATAAGAACATAATTTATAGGGTAATTTCAATTTTGGTCTGATAAATAAGACACATTCCTGTTTTTGACAACTATGTATCCGTTTTTCAATTTTAATATTCTATATTTAATTATTTCATTTTCAATCATTTTTTATCGAAACCTTCAAAATTGCTGACATGACAGTCTGAAATTTTGATGTGGTCGCCAACAAATCTGATGTGGCATCCAAATTTCGGTAGCCACATCAACAGTTTTGAAAATTTAGAACAAAAAATGACTGAAATTGGAAAATATTAAAACATAGAGGACCAAAATTGAAAATTGAATACCCAATTGTTAAAAAATAGAAAGGGTCTTACATATAAAACCAAAGTTGAAATTAGCCAAAACTTCTAATAATACAATACTTTAATTAAAATATTAAATTTATGGTATAATTTTTTCACATAATCTTATAATTAATATATTATTGAAAAGCTCTTAAATATATATTAATATGAAACTAATGTTAGTCTCAAGTTTAAAATGTTCAAGATTGTTGAAGAAAAATAATCAAAACATGTAATTTTTTTCTATAAGGGTTGTAAATGTAGATTCTTGCCTTTTTTATAATTAAATAGAAAAATAAAAATAAACATTAAATTACATTGCTATCCTCAATAAAGAGTTTCCTTTAATTAGAACTCTATTTCACATCAATTAAATTTAATCATGTAAATGTTAAAATTGGCATAATGAAAATGGACGAAACATTCATAATTAAATAGTGTTATATATATACACATATATATAAAAGTGTGTTTGAGAGTTACAACTCTCTCTTTATTTTTATCTACTTTACATTTCAAGTATAGTTCTCTTCGTCATATATTCGACATTATGTAGATATATAATTCTCTGTAGACATTAAAGCCTTTTTTTTTTAATTGGATTTTAATTTAATACACTCCCATGTAGTACTATTAACACATTCTAGATCATGAGAGATTCCCAATTTATTTATCTTCCCTTCTTCATCAGCATGCTCTTTATTCTGAAGCCATTACTGAAAAATATAAATATAAACAACAAAAATCCCTATGTTTAAAGTACTTGTTTGTTTAAATAATTTCCACAAATATTCATATGCAACCGTCTCACATGCGACATTACTTGCGCACGGTCGACCATGTTCGAGGACACGACCGTGCGCGACTGTGGTGTATAAGTATGTCTTTTTCAACAATAAGTATGTGATTTTTCACTATAAGTATGTGATTTTTTTTCCTTGCCCACGACCGTGCCCTGGAACACGACCGTCACGCGAAAACTAAGAGCAATTTGTGGCGCATGGTCGGGTCTCAGGACACGGTCGAGATAAGTATGTGATTTTTATCTATAAGTATGTCTTTTAAAGCTATAAGTATGTGTTTTCGTGGACGGTCGATCATATTCCAAAATACGACCATACACAAGTACCATTACACATGAGACGATCTCACATAAGTCCAGCTCAATAATTTCAAGCATTTTCTATGTCGATCATTCAATTGGAGTGCTTCATCGGTTTCTGTGCAATGTAACTTGTTCTCTTGGGTTTCCTCATTTGACAATTCAACTTATCATACCCACCTTTTCACATGTGAAAAGGAATAGACTATAAAGCTAAGCTTTAAAGATTCATGATATTTACAAATGCGGAAATTAACACAAATCTAAAGTGAAAATGTTATATGGCACCAGGGGATGACAATGTGGGGATTCCCGGTTCCTAGCGGGGATCCACCTCGAACGGGGTGGGGATGGGAAGATTTTCTCCCCGACTAGTGGGGTGAGGTGGGGACAAAAAAAAAAATTTTAATATATTTTAATTAAATTATTATATAATGTATATTATATTTTTATATACATATCAATAATATAAAATCCTCGTTTCTCATCCCCTTCTAACTAAATTGAAATATTGAATTTTTTTATGAAAATGTAATAATTTATTATTATACTTTTAAAATAATATAATTAAATAATATTTTATCTTTTATACGAAATGAGTCATTTTTTGGTGATTTTGTTGACATTTTAGTTATATGTAATTATGTGGATTATTTTTATATACTACCTCCGTCCCAAAATAAATGACGTTCTAGCAACTAAAATTTGTCTCAAAATAATTGTCGTTTTCGTATTCCAAAGCATATTTACATGCAATATACCAAATATGTCCCTATTTACTCATTTCAAATTAAATGTGTTAATTAAAGAGATAAAAACTCATCATTAATTAAACTTAAATAGGGGTAGATTGGACTTTTTATCACATTTCTTAATGTATGTGCAAAAAGCTAAAACGTCATTTATTTTGGGACGGAGGTAATATTAAAATATTATTTTTTCTATACATTAAAAAAATTAAATAAAAAACATTTTGTGGGGAACAGGGATCCCCGCGTGGCGGGGATGGGGACCTTAAAATTCTCAACAACCAATTTAAATGATTTAGGAATTTATGAAAAAAATAAAAATAAGTTATGGCAAAAACTTGTATGCACTGGTTGCACGAATCTGGGATTCGTGCAACCGGGTCGACCCGTTCACACGCCCAAAACGCGCTTCCCACGCGCCTGCAAGCGCTCCCACGCGCCTGAACACTTGTGCTGAAGTTCACCCGAAATTCGCTCTAATAGACCAACCTTTGTATATAGTTAAACCAACTTTTATGTATAGTTAGACCAACCATGTGTAGGTAGGTCTAACTATATACAAAGGTATGTCTAACATATATAAATGTATGTTTAACTATATATAAAGGTATGTCTAAGTATACATAAAGGCATGTCTAACACAACATAAATGTATGTCTAACATAACGTAGTGATATGTGCCAAAATTCAAAAATCAAGCCAAAAAAAGACAAGACATGAAATTTGGGCAGAACTGGCATGTTTAACATACCTTAAAGGTATGTCTAACATAACGTAAATGTATGTCTAACATAACCTATTGGTATGTGATTTTTTTCAAAAATCATGTGCGAAAAAAAAAATGCGGTCCCCCTAACCTGGATCTGACCTAAGATCTATGCACCTGATTCACAAGAGACATACTCATAAGTTATATGCTGGAAAATCCAACATTAACATAAAGTTTGGGTTAGTTTTAAATTTCACACCCAAAAGCAGGTCTTTTTTTAGTCTTAGTACTCATAAGTCACTCCTCAGGATAAGTAATCCTCGAGTAATTTAAATTTCATCAATTTGATACCCCTTTCCGTTAAGAATCCATCCATTTGGATGGAAGTTACCTAACTTCTTTTATCTTATGGTGAAAAAAAATCCTAATTTCTCAAAAATCACCAAAATAAATCTTATCCACAAACCGAACCCTAATTTCTTCTCCAAAATCGATTCTGTTCCCCAAATCAAAGTCTTCAACCTCTAATCATTCATCAAACCACGTCGTTTTTAGCCAACACATCACCATTTTGGCTGACTCTGTACTAATCGTTGCCACATTCAAGCACATAGCGACAAGAACCTAAAGAATGGCTCTGACGATGATTCTCTACATCATCGGAAAGATAACAGGGTTGATAGGAACCGAGGAGTGGTGGTTGGACAAGTCATGGATTTGCAATGCGGTGCAAAAGGGGAAAATGAAGAGTGTTGGATTGGAACAGTTGAAGGCGTCAACGGTGGCGGGACAGTTTTGGGCGACACATGTGAGAAGGGGATTGATAGACTGAGGAGATACTCGAGGTGTGGAGGACATTTTAGATGTTACAAAGTCGTCAGAAGAATCGGGTAAAATGTGGGGAAGAACGCAATAGTTGGAAGAGCGATGTATTCGAAGTTAATGAGGATAGTTAAAATTGAGGGAGTTGGTGATGAATTGAGGAGGGAAGCTGAGGAGTATCTTCTTGAATTTGATCCCATTAGAGCAGCTCAAATTGTTGCTCTCTTAATTTTTTTTTTGATAAATTAGGGTTTTTTTTTTTTTAAGAAATTGAGGAATTTTGCTTTCAAAACACATCTGAATGGATTTTTAATGGAGAAAATGGGCAAAAATACCACAATCCCTATAAGAAATACATTTTTTTACCATACAATATAACAAAATGTCACTTTCTACCACTAAATATAACAAAATGTCACTTTCTACCACTTATTTGACTTGGTCTTCTTTCAATAATGAGGGAATGATTACTTTTTCTTACACAATATACGGATTCCATTTTCTCTTTGGTAAAAGTGGATTCCTTTTTTTTTTTTTACTTTTTTTTATTTCTTCATATGCATTATTAGATGAGAAAGATGTTCTTTATTTTTTGTTTTATTTGATATCACATACATTCACATTCACGTGAAAACAGTAAAAGATTGAAAAAAATTTCACTTTTCAGTATGATTTGATATTACATACATTCACGGGAAAACAGTAAAAAATTTCACCTTTTAAAGAGAATAGAGATGAAAGTGTAGATTCATTCAAAAACAAAAAAATTGAAGAGGCAATCGTTGTCACAAACTTCCTGAAGAATCAAGTAAGTTTTTATAAATTATTTTATCCGTTTTAATATTTAGTTAGTGTAGAAAATTGTTAATGGTACATTAAACTGTGGGATATTATTAGTTTAGATTAATAGAGGGTTTCATGAATTTTTTTTTGTTACTCGAAAATTAGTGTTCGACACATATATAATGTTAGTCGAACATTGAATTAGCTTGCTCGAACATTTTGAATTGAGTTACTCGAATATTTTATTAAGATTACTCGAACATTTTTATTAAGGTTACTCGATCATTTCTTTAAACTTACTCGAAAATTTCATTAAACTTACTCGAAAATTTTACTCGAAAATTAATATAAGGTTACTCGAAAATTTTTATGAAGGTTACTCGAAAATTAATATAAGGTTACTCGAAAATTATTATAAGGTTACTCGAAAATTATTTTAAGGTTACTCGATCATTTTTTTTAAAAATACTCGAACATTATGAATTAGGGTTACTCGAACATTATTAGTGGGTTACTCGAGTATTGCATAATGTTCGAGTAACCCACTGGAATTTCTGTAATTTTAAATTTTCCTAATTTTTTTTCACTTATATAGGTCAAATTAATTAGAAGAAGATGGCTTTCCCAGTGGTGGTGCGGTTTGGGGGTTATTGGGAAGGTTTACAATATGTAAACGGTTCTCAAACATTGATTCATCTTCAAACAATGACATATATCGATTTATTGAACTTAGTTCACGGAGTTGTTCTAGCCGATATGAATTGTTGGGGCTATTTGATTCATTATCTAGTTGAAATCAATGGAAGATTGAAGAAGAAGAAAATTAAGGATGATTTAGATTTGAAGCAGGCGTTTTCAACCGTTGATGAGGTTCTAGTTGTTTTTATTTCTTTGAAAAACATGCAAGTCGGAGCATTAGGGGGATCCACATTTTCCGTCCATGAACAATATAATGAAGGTCCTCAAAGTTTTTTTCCATTAACAGACGAAGTGGAGCGTCAAAATTTCAATGTCAGCATGGGAGAGAACTGGATTTCTTCAAATATTCCCTTAGGGCTACAGAGCAACGAAGGATTTTATTCAACATGGGGTGTTGGAGATGGGCTTGAAGACACTTTTGTTGGAACGTCTTCAAATCAACAAAGGGAGCCTTGGGTGGCATCATTCGGACGAGTTGATACTACTAATTTGAACAATTTGGACTTGAATAGACTCCCAACTGATGAATTAGAAGATGTTGAGGCACACGAATGGTCAACGCAGCAAGAAGAGCAGGATGATCGAGTCGGTATGTGAACATTTATGAACTTAGCATATTGTATTGTTTGTGTTTATTGTGATTAACAATGTTCTGTGTTTTTGTTGTAGATCCAAACAATGAAGAAGATGATTTTGCACTTGATGAAGATGTAGAGGCAATGTTGGATCAGGAGCAACGGGAGGCATATCAGCAATTTTGTGATGACATAATGAGGGCGGAATGGTATATTCCCGACATTCCATCATTCGATGAGTTACCTTCTTCTTCAGAGATTGATCGTGCTCCCCAAGGACTGCAAAAAGGATCGACTTTTGGTAGTAAGACCGAACTAAAAAATGTTGTTGGGTTCTATCATTTGGAGAATCAGGTTCAATATCGTGTGGATCATTCGGACAAACGCCGATGGTATGTGAAATGCAGCCAAAAAAATTGTCCATTCATACTCACTGCCTCTGAAAAACATGGTATTTGGAAAATCTCCAAAGTTGTCCTGCCCCACACTTGTTCATATGAGTTGAACGCCGGTGCTCCCCGTAGACTTCCATCCACTTTAATTGGAGATTACTTCGTCGAGAGGCTCCGAAAAGACAAATCAGATGTTTCCACTAGAGACATAATTCGAGAAATGAGCCAACATGGCTTGAATTTGAACTACAGATTTGCATTAACTACAAAACGTCACGCCATGCGAACTGCATACGGAGATCCGAAGAAGTCATTCAGCATGCTTCCTGCGTATTTACAGATCTTGAAGAAAACCAATCCGGGAACACATACTGCACTAGAGACGCATAAAGGAGGAAAATTCAAGTTCGCATTTTTTGCATTAGGTGCATCCATTCGGGGATTTGCTCAGTACTCGAGACCTGTGATTGTGGTTGACGGTTGTCATTTGAAGGGACAGTTCAAAGGAATTGGGTTCGTTGCTGTTACGAAAGATGGAAACGAGCAAATTTTTCCACTCGCTGTTGGGATAGGAAGTGTTGAGAATGATGAATCCTGGACATGGTTCTTTCGTAATGTTCGAGAAGCATTTGGGTGTCCAGATGACCTGTTGATTGTGTCTGATCAACACGCGAGCATCAGTAATGCCATTCAGAATGTATACCCGGAAGCAGCCCATGGACTTTGTTGTTTCCATCTTCAACAAAATTTGTCCAAGTATGGAGCACATTTAGTCGGACTATTCCACAGGGCTGCTTATTGTTATGATGACTGTGATTTTGATAGGTATGTTTTCCTCCGTTGTTTTTAAGCTACGTTTTTTTAAATAAGTGTACCAAGCTGCCGAGTAAAAAAGTTTATTATTTCTACAGGTACATTAGTTTTGTCCAGGAGAGTGGAATTTTGGGGGCTATTGAAGCCTTAAAAAAGGCCAACGCAACGAGGTGGTCTCGCGTCAAATGTCCTGTTCGACGATATAACTTCATGACATCAAATGCTGCCGAGGTTTGGAATTCTCGTCTCGGTTGGGCAAAAAAGTTACCCGTTTGTGCCTTCTTGGAAGCTGCTCGAAGGATTATTGAAAAGTGGTTTGCTGAGAGGCGGATAGGGGCTGAAGAAAGAGAACAAACTTTCACAAAGGCGGCACACGACAAGTTAGCCGAACTCATGAGCAAAGGCCGACAAATGGAAGTGGACAGACTTGGTCGAGGGAAATTCAAGATCACAGATGGGCGAAAACTATTTCTAGTTGATCTCACCGGCCTCGTTTGCAGTTGTAAGGTTTTCCAGAGCGAGTTGATTCCATGCGCGCACACATGTGCGGCCATCAGGTTCTATGCACACCAACTATTTCTGTCAAAAAATATGTTTTATGTCATTTTGGGAATTAATACATTTTTTGTACCAGTTATTCGAAGGAGTCAGTCGTACCATATGTGTCTCCTTACTACACGACATCCTGGTTGAGGGGTATGTGGGCTGGAGAAGTTATGCCTGTTCCCGACCCGACTGCTTGGGTACTTGATGAAGATACGCGCTTAACTGCTTGTGTTGCGCCGGATCAACCAAAACAGGCCGGCCGACCCAGAACTAGGAGAATACCCTCAAGTGGAATAAGTTCGGGGGCACGTCGAAGTACATCCGTTCCGATGGCCCCACCTTCACAGGAACATGAAGATTTGGACAATGAAGATAATCTGCCAACTCAAACTCAAACGAGAACAAGAAGAAAGAAGAAATGTTCTGTTTGTGGCTCAGACACGCACACCAGAAGGAAATGTTCTGTCTATTTGAGTCAACATCAAGACGCTGGAAATCTTAATTGATTGTGTTTGAGTATGAGTTGAGTCATTAGGGCGTGTGTTGGATTGTTTAAAAAGTCAAATATTTAAAAAGTTCAATTGTTCAACATAAGTTCTATCAGTTACTCAACAGATATGTAAAAAACTAATATGTACAAAAACATCTACTCAAAAAAATCTGCAGGACAAGTGTCTCCGGGGGTGGAGTGTCTCCAAATGGTCAACGCAAAGAACTTCCGGAGAGCTTTGACACCTCGATATTTTTCTAACGTCGATCGAGGCCACTCACCTGTAAGGGAGCTCTCAACGGACAATATCGAGTACACACCACACGAGATGCTATCCTTCTGCTCATAACAGAATTCCTTCCTGAACATGTGGATAGGCCACTCTCCTGTCAATGACTGCTCCCAATGATGACCATGCTCGGCTGCCCTGTCGTAAAAACCTGTGTACGATAACAAAGCCGGCAACACACGACGAAGTGGGAGGGTCTGCCTGGTGCGTAGCTCTTGTATCTCCGGTGTTTCCCTCCACCTAAGGCTGTCCGCCAGAACAATGCGAGCTGTCACCAGGTCGATCTCACAAAACACCCAATGCCCGTCCAGGTTAATGATAGTGTATACCTGATGTCAAAAGTAAGGGGGAAAATAAAAAAATTATGTACGTAAATATTATCCTGGACACGAAATATGATATCGTTATATCTTACCGCCCGGATGTGCTCCCACCATGGCTTCATGTTTCTCCACTTCGGCTTCAAACCTCGGACATACGGGGCCAAGCGCTCGAGGTCCTGGGGGCTGAAATCCTCCTTCAAGGGACCCTTGTACATGGTGTCCGGATCTTCACCTGCATGCTTCTTCTTCCATATCTCCTCGCAGCCTTCTTGTGCATTTAAACTCAAGAAACATGAGTAGACATTACAGAAGGCAAAAAAATGAAATCTTGGCCAAATGACTTACAAAGAAATGTGTATCCATCAACTGGACCCGGGCTGCCAGCCTGAGCGGCACGCGAACACCAGCAAAGATAGGAATACTCTGAAGTATTCCTAGGTATGCATCAATTGGCTACGAGATGAAAATGCAACGAATTACATTAAAATTAAATGAATTACGATTTACATGAAAATTAAACAGAAATTAAACATAAATTACCTCATAACTGAGGTCTTGAGTTCCATCCATAACTGTCCTGAACCAATCCGCTCCAACAGGGTATCCCACACCGACATTCCGACTGGAAAAAGAACATACAGTTATAAGGCATGAATAATATGAGAAAACAAGTTATTCAAATTTCGAGGCTCTTACGTGTCTTTTTCAGTCTTCCCATCTGGATCATTGGCATCAAGCCACTCCTTCAAGTCCTTCAATCGAAGCTTGGCATTAATCTGCTCCTTTGCAGTTATGAATGGACTGCGAGCAACAGCCGATGGCGCCCTGTGTCTCACGTCACGCAGGTGACCCTCGGTGGAGTGGATGTACAAACTCTCGGAACGAAGGTCCTCACCACCACCCTCGGCCTCCGGGCTGTCATAATCGGACAGGTGTTCCGAAGGAGCCTTATCACCACCCTCGGCCTCCGGAACAGAGCCGATGTCAAATGGTACGACACCTGGACCGCTCATACCTGTCTGAAAGACTCGGTCAGCTGGGGTCCACTGATGCTGTGTCGGCTGCACGTCCGGCCACGGGGTCCACGCTGACGGATCATATGTCGGCCGCTGCCACTGAGGCTGTGAAGGCTCATGTCTACCATATCTACCGGAATATGGCTCATGCGGGTGATGGTACGACCATATCTCCTGCTGGACGATACCGGGTATCAATAACTCCAGCCGCTGAGACTCAGTGGCGACCTCGTCTCTGATGAACCCGTGAACCTGGTCCGATAGATCGCTGAAACCCTGGGCCGTTGATTTCTGTAACTCTTCGAACTGAGATCCCATCCAGCGTGTCAGCCGTGAAAATAAGTCGTCGTCTCCTCGGGACGACTCCCCATGATCCACCGGAGCTTGTTGTGGGGACTGATGATATGTAAAATCCGGCTCCGGGCACCTCTCCGCAATGGGGCTAGCGCGAATGGGCACCTCGTCATCGAAACTCTCATGAACCTGGACGTGTGGGTCCTGCTCGGTGGTCTGAAAGTCCTGGTCCTCGTCAATGAGAGTCGTGGTGCGTGTGGACCGTCTATCGGCTGCCCTCGTCGTGGTGCGTCTGCCTGCACGAGTGTTCGGTCTCGTGGAAGGACCGGCTTCATCCCCCTCAGTCTCCTATGCAGGTCGACGAGCTGTACGAGCATTAGTGGGACGACGACCACGTCGCTGCTTCACAAGCTGTACTCCCTGGGCGATGTCCTGGTCAATGTCCCTCATATAGGGCTGCGACATCTCCTCAGGTGTGGGCATGAGACGCTCAATACACTCCAGACCCTACGAAGAAAAGACAAATGTTGTGTTCTTAGTGAAAAGTTCTTCACAAGTATATGTTCTGGAAAAATATATAATTAACATTAATATAAAATTTATACCTCTTCATCGAGAAGATGTGTGACGTCGACCACAGACCTCATGGTGGACCACTTCAAACACCTCGGCATGTATAAGGATGTGGCCATTCTGGACCCCGTAAACTCCATTGTCCTGGGGATTGCTTCAAAAGCCCATAACTGTAAAATAAACAAACATGATATAATTTCAGGGCTGCAAAATCAAAAATAATATTTTAAGAACATAAATAATCTTACACATACCAGGAGGGCGTTCGAGAACCCGTAGAAGTGGTATGCCTGGACACCAGATGAACGCAGGGGCGTAATGGTGTTCGGATAGTTGTCCATGTACTGTAACAAGGTGAGATATGATATCTTACCCCATGGGAAGGTCTCCCATAAATCAGGCTGCTCAACCAAGTCCCAGACCCACATATCAACAAATTTATTGCCGGCGTCCACCCCAAGTATTATACAATACAAAACAAGGATCTTGGCGATCTTCAGTGAATCAACCGCACTATCCATAAACTCGCCGGCCTGAAATCTTGATCGAATCTGTGCAATGCTCACTCGAGAACTACCGACAAAGACCCTATAATAAACAGCTCCCTCAGGTGGACAATGATCCCCGGACGGGTCGAAGACCGAATCACCGAATTTAAGCCCAGTGATCAAAGCGAACTCGATCTTCGAGAACCGACAAAGCTGATGGTCTCGACCAACTGCAAACCATCTCTCATCCGGAGCCGTGCCTGGAACACGTACCTCTCGGGACATAAGAACATGAAGGAGGGCCTTACAAGAGTCCCTATTTGTCCCCCATCTCAGAAAATGCCCGAATGAGGAAGCGACAAAGTCCTGCTCACAGCGACGACCTATAGCACGCAGCTGTGTCTTGATATCATCAAGGACACTGAGTCGGACATATCCATTAATATAGGTCATGCGACCCTGGCACACCTCACGAACCCACGAGTACCCGACCTATACATTTACAAGTATAGAACACAGATTTATATCATATTTATCAACAAAATACACTTTACAGAAACCTCAACAAAAAATAAAACGGTTTACTGATTTTCAGATATTCGAACAAGTTAAAGGGTTATTCGAACAAAATTGAACCCTACTCGAACATTTTAAGGGTTATTCGAACAATAGGGTTATTGTTCGAATAGCCCTTAAAATGTATGAGTTTTACTCGAAAATACAACCCTACTCGAACATTTTAAGGGTTCAATTTTAAATGTTAATCCAAAATACCTAATTGTTCGACTAACCCTTCAAAATATTCGAGTAACGAACAATTAAAGTGTTACTCGAAAATTATGAAGACTAACCCTTCAAAATGTTAGGTATTTTGAAGGTTACTCGAAAATTACGAACAATAATGAAGGTTCCTCGAAAATTATGAAGGTTCCTCGAAAATTTTCGAGGAACGAACAATTAAAGTGTTACTCGAAAATTATGAAGGTTCCTCGAAAATTTTCGAGGAACGACCAATTAAAGTGTTACTCGAAAATTATGAATTGTTCGAGGAACTACCATATAATATATTCGAGCAGAGTTCAAATACAGGGTTACTCGAAAATTTTCGAGGAACGAACAATTAAAGCGTTACTCGAAAATTATGAATTGTTCGAGTAAGCAAGAATTTTCGAGGAAGATTGAAAATTTTTTGCAGATTTCACCCTAAAATCTAGATGCTTTTCCAACAAATTCCTCAACAAATTCCAACAAATTCCAACAAACATTCAATATAAATAACATGTAATACATTTTCAACTTCACAGTTTATACATGCTTAGACATTTTCAACCCACAGTTTCGACCACATCTCTATTCTAATACACATTCAAAATTTTCGAATGAGATGGAATCTAACCTGGTTTGCCATTCCTCGATAATTTGCGTTCCAAGATCTTCCTTCCACGAATTTGAGGCTGTAAATTTTTCGAATAGTGGTATTTTTTGCTGTAAATTTTCGAATAGTGGTATTTTTTGCTGTAAATTTTCGAAGAGGGGAAGGGGAAAGTGAAAGTGAAAGTGAAAGTGTGGGGGGGGGGGGGGGCGTGTGGGGTTGGTGGGCCATAATTGCCCAATTAACTCTCAATGATAGGAGAGAGAATCCTACTTTTCAAATTTAGTGGTATTTTGTGGTATTTTGTTATAATTAGTGGTATTTTGAGACATTTTTTTATATTGAGTGGTAAAATTCAAATTTTTTATATCAAAAGTGGTATTTTTGGTTGCTCACTCTTTTTAATGGGAGATGCCAAATCTGATTAAATTTAGATAACTTGGGGATTATTTGTGATGAGGGATAACTTATGAGTACCAATGCTGAAAATGACATGAGCAAGACTTGTGTGAGACCGTCTCACGGATCTTTTTTCGTGAGACGGGTCAACCCATGACCCACACTTAGCAATTCATATAAAAATTGTGGATATGGGTTCAATCCATGGGTAATAAGGATCCGTCTCACGAAAACTATCCGTGAGACCGTCTCATATGAGTTTTTGTGAAATGACATACTTTCGAGTATGAAATTTGAAATTAACCCCTAAATCTTTCAATTTCACACTAGTCTCCACGCAGCATTTCTCTTTCTCCCTCCAACAAGGGTTTCTTTGATATCTCTGTGGCTACATTGGATCCGACGAAGGTTTATGGTGATGAGGTTTCAATAAGTTGTTTGATGAATTTATATCCTCTACAATGTTGCAAAAATCGGCCTAGTCGGTTGACTAGTCAACGCCTAGTAGCTAGTCGGCCGCTAGCCGATTCGATTTGTTAAAAGTCATCCCTAAAAATCATTTTTGATATTGGTCGGCGTTTAGGCGGTCTAATCGGCCTAGTCGGTCAAGTCACTTAACCCAATTTTTTTTTACTTTATAGATTCCATAGCGGATCAATTCCAATGAGTAATAATTATAATTACAATAAAATTGAAGACAAAATTGACTATTTGTTTATGAGTTACTCTCCTGTGCACCAGTTGCACGGATCTCATATTTGTGCAACTGGGTCGCGCGCGAGTTATGTTAATGTTACTTTCGTGTTATGTTAGGGTTACCTTCGAGTTATGTTAATGTGACCCATCTCCAAATTTTATATTCTTAGTTTAAAACCACTGAACTAAAATAACACGAAGGTAACACTAATATAACATGAAGGTAACACTAACATAACATGAAAGTAATATTAACATAACATGAGGTAAAAAACAATGTTAATCATACCTTCATGTTATGTTAGAGTAACCCTCACGTTATGTTAGGGTTACCTTCATGTTATGTTAGTGTTACCCTCATGAGGGTAACACTAACATAACATGAAGGTAACCCTAACATAACATGAGAGTATGACTGCCTGAAGCGAATCTTGGTGGGTTTGAGCGTACCCACCAGGCGCGTGGGGCGCTTGAGAGCGCGTTGGGATGCGTGAAAACGGGCATCAGAGGTGCGTGGGGCGGGTCGACTCGGGTGCATGAATCCTAGATCCATACACCAGTTGCACAAAATATTTTGTCTTTGTTTAATTGGTAGATGGTGGTTAATAATTTAATACGTATTTATTTTGAATTTGATGTGTAATTGAGTCTACTGGTAAAATGTATTATAATTAGAACAATATTCTCTATATTTTCCAATTTTTATTAGAGATAAATATGTGTATATATATATATATATAGGTCATACCAAAAATAATAATAATAAAAAATTCAAAGGTGCCTAGGTCGACTTTTTTGAAAAACGCCCTACTAGCGATTTCCGACTTTTGCAACCATGATCCTCTATGCCGACTATATGTACAAGATCTTGTCTGTAATTTTCAGGAATTAGAAGCAAATGTAAAAAGAAAAATAAAAAAAGTAAGTGTACCAGATCTATCTCTTAAATACAAAAAAAAAAGTCAGGATATTACTAGTTTACTTTACATCTTAAGAATACAAAATAATATCAAAATCTTGTAATACTCTTGTGAAGATATTTAGAATTTCTATATCATTTACAACCCTTGTAGCAACTCTCTATATATATATTTTTTTACTCCATAAAGCACTATCCTGTCTTTTACATAGTAAGCTCCAATTTTCTTAAATTGCTCAATTCAAGTTTCATTAAGTAGAAAATGGTATCAATATTGAGGTGATAAATACTTCACTAACAAGCAAAACTCTATTCCATAATTATGCCATTAACTTCTCCACATCCGTCTACTAATTGTACAATTTTTTTGCCATGGAAATTAAAATCAAACACTTCACGAGTTACACTTGTGTGTCCGGGGCACGGTGCCCCCAAATTAATCATCATATAGTGTTATATATATACTCTACAGGTATCATGTGTATATCCTTCAGGTATCACATGTATACTCTTATATACGTATGATACATGTAGAGTATATGTATAACACCAAGAAATGTAACACCTATAAAGTATATATATAACACCTGAAGAGCATGTATATAACATTTAAATCCGTGTCCCTATATGCCCAGGGGTATATAAGTTTTTGTCAACACTTCAATTTGTGAAAAAAGGAAATATCACGAAACATATTGTTATAGATACTTTGATTTGAACTCGCTTATTCTTGTTAATATTTTAATATATTACCATATTTTAAGTTTAAGGGGTCATATTTGAAAATTTTATAATTGAATCTATTTGTCCTTTTTCAGAAATATGACGTTAATTTAATAATTTGTATGTATTCAATTACATATAATATATAAAACTAATTTTTTTAAAGATAGTTTGTTCTCAAAAATTTCTTCAGCCCTCCAAAGAAAGACTCATACATGTAGTTCTATAACTGAGTAATAATTTTCATCATTATTATTTATTTATTATATATACTTAATGAAAAATATATAAAAAAAAAAAAAGAAAAAGAAACAGTCCAACTTATTAGCCTACGGGCCAAACCTACCAAAATCCAATCAATCATGGGTCAAATATATTTAGAGGGTGTTTGGCTAAGCTTATAAGTTATTTAAAAGAGCTTATAAGATGTTAAATGTTTATAAGCTCGTCAAAAGTATTTGGCTAACTTTTAAAAATAAGATCTTATTTTACGAGCTTATAAGATGTAAGGAGCTTATAAGCTATTTTTTTAAAAGTTGGGAAATCCCAACTTATTTCTAAAATAAGAGCTTATTTTTCAAAACACCTTCAATTTTAATCATTGAAATTACACAAATGTCATTATTAACAACTTATAAGTTTCACCATCTTATTTACCCAAACACTTCAACAACTTATATTAAACTTAAATTGAACATCTTATAAGTTCTAAAAACATCTTATAAGATATGATAGCTTATAAACTCTCAAAATAAGTTTAGCCAAACACCCCCTTAGAGTCACATTTTGACGCTCTATAATTGTTCAACCCGATCCTCTATTGTAATGAGGTGTTGCGAACGGACCAATAAAACTAACCCATTTTGAGAGTTCTACATATATAATAATATTAGGATTATAATTGTGAGTATGTTATAGGATTCCTTGCCCTAATAAAACCATTGTTGCAAAAATCGGTCTAGTCGCTAGTCGACGCTAGCCAATCCGATTTTTTTAAAATCGTCCCTAAAAATATTTTTTTGATATTAATCGATGCCTAGACGGTCTAATCACCGACTAGTCGGCCTAGTCGGTCGAGTCACTTAACCTAATGTTTTTTATATTATATAAATTTCATAGCAGATCAATTCTATTGAGTAATAATTATAATTATAATAAAATTGAAGACTTGATTGAGTATTTGTTTATTTGGTACATGATGCTTGATAAGTTAATACATATTATTTTGAAGAGTAAATATCCCCAAATACCCATTTCTCTATAAGCGAATAACTTTTCTGCCCATCAATATAATTTTTTATACCCGACTACCCATATATATAAAATAATTACCCCAAATACCCATTTTTACTTTCAACTTATACTTTTGCTCAGCTTTTGCAGAGATAAAAGAATTTTCTTTTGACTTTTTTTACACGCTTTTACTTTTATTTTTTACTTTTTACACATGTGAATAATAAGACAATATTTTCACTATTTGATTTGATATGAAAAAAAAAAAATCTACCTTACTTTTATTTATAAAATTTACAATCGAATTCATTCCAAAAAATTCACATTCACATATTCACTGAGAATTTCTCTAAAAATTTAGAGTATTCATCAAAATTTAGAATATTCATCAAAGGTAAAGGTAAGTAAGTATTTCTATTAGTTTATAGTTGCATAAACTACTTTTAATTTGTTTAAAGTTGAATTTGTAGTTTATAGTTGCATAAACTACTTTCAATTTGTTTAAAGCTGAATTTGTAGTTTATAGTTGAATTTGTAGTTTATAGTTGCATAAACTACTTTTAATTTGTTTAAAGCTGAATTTGTAGTTTATAGTTGAATTTGTAGTTTATAGTTGCATAAACTACTTTTAATTTGTTTAAAGTTGAATTTGTTTATAGTTAAAGGTTAGTTGTTTTATTTTGTTTGATTATTGTTTGATTTAGTTAGATTATTGTTTGAATGTTGAGATTTTGTTCTTGTTTAATTATAGTTTGTTTAATTATAGTTCGAATGATCCAAAAATTAACCAAAAAAATTATTAAAGAAACAAACTAAGTTAATTAATTTAAAAGTAGGCCCTTAACAATTACAAAATTAATAAACTAATTAACTAGTTAAAAAGTAGAGCTAATACTAATTAAAGCTTCGAATATAAAGGGCTAACGAATTAAAAGAAAATGGAAAAAATTCATTAACCCCTAAAATTAGTGGGATTAACGGATTAAAAGAAAAAAAAAGGAAAAAATTCGTTAACCCCACAAATTTAAGGGGTTAACGAATTTTTAAGCAAAAATGGAAAAAATTCGTTAACCCCACAATTTTAAGGGGTTAACGAATTTTAAGCAAAAATGGAGGAGTTTCGTTAACCCCACAATTTTAAGGGGTCAACGAAATTTTTTAGCAAATATGGAAAAATTCGTTAACCCTTAAGCAAATGCCCCAAAAATTCGTTAACCCCACAAATTTAAGGGTTAACGAATTTCACAAATTTTGTGAAATTCGTTAACCCTTAAATTTGTGGGGTTAACGAAACCTATTGATTTTCCCCTAAATTCGTAAATTAATTTTTTTAATTCATAAAGAATTAGTTAATGAATTAGTTTTTTGGTTGACCAATTTTTTTTAATTTATGAGTTAACGAATTCATTCATAAAGGTTAACGAAATTTGTTTGGATTTCTTGCCTACATTTACTACATGGATCAAAACTGAGTCCCACGTGCAATGCAATTTACTCCCACTTCAAGAATGTTCACATTAATTCATACTAATAATTATTAACCCCAACAAATAACATACCAAAATTCATAATTTAATTAAAGGTTAACGAGATTCCTTAATTTAATTCCTTAATGAATTCATAATTTTTTAAATTCCCCTGCCTTTTTAATTTATTTTGTTAATACATTATTTTTTAAAAATTTATTTCGTTAAGTACTAACAATCAATATATATATATTATATGTATATTTTAAGTTATTGGAATCAATTAATATATATTATAATATAGATGATTCTGACACTGAAATTCTGATCAAAGTCAGAGTAGTGCAGTATATATGAAAATGGGTATTTGGGGACAATATTTTAAATTTATGGGTAAATAGGGTAAAAATATTATAATGGTGGGTAAAATTTTACTTCTTTATATGAAAATGGGTAATTTGGGCTAGGAACTCTTATTTTGAATTTGATGTGGGGCAATTCTATACACACCCCAAGTAATACTAAACACACCTCATCTATACACATGAGATGTGTATAGATGAGGTGTGTTTAATATTGCTTGGGGTGTGTATAGAATTGCTCTTTGATGTGTGTTTGAGCCTTTGAGTAAAATGTATCATAAGTAGAACGATATTCTTCATATTTTTCCAACTTTTTTTTGTAAGAGTGACACTTGTGTGCCCCAGGGGCATGGTGCCCCCAAATTAATCATCATAGGTGTTAAATATATATTTTACAGGTATCATGTATATACTTTTCAGGTATCACATGTATACTCTTATATACATATGATACCTGTAGAGTATATTTATAACACCAAGAACCATAACACCTATAGAGTATATATATAACACCTAACATCTAGATCCGTGCCCCTATGTGCCCCAGGGGCATATAAGGATTTACCTTTTTGTAATGATAATTGTCTGTGTATATATATAGATCATGTCAAACAAAAATAAAAATATTGCTCCTAGTCGGTCACTAATCAGCCTAGTCGCTAGTCACTTGAAAAACACCCGACTAGCGATTTCCAACTCCCGCAACCATGAATAAAAGAAAAATAAATATGTGAATTATATTAGACAAAAATATTAAATGTGAAACCAGCGTGTAGAAATTTAGGTGATATTGAGTGAAAGTAAAATATAAGAGAGAGGGTTTAGAGAGAGGGGCGAGAGTTTTTTCTCTGTAGAAGAAGAAAAGGAAAAGAAAAAAAGAGAGGAGAAAAATCTCTCCATCTCTCCTCTTTCGAGCTACTTCAATCCTGTTTTGATCATTGCATCAGATTTTTGGAAATCTTTTTGATCGATTCGATTCGATTCGATTTATTTTTTCTATTCCTATTTGCCTTTTTATTCCAATTTTTTTCTTCTTCACTTTAGTTGATCAACACTAACCGAACTGGATTTTTGTTGATTTTGTTGATGTTGGAGTTTCGATTCAGTGAAATTGCGTAAACCCAATCTAGAATTGGAACAGAACAAATTCAAATTTTGAAATTTGTAGAACCCCTGGTTGAGGAAGAAACCCTAATTTAATTCCAATGTCTACGGCTGCGAACGCCCCCATTCAAGCTCAAAATTCTCCTCGCAGCCGCCAATTAAGGAATTCGACGGTGGCGCGTGTGGTGTCTGAAATCTCTCCTCCGCCGATGTCGGGAATTGTTGATCAGGAACAATTTTTAACTTCCTCTTCTTCTACGGCTTCTGATTCTTTACCTGTGAAAGAAGCCAACAATACAGCATCTGTTGAGGATGCTGAGCTTGAAAATAGTGACAATGGCGGTGCCAAGAAACGAGCTTGGAATAAGCCATCCAACGGGGCGACTGCGACAGCCGAGCTTGGTGCTGTAATGGGTGCTGAGTCTTGGCCTGCTCTCTCCGATTCCGCCCGGGCTTCCCCTAAATCTCCTTCTACATATTCCCTCAAACCTACCCATGGATCAGTTGCCCAGGTTTTATGATTGTTGGTTTTATTTTTGTTGTTTAATTATCCATGAATCAGTTGCCCAGGTTTTATGATCGTTGGTTGGTTTTATGATTGTTGTTTAATTATCTATTGTTCTTGCATTGTTATCTCTTTTTGAATTTATATTTGTTTGTCTGAATTGTTTGCCTGGATTGTGTTTATTGAGTCGCCCTATCACAAGTATGAATGTTGTTTATTATCTATGGTTCTTGTATTGTTATTTGTCCTATTACAGGTTTTATAAATGTTGTTTGAGTATCTTTGGTGTACATTTGTTTTGTTCGTCTGAATTACAGGTTTTATGAATGTTCTTTGAGTATCTTTGGTGTACATTTGTTTTGTTTGTCTGAATTGTTTGCTTATTTTGTTTGTCTGAATTGTTTGCTTGGATTGTTGGATTGTGTTTATTCAGTTGTCCTATCACAAGTTGTATGAATGTTGTTTAATTATCTATGGTTCTTGCATTTTTATGAATGTTGTTTAATTATCTATGGTTCTTGCATTTTTATTTATTTTCGATTTTTATGTAATTACAGCATTGTTATTTATTTTCTATTTTCATGTATTTACATTTGTTTGTCTGAACTTTTTTGCCTGGATTTATGTTTATTCAACATTAATATCAAAATTAATGGAGTATTATTAATGTGTGTTGCTTATTTTTGAAATCATCAGTGTTTTTTATGCCTAGTTTGTTGTTTTGGATATGATAAAATGTATGGTTTGAATGTTATTATATAGGCAAATATTTCGTTAGTGTTTCTTAGGCCTATTTTGTTGTTTTGGGTATGATGAAATGTATGGTTTCAATGTTGAATGTTATTATTATAGGAAAATATTTCTCTCTCTTTTGTTTTGAGTATTTTTTTCTTGCACTATTTTTTTGTACTTTTTTCTTGTACTATTTTTTTATGTTTCTAAATTTTGAAAATGTCAACTTGAAATGTATCCCATTTTGTCACAGGAGTTGGATGTGGTCTCTTTGTCATTGACAAAAGAAGTTAGTACTAGCATCTCAAGTCCAAATTCAAATTCGAACCATGTACCCTCCCGTCAGAGGTCGATGAAGCGTGGTGGTGGTAGCTCAAGTCACTCCAACACACCACCTAATGACAGCTTATCTCAAGCACATGGTTCGGTGGTTGATGTGGTCCCTCCTAATCAAGGTAAAACGGGTAACTATGGTGGGGAATCCTCTCGAGATAACCCAAATAAAGATCTTCCTCATAGAGGAAGAGCAGCTCAGGGTGGTGGAAATGAGTCCCAACCACAACGTAATTCGTTTAGAAGAAGCAATAGTGGGCCACTAGTTCGAGGGGATGGATCTTACCACCATGGTAGACGTGATCATGAACGTGGAAAAGATTATGGTAATCGAAGTTTTGGCAGCAGAGAGCGGGTTGGTTCTAGGCCATTCTTTCGTGGACCATCTCCAAATGCACCTTTCATTCCACCTCCACCCTCTGTAGCAGTACGACCTTTTGTACCTCCGGTTGTTTACAATGGTGAGCTTGTTACATACCAGCTTGTTACATGCCAATTATGCAAGTCTGTGTATTTTTACATGCATATGTCGATGACTCTACATATCTGTTACATATTTTTTTAAGCTAATACTTTGATGCAACATGCAGAAATGCCACCTGTATTTTATGTTCCAGGTCCTCATCCAGATTCACTTAGACAGATGCCTATGGTTCCAATGTTTATTCCTATGCATGACCCAAACTTACCATCCAAGATTGTAAATCAAATTGAATATTATTTTAGGTACTATATCCTGATTTTGGTTAGTGATATAAAGTATTGTTAAGACTTTTTTCAGTATATAAAGAATCTAATATGTTATTTCAGCAATGAGAACTTGGTGAAAGATACATTCTTACGCCAAAACATGGATGCTGAAGGGTGGGTATCTATTAAATTAATTGCAAGCTTCAAGAAAGTAAGTTGGTCTAAATTTGAAATTTTGTTATTTTGTTTTTTAATATTTAAGTTTTTGAAGTGAACTTATAATTTTGTTCCTTTATTTTTCCATATTTGGTATCATTTTTTCTATTTTGTTCCTTTGTTTTTCCATGTTTGCTATCATTTTTTCTTAGCAATATATAGAGATGGTTTGTGTTACACAATTTTTTCATGAATTCTAGGATTCTAGATGAAAAATATTATATCTCGCTGTTGAGAAGTGAGGAGTGCGACTTGAATGAGTGACTCAGTTTAAAAGTAGTTTATTAGATGATGAAAGACATGAATGAAATTATCATGCTGTTTAGAGGTGAGAAGTGTGACTTGGATGAGTGACTTAGTTTAAAGTAGTTTATTAGATGATGAAAGACATGAATGAAATTCACGTAGAATAAATGTTTGAATGTTGAATAACATATTAATTTATCCTTTGGCTGTTGTGTAACAAACATATCAAATAAATAATAGGAAGGTTGATCTATTAATTTGTCTAAACAATCATTGGAAGACTGATCTAGAATGTTGTAAGGAATTGTTCTAAAATGCTATAGAAATATTGGCAAGCATAGAGAAGATTGTTACATCTTGTTGACACTACTATAAAATATCAACTAAACTTTAAAATAGCCAAACTTGTTTACTGCACTACTTAGATGTGCCTTAATAGAAGAGTGAGTCTATGCTATGAAAAAATAGAGGATTATCTCAGTTTAAAAGAGGTCTGATCAGTCAAAGGGTGAACCCTATCCCTAGTCAAGTGAAAGATAAGAGATTTAAATACGGTAGAGCTAGATTGAACTACAATTCAAAACTTATGCCCTTGTTTTAGATTAATTTGGACTATATCATGTTATTAGACAAGCCTGTAATATTATTTGAGCTATTTAATGTTATTAGTCAAAAGGCTATAATGTTGTGAAAACACATTTTTTTAACTTTACTTTTTATCTAAACAAAGGAGATGCATTTCCAAAAGTTTTACAATTGAGAATGAAGCCTGAATTCTCACAGGCTTTATTAGGAACAATTTAACATCCATAATTTTAGTGGAGGAAGAAGTGTGTGACTAGTGTGGGTGGTTTGATTACAAATAATATTTTCTAATTTGTTAAGTGTTGTGTTTTGAAACTTGGTGTTAGATCAAATCTTACACATTCATTTATGGTTATGGTTGTTTGTGTGTTATTCATTTAAAATATCCAATTCTACCTTATAAATGGAGGCAACCTTCCCTTTTTTTTGGCATGACCAAACCGTCCTGAATATTTTTCTCTATTTTATTTATATTCATCCTCCTCATAGGTCATGCAATTGACGGACAATATCCAACTTATATTGGATGCCATACAAGCTTCAAATGTTGTGGAAGTGCAGGTGAAATTTACATTTACCTATTCTTTTATATACACTACATTTTTGTATTATGTTTACCTATTCTTTTACACACATTTCTATATAACGGTGAATTCAATCTTAGAAGGTAATTAAAATTAGTAAATCTGTTCTATTAATATTCTGTTTCCAATTCTCATGATGTTTAAGATTTAGCCCTTCTATACATTTCATTCAATTTATAAAGATTTGGCTTGTCTTGTTTTAATAGTTGAAATCACCACTTTGCCTTTCAGGGTGATAAAGTGAGGCGTAGGAGTGATTGGATCAGATGGATAATGCCAGCTGTTCAAAGTACGAATATGCTTGCTGCACATCTCAACAATGTCGCACTGGAAGAAAACGCAGCTACATAGCATATGTCTGGAATGTGAATTTGTTGTCACTACCATATAATGACAAATCAAGCTGTTGAGCAGCTCTATAGAGGCAAAAACTCTCTCTTGGCACAAAATTTTTGAAAAAACTTGAGGAAGTGATCAAACAGCAGTATATGCTGGAATATATATTATTTAAGGGGAGAATAGTTGAATTTGATCTGACAAATGGGATTTTTTTTCTCAAGACAAATAATACTCAAACTTGGTGAAGAACAAAGGAGAACTGATTGATAATAGATAGAACATAATAAACATGGTTTATGACCTTGATATATCTTGAGTTTCTTCATTGTTTTTATTGTTTTATTTTTTCGTTGTTTTTATTTGTTCGTGTGGCTTTTGTTTCGTTCTTTCACTATTCATTGTTTTTACATGTGGCTTTTGTTTCGTTCTTTCGCCATATGTTGATGAGATTATTTGATTACTTTGTTTTGCTATATATATATATATGAGATGATTTGATTGCTTCCTCACACTACATGATATATATGCCTCCATGAATTGTTTCCACCATTTTCATCTTTTCTAGCCACTAATAAAGCAATTTTTACTCTGTTTTTCATTTCAATAACTTTTCAAAGACTCAAAAATTCAAAGAAAGTGCCTAAAATTGGATGATTTATTATATTTTATGAAGTCAAATTAAAGAAATGTTTCCTAAAATTTAAAATCTCTTTTTGGAATTTTAAATAGTGTCCTATTATTTTATTTGTGTGCACCCCCTACTTCTTTTTCCCCTAATATGACAATACAATATAATAAAATCACCAAAATTGAAAAATATTGTTCGCAACCCTTCTTATTTCAGTTTGTGGTTTCTTCCTTGGCAAAAACTTGTGTGCTACTGGGGCACTGATCTAACCCGACCCGGTGCATGAGTCACCTCCATACGTGTCCACAAGCGCGGCTGTACCTGAGCTTGTGTGCGCCCAGACACACTAAATTTCATATTATATGATTCAATGATAGGTATTATATATACTCTTTAGGTATTACATGTATATTCTCAAATGTATTACCCATTTACCTTAAGGATCCGTTTGCTTCGCATTATTACAACGAATTATATTACCCATCAACCTTATTAACTTGTTTGGTTGGCATATTTAAAGCCCTAGAAATAGGGAAACCCGCTGGTTGATACTACATCCCATGTTGAAGGAGTAATCCACTATCAAAACAAAAGCATCTAATGTTATTAATATGTTAATGAACTAAATTGCCCCTCAATTCTCAATATCCATCTTAATAGTATTAATGGTGTAAAGTCTAACCAAACATATTAATACATTATCAAGGTTTCTCTATCATTCTCAATATAATATTGAGATGCAATCCCACATATTATATCAAGTGAAGCAAATGCACCCTAAAGGTATTAAACTTAAAGCATAAAGTATTACATATGCACCTTTGAGTATTACATGTTTTCCTTTTAGGTATTAATGTTTATGGTTTAAGGAACTACATTTTTTTAAGTATCACATAAATAAGTTTAAAGCATTTTATATATATGCTTCAGTTAAGGTATTACACAAATACATTTAAGGTATCACACATTTATCTTTGAGCTATTATATACTTACATTACACTAAGTTATCAGAACATAAGAGTTTGATTGGAATGTGACAAATAATATCATTTCTAAACCAACAACATCAAAATTATCTATCATTAATGGATTCAAAACGCTGGAAGCAACAAAAATCCAAGCAATGACAACAATTGTTATATTAACAATCCCCTAAGAAACTATTCAAATACATCAATTGAACGAGCAAAAATCAATAATCTTTGCACCATTGAGTTTCTTAACCACTGCAACCATGACCACCATTGAAAGTTAGTGGGTGCTACCATGAACACCATTGAGTTTCTTAACCTGATCATCATCAAGGAAAGTAACCTTTCCCTCCAAAGTAGAAGACAAATCATTAGCAAACAAAGCAAAACCATGAATCTGAATCCTACAACTCTTTCGGGTAGAGAGGGGACGCAATTGCTGCATGTTTCAAAGCTTTCTTCATCTTTTGCTACTAAATCTCTCGTCTTGTTTTTTGGTTGAAAGACAAGTAATAGATATAGAAAAAAGAGAACACGAAGGAAAAGCGCTGATGATGGAGAAATGAAATAAAATAAAAAAGAAAAAAATTAATGTAATGTTATATAAGTGTGCGTTTATGTATAAATGTAATGACCTTTATATACTCTAACTTAGAAAAAAAAGAATAATTTTACAGTCTGAAGGTCATAATATTTGTGCATAAAGGTCACAAGAATTGTACATAAAAGTCACAACAATACAACATAAAGGTCTCAATCTGAAGTGAAAAAATCTGAAAATCTTAATTTTTTCCTAAGTTACTGAACATAAAGGTCATAACATTTATATAAAAGTCACATTTACATAACATAAAGATCACATCCTTACAACATAAAAGTAACAGCTTGAAGTGAGAAAAAAAAAAGGAAAATCCAGATGTGTGGATCCGGGTCGAGTCGCCCCAGTTGCACCAATTCAGATCCGTGTACCTGGTGCATAGGAGCATTTGCGATTATGAAATAATATTCACAAAAACGTGTAAGACGAATCATTTTTACCCATTAACTCAACCCACTTCCACAAATTTGTATGTGATGTGTGAAATATGGGTTAAGAGTGATCCGTCGCACATAAAATAACCCGTGAGACGATGTCACGTATGAATTACTCAATAATTAATTCATCATGTGGAACATGATTAAAGTAACCCAATAAGCGATGGATGAAATGAAAGGTAGGGAAGATGAGAAGAATGAGGAGAAATGAAGTGATAGTAGTGAAGACCAAGCCAACAACTAATCTCAGCCATCAAATCCCCTAATTCATCACTCTCTCTCTCTCTCTACTCTTCATTTCTTCTCTCTTCACTTCTCTTTTCCTTATTACCAGTTCCATCTACTATGCACACGCATATATATATAGACCATTAGAAAAAGAAAAATGAAGCACAAGTAATCAAGACTATTCATCCTAATATTTCTTTGGCATTTCTCCAAATTAATGCATCATTTGTCTGCAAAAAGCACACTTGTTGATACAAATCCAAAGGGTAATAAGAATGTTGGTCTGAAAGGCAAAGAAAGCCCGGTTTGTCCGAAGCCTCGTCGCCTCGGATCCGGCTTACCGGCAGTACAGTTCCTCAATCATCCTTCTCTATGCACCAACCATAGGTAAGCTACCTATTTTTACCTTAACATATGTTTATACATATTTATATATGTTTTTATTTTATGAAAATTGTAGTTGTTACAAAGTTTTGCATGAGTGCAGGCAGATAAATTGTGATGCAAGGAGTGGAATTCTTGAAGTAATTGGTGAGAAGGTACTAAATATATATATATATATATATATATAGTAGATGAGATATGATCATTGATTTTTTATTATTAATGCTTGCAATTTGTATGTAGTTATGATCAGTGACGAACCCAATTTTTTTTTCGAGGGGGTCCAATTAATAAAAGAATAACAGTTCTACAAATAAAACATAAAATTTCGACAAGTCTATGTATAACAGTATAGAAATAACAACATTTAAAATCAGTAATTTTCTTGTATATTAAAATCATTGTAAGATATCCTTATTCCTAACATTTCCATTTTATGTATATTATTAAATAATTATCAATAATTTATTGTTCATTAGATTCAGAAGCAAACTCTAAATGATGTTCATTTTAAAACTCTTTTTACTATTAGTACTGATATTTTTACACCATAATTTTCCCTTTATGAAAGATAAAATAATAGTAGAATTATTAAATATCATTAATTTAACTTTATTTACTATTATACAACTTTAAATCAACATCTAAGCACTTATTAACAATTGTAACTCAAATTTAACGGTTCATAAAATAATAATCAATGATATAATACATAATTTAAATAAAAGATTCATACATTTGCTTCATATATTATTAAGCCAAAATAATGAATATATTCTATAATTTAAAATAATATCAATAGTCAGTAGAGAAAAATAGATAATGAGCTTAAATTATGAAGAATTTAGCTTAAAATTCTTAGAAATTAATATCTTTAATAACAATCTAATAATAAACAATAAAAATTAATTAATGTATATAAAAACATAAAATACATATAAATAATACTAATTATTTTTTAAAATCTCGGGGGGCCATTTCCCCCTTGGCTCCCATGTACGTCCGCCTCCTTGGCTCCCATGTACGTCCGCCTCTGGTTATGATGAATATATAAATATATATATTATTGTGTGTGAGTGTATATATAAAGTATGTATAATATGCAGAGGATGGAAGAATGTGGATGCAAGAAATGCCCATTGTGTGGATCTCCACCTGGAAGAACAGATAATCCCTTGATCCATGATCTGATCTTCCTTCAATTTCATCCTACTTTTCCACCTACTTAATTAATTTGTCACGTTAAATGTCACATAATTCTGAATGTAATATAATTTCACCATTTCGGTATAAAATTTCTGTTTCATAGGAAAATTTGAGAACTTTCTGAGAGAGAGAATATGTTCTAAGGCATTTGTGGTTGTTGGTGTTGTTATTATTAGTAATACACTCGTGAAATGCACTTGATTAAATGGAAAAAAAGTATATTATATTTAAACTATGTAATATTGTATTTAGAAAAGTCAATTTTCCGTTATAGTCAATGTCAAATCAAGCAATATAATTAAATCAACATACGTAGGTACACGATTCATCCATTGTGTAGTACAGAAATCATACAAGACGAGTGGAGATGTTTACACCGTTGCTTAGAAAATTTGAAATTCTTCCTTATAAACGACATCTGTAGCTTTATTACTTTGAAATTTGAATCCGTGACATAAACTATCAATATTAAACACCGATTTCTTAAGATACTACTAACATGATTTAGAAAGTGACCTTGATTCTTGTTGTTCGTCATTGTATATGAAATAATGAATGAAAATTGTCTATGAAACTTGAACAGAAATCTCCAACCGAAAGACCATTACACAAATCGAGTGAATGATCCATATTTCTTAACAACATAATCAGTGTTTCAACCTTCAAGTTAAGTTGTTTTCTTAAAACACCATCTTATTATGTTGAGTAGCTCAAGTTTGAGGATATGTGCTGCAATTCTATTCATATCCAACTTACAAGATATTTATGGTAGTTTTATATGTTTGATTCTTCTAGCATTGATACATATTTTCAAATTCGAAATACTATACTAATAATTTTAAAGTGCTTTTCATTTATTTTGGTGCATTGCAAATTGTTTACTATAGAATTTTGTACTTAAATTCCAAATATATATAAACATATATATAAAGAGTAATTTAAACAAATAAAAGTAGTTACAACTTAAAAAATTAGAAATTACAATTTAAATACGAAAAATACAAACCATAAACGTAAAAAAAATTACTACTTATAATACAAACTAATATTATAATCATTTCAGCTCGGAAGTAAAAGTTTTATGGCAATTTATATGTTGTCAAATGAATATCCTACCCTTAATTACAGTATAATCACATGTAATGTAAAAATTGCGTTTGTGAAACCTTTTTAGACTCCATTGGGCAAATCACATGAATATGTTCATTACTTATTGTAATGTTTATTTATTTCAAATTGTAATTTTTTATCTAAAAGGTTATACATACATATATATATATATATATATTTCCACAAGGGTGTAACAGCATTTACATTACATACATAATATACAAACATAATAAGCCTTAAAGAAGCAAAAGCTACACATAACAGCTACTGAAATACTTACCAAAGCAATCTTCCCCACTGCAGTATATTTTCATCACTTTGTAAACTTCAATCAATAGTTTTGGAAACCGACTCCTGAAATACTGGTCGAATCCTTCGGGCATTGGTCCAATTATTTCCTGAAACGAACGAACATCAAAGGCTTCAGGGACCACCAAAGAGACAAACTCACATAACATGTGTAAGTTTGCTTCACACAAACAGCAGATAATAGTGCGATCTTGTAAATACAGGGGCTCGACTACTAATTGTAACATGAAATTATCGATAACACCCTTAATGAGTTTATTGCAATGGATTTAGAGTCTAACTCCTAAATCCAAGAACTCAGGAAGAGGCTAATGTTAATTGAATAAATCAGAAAATGTATAAGGGAGCATTGTAGTACCTGAATTTCCGCAGGAAGTTCCCTGTAATGATTCAACTTGTTGCGCATCACTCTGAGTAAATCACGAACACTATGAAATCTATAACGTCTATAATACCCTATGTTATTGAGAAATGAAGGATCCATCTTTTCGTTCCACTTTCCTCCCAAAGCCACAGGGGCTATACTTTCGAGTGATTTCAAGAGATCAGAAGGAGCCTCCCTGTCTTCCAATTCCACCCTATCACTTGTGTCATGGAGGAATGAAAGCCGCATCTCAGCACTCCAAAATAAAGGATGATTGAAAACCTCCAACGCCCTTGGCCTAAAATTCCAAAGTCGGGGTAAGAGATTACGATGCCATTCACATACACGGAATTGATTAGTTTCAGTAGCTATAATTGAACTACAAATGGCTTCGAAAGATGTTAATTTTCTAATGTGACTCAACAAAGTAAGGGACGCGAAGTCTTAGGCAAATCGGATTAGAAAATTCATTTTATGTTTTGGGCATTTGAGATAACCTTCTTTCTACTGAAAAGGATAGACATTAATTAATCAGAACAGAACATATACTTCATTCTCGGCTTCAGTAATAATCCAAAAAAAAACTTCAAGTATGCTTGTGTAAAGCTTACATGGGCTGATATCAATATTCCGAATTCTCGTTTGTTTAGGGGATATAAATTTTCTCAATCCAATAAAATCCAACAATGTTATATCTACCTGCACCTATATTACTCCCTGTATCCAAATAAATGTAGAATCTTGCACACTAATTAAGGAAAATGATAAAAAGACTGACCTATCCCTATTTAACTGCAATTATTATAGGTTAGTTTCAACTTGAGAGAATTAAATGTGGGCATTTTTGGAAGAATATGGACACATGTTTTTTAGTAGTATTATATAATGACACTTAATTTTGGATTTTTTTATATTTTTAAGCTAAAACGTCATTTATTTTGGGACGGAGTTTACTTAATTCTACATTTTTTAATAAAATCTAGTCCTAATCCCTCCCCCATCCGCCTTCATTCCACATTTTCCAACATGTCGTACCACAATTTAATATAACAACGTTCCCCTGTCTCCAATATAAGGTGACATTTACAATATTATCCTACCCTATATAATCTCATAACAAACATAAACTTCACTATTTATCAAGATTACTCAATTCCAGTATTTCCCTCAATCTCTCAATCCACCTAAGCCTATCCAAACATACCCTCATTTCCAATACAAAAATGAACATGAACTAATCCAAACAGCCCCAAAATTTCACTAACAAATGTGGACAACCTTTTTCAACATTTTGAAGTAGTGGGTATTTTTACCACTTTCAACAAATCCTTCTCCCAAAGTTTAAAGTTTTGATAACTATCTAAACAGAAAGCAGCTGCCTTTGGTGAACATAAACTAAAAGACAACATGTTACACATTAAAGCAAGTTCCTACTGCACATGCAGATATGATTGGTAAGAGGCAATCAAGCTTGAAGAACTTATACCTCATTTCAGCAATAGGATTTAATAATCGCATGATCAGATCAACTGCTTCTGGAATATGTTCCACCAGGAAAAGGTCAACTTTACTTTTTGAAATGTTGACATCACGTTCAAGACGGTTCCCAAAGGGATGTCTACCACCAGTAATGCAGAAAAACAAAAGACAACCGAGACTAAACAGATCAACAGCCCGTGTTTGACGTCCATGGAGAAGCAGTTCAGGTGCCTGCCATCCAGAACTTCCACAGCCTGAAACAAAAACAACAAATTAGGACTAAGAACATGATTTGTAATAAGAATAAAATTTCTATGCAGAATTGCAGATACACTCAAAGTCACATACATCTTTACATCTTTTGGCATTTATATATATTTGCTTTCTGTGCATAATCTACACTAAAAATAAGAAAGACTACATTTGGAGAACATTAAATGACACAAAAAAAAAAAAAAATTCATAATACAAAAGCTCTTAATACCTGTAGCATGATTACTAAAGGAAGACATATCTCCAACAAGGCGCTTACTGATACCCATGTCAGAAAGCTTCGCACAAAGTGATCTTTCATTAATTATCAACACATTTTGAGGCTTCAGGTCCCGATGAACAATTCCTAACTCATGTAGATGAGCAAGTCCTGATACTACATCCCTATGTTTCCCATGAAGATCATGAAATAAATGAAAGAAATGAAGTATAACAATCAGATTTCACTCAGTATATTTGCAACACTGAAACTTAATTTCTTTTTCTCAATTTAAAATGTAGGCAGGAAAATTAGAAACCTCATCACTTTAATCAACAGGGGTGAAGGATAGCCATCTGAGTTCCACAATTCCAACTCTGGCATAAATTCTTTTATAGTTTCCAAATGTATCGTGCATTCTGCTTCAACCTCCGCGTCCAAGTTCTTGCCAATAGTTGGGTTCGAGGAGGTCTTTAAGTGCATAAAAATAAGATCATTTAAGTTGCAAGAACAACGCTCCAAGGCCAGATACACAAAATCTTGGTCTTGCTCCACTCCGTACCATCGTACAATATTTGGATGACGATCAGACACAATTAGATTTTGGATTTCTTTAAATGCAATATCATTGTAAGCCCTCACAAGACGCTTCACAGCAACAGGACGACCTTCATAAATGCCTTCAAGAACCATAGTGCCATTACTACCTTTTGCAATCTCTTTGTTGGAAACAACTAATTTACCGATTTTGCGTTCATCTGTGCTGCAAGAAGATGATTGGTTGAGGTTAAGCCAAAAGTTATCATCACTGTCTTTATGAGGGCGTTGAACCTCATTTTCCTCTATATCTCGTTTCCCATAATTACTTCCACCCTCTTCAGCTCTGTGAGATTTCTTCCTTTTTGTATGTATATTTGTAGAGCTCGTGCCGGTTGCCGGCACAGCCAACTTGACTTTTGTTCTAGAGACTACAGTGTAATGGTATAGAGAAAAGACTAGAAGCACAACAAAAAGAAGAACAGTTTGGGATGTGCTAAACTTTTGATTAAGTGTTGTTGCACCATCATTTAAAAGCATTTTCACTTCATGCATATTACTTATCCCACAACTTTCGATGACTGCATGTGAAGGAATAACAGCCTTCAGGTCCTTGCTGTCATGTGCATCTAGAGATTCATCTCTACTTTTTGGGGAAGGAAGAAGTTCCAGAACTTTTTCAACATTTGGCTGTGATGGAAGTACATCAGCCGAGGGTGCAGGAAGCATTGTATCTTGAAGAAGAGCCCTTGACGACCCATGGAGCAAGGATAAGGATTCCAACATGTTATGATTACGGAAGCGGTAGACAAGCGCTCTTGATTGACATGGTAGTGGCATGTTATAAGGAAGATCAGACCCGGAAGACTCCAAATCAGAAAGAGTACCCCCAAGTGACTTCTCAGCATCTTGACAAAGGAAAGCAGCTCCAATTTCAGCAACTGTCAAGTTCCATAGGACTTTGTCTGAATTTGGAAGAAATGAAGTCAATCTGTAATCTGTCCTTGTAACATAAAGTGGTAGCTCATCTGTCGTTACATTGGACTCATATGGGTACTGCTCTTTGATAGTGGCATTATAAGGTATATCATCAACATTGCTATGAATTGTTGATGAAGGATCAGACATTCCATAGGTATGGATGACTCTTCCAGTCTTTGCGTCAACTAAAAAGGCACTGGTTCTTTTGGAACCTAGTACAATTCCTCCATCCTCTGCAATCTGAGGTGTTGAACTGATATACTCTTCAAGACTCTTCATAAGTTTCTAAAAAGGATATGCAATTGATATAATAAGTAAGAGGTGACCAGTGACCTATATGAAACAAATAAATGGCATACAATAAAATTATGTAAATGCAGCATATATGCACCTTATCAGATAATGGTCTGTAATAAAATACATCAGTGAAATGCAAGAATTAGGGATCAACTTTAATTTTGACTATCCTAGGAGTTATCTGTAATGAAATTTGTTTTCTTTTATTTCCTCAACAGCACAGTTGTTAGGGGTGCAAGTCGCACAGAGGCACAAGCCTGTTTCTAGCATTTGAGGCATGGACCTCTTGTACACAAGGCTCAAAACCCAAATAAAATAGTTTTATATAAATTCTAAAAATTATTATAAAACTACTAAAAGCTCATCTAGAAAAAAACTAACCAGATTTGAAACACACAAGCCATTAAACATCCTTAAACTCTTCATAAAGTTAGTGTGAACTCAATAAAAGTGCTTAAAGTGTAAAGCACATCTAAGAACCAGGTGCACAACCTTGCAGCCCCCTGCTAGTGCACCTCTAACAACTATGCTTAACAGATTTCTTAGATAGTATGTTAGATACTACATAGTTATTGTGTGTGAATTTATATTTTTTTTCACTTGAAATTTTAAAGCATAAAAAATATAATACATCATTTTTTCGTGTGTGTATAGTTTGTTACTGCAATTGGTTTGAAATTCATGGTTCAAATACCACCTGTGATTCCAAACTTTGTTAATGATGTTCACTGCAAGTTAAAGCAAGCTGATTCCTACTTTTCAAGTAAGGAATAAGGAATATAACAATGTTCTTATCACCAGTGTCTTCCAGCATGTATTTTTGCAATAGAATTTAGGAATGTTTTATGAAAACAACAAATGTATCTGAACAAGTACGGAGGTATGTTTGGTAATTGTTAATGCTAATTAAGTAAGATTATAGGGAGAACTATTGATGCATTAATGCTGATGTTCAAAGAAAATCCATAAGATGAACATCACAATTGAGTTTTTGCTTGATCACCTAGAAATTATCATCAAAACGTAAATGCATATTTCTATCTTACTGCAGGGTGCATTTTTTCAAGGGGTGCATCTATGCATCTATATCCTCTCCAAATATTGGCTCTTCATAGATCAACTAATTCGGTTCCCACAAAATGTTGAAACTTCCTTTTGATTGGTGGTGCAGTCTATCCTCAGATCTAATGCCTATATAGGATTAAAGGTGGGCTATGTAAATGTCATATTCTCCATCCGTCTCTTTATATTTCAACACGTCAAAGGTGAGTCCAATAACTAAGACTTATTTTTCCTATGACAAACTAACAGTTAGATTCACCCCAATTTTCATTCTTTAGGAGTTTTCAGTTCACAAAAGCCTTCATAGTCTACCCTACAGCTACTATTCTTCTAGCATTTCAAAGCCTGCTCAGTAGTACAAGATGAACATTGCCATCACTTAAAAAGTTCTAATCATTATTAACTAGGAATGAATCCAAATGACATGCCGCAACACATTTTATGAAGGGTGTTGTGGCATGAGGTGTTTGAATAGACAAATAGCATGATCCTCACTGTGAGCTTCCAAGGAAGAACTCCTCATACGTCCAGTCAAAACGCAGATAACACCCAAAAATGGACGAGAAAGATATCCTATTTTGAAGATCTTTTTTTTTTCAGGCACAAATGATCTGACATTGCAGTGATTTAATACATTGTATCACAAGCAAAAGTATGAGCAGTCAATATACAATGTTGTTCTGAATCTCTCTGTTCTGCTCATTACACAGCTTAACTAACCTACTGTAGACAATTTCAGGATTAAGGAGTGTGTATGTACCAGTTTGCCAAGGCTGTTGTGAGCATATAGTTCCCAATCATCCCCACAATCAATGTAGTAACTGCCTTCGATTCCCGTTGAATTCTCCTCATCATTAACAGGAGCCTGATATGATGAGTAAATTTGTGGTCCCGATGAAAATGACCAGAGTGGTTTCATCGAACCAACTTCCAATAGATATATAGTACCATCCAATGCCGCCACTAATGCCGTATCAGGTCCCCTGATTTCACAAAAAAGAATTATGAGAAAAGCAACTAGTGCAGACTACTTCAGAGCTTAAATAAACATAAGAAAAGAAGAAATCCATATTCCAGAGCATTCAGTTACAGCAACCACAGTACAATTTTTTTGACCTTGAAACCAATCTGGGACTCGATATTTTAGTTCTCGTCTTATATTCCAATTTGAAGTTTCGTGATAGTCATGAACATTTTCTCTACTCAAACATACTTAGGTTTTAATCACACAAAAACATACTTCAACAACAACATGAGAACCATTTCTGCATTTGCACGGGGAACTTAATGCTCTAAGAAGAAAACAAACACGAGACAGATACCCTAATTTTGCAAAGAGAGAAAATTTCAAATTTGCAAAAGCCCATTTCACAATAACATTAACATGATTAAACTAAACTAAACCCATGATTTCTCTCAACTAACAAAAAACATTCAACAAAGCAGCAAAAGATGAACTTACTCCTCAGGAGCTGACAACAAAATCCGACGCGCCGGAGCTTGACTTTCCCCGCCGTGCCGTCCCACGTCGCCATGCAAGTTCAGGAAATCGTTGGCGGAGCCATAGAGTGAGCCGAACAAAAATAAAACGCAGGAAAACAGCAACAAGAAACGGCGTTTCATCTGCAATGGGTCAAATCGTGGGCTATTCCTGGGAGATCAAGGATTGAATAAATAGATAAATAGGGGAATCGAATTCAGATATGGATGGATGAATTGGGATGAGAGATAGAGGAAGAAAAGGAAGATTCGAAGCTTGAATAGAAGAAGAGAAGAGATGATAGGTTTGCTGTTTCTTTCATTCTTCTTCTTCCTTCCTTCCTTCCTTTTTCCGACGCATATTTTGTTGTCACTGTCAGACAGTGTTGCCACTCAAAACTTGCCTTTTTTACTTTTCTTTTCCTTCTTCAAAATCTATGAATAGAATTCAAAAATAAAACGTAATGTCAATCGGATATTTTAATATTATTAATCAAAACAAAATTGGAAATTATTATTTATAAATAATTTCTTTCAGATATTACTACCTCCGTCCCCATTAACTTTGTCTAGGTTGACCGGCACAAATTCTAAGAAAAAACGGTTGACTTTGATGTGATGTGTTATTTTAATATTTTTGAGTGACAATTTTGTAATTAAAGTGTTTTTTTTAGTGCAAAAGTTGTAAAATGAAAGAAATGGAGGGGTAAGGTAGTAAATTTTTATTTGCCATTTTTATTTATCATTAACTAATAGTATACCCGTGTGATGCACGGTTTGTAATATAAGATTGATTAGTTTTAAAATTTCTAATAATATAATGAATAATATTATTTTAACCTAAATTATATATTAATAAGAATTTAATTATTTATCTTTAATGTATCACATCTTAAAACATATTATAATTTTAAAATGCAAACAATAATATATATATATATTTAATAATGAATTTTAAATTTTATATTTGAAAAATAAAATTGTTAAATAAACATTAATTTTGTACACGTCTTTAAAATATTAACAAAAATTAATTTTTAGCCTAACATAGGTGCAACATCTCAGTTTACTGCCAAAAATTATGCACACATCTTTAAAATATTGACAAAGAACTGTATTATCACATGTCAATTTATGATTTGATTTGACTTCATTATGCATGATTTCTTGTTAAATCAATTCATATTTTTATCTGAACCACATGATCTTGTAATCTGATCATAGAACATTTTCAATCAACTTTTACAAGTTCAATCTTTAAACTTCGTATAAACAGATCAATATGAACTTGAAATATAAAATTAGGGTTATTTTGAAATATCATATAATCTTTTAATTTTATTTTGAGATGTGTTAAATATCGAATTAGGTATCTGAAATTAGGGGTTATTTCAGCTTTGACACCCGAATGTAAAGGATGATTCGTTTTCCTAGTGTGGAGTAGTAGATTCCTCCATTTGGACGGAATTTTAACTGCAAGGACAAAGTTGATCACTTTTACTTAATTTGTGGACTACTTATGATGATTTGATACATTTGGATACCAAATCTAAAGTAACCCCTAATTTTGGGTACCAAATTTTATATTAGCCCTGAATTAAATTAATCAATGCAAAACATTTCAATTACCATTTAATGTAATTGCATCAATCAATTTTAATTAAAATATTTTGCCTAAAGTTTCATAGTTACAATTTTATTAGCAATCATAATTATTAACTTTTGTTTTCCAATTATCATTATGATCTCATTAAATTTTTAGTTATAATAAATTAGAAATATTAAGTGAATTAATTGAAAATTACATTAAAATTAAAATCAAAATGAAAGTTAAACTCGTAATGTGAAATACGATTAACCAGAGAGTGACACGTGTTCATTCTAATTTTTTTTTGATATATATATATATATATAGATATAAATGTTAACTAGATAATATATATATATATATATATATATATATATATATATATATGAAAACCAACTAAATTTTAGAAATTATTTATTCTTAGTTGTTAAGAAATTATTATAAATGACAAACAACGTAAACATTCAACTTTTCTATTAATACAAAATTATTTTATGTTCATTTTTTGAGAATAAAAAGATTTGATCAATTAATTGGAATTTAATATCATATCTGTGAATACAAGTTAATGAAAATTTAAAAATACAGTATATTAATAACAAAACTTAATTTAAAGAGTTGAAAAATTAATCATGTGTCCATAATTATTTCAACTCTTCAACAAAACTTATATACCACAGGTCCGTACCTCCAACCCGCCTGACTTGACCCGATTAGGAAAATGGGTTAATATATATATTTATTGAATCTGTTTTTTTTTTTTTTTCTGTTTCTTTCCTCTTTAACGTGTTATCACTCTTCGCTTTCTCTTCCTACATTTGGTCTCTTCGTTCGATTTATTTTCTATTTTTTGTAGTTTCTTCTTCATTCTTCTCTGATTTTTGTGAATCATTCGCTAAATTGTAGAATATTATCGATCTTTTTGAAGAGATTTGGACATTTTTGATAAATTGCGTTACCGTTTTCTTCAACTATGTGCAGCAAACTTAAATTTCTAAGTGCAGGTTATTCTGATGTAGTTTGCTGTTTGTCTGTATGACTGAGTATGTATGCGATTTCCTTAGAGTGTTGATAGCTTGAATTCGCGTATGAGAGTTATATGATCAGTTCTTCTAACCTTTTCTTGAGTCTTCAGTCTCCTCTATTTATAGGTTGGAAAATCAGCCCATTGAAGAGAGATAAATCTTCGGCATTTAATGTGTTTGTTGATCTTCACAGTACACTCGCGGTTACTCTTTCTTCCTTTTTGGAGTATCCTTGCCGCATACGTGTCTCTTTTGATAGGGTTCATTCTTTTTGTCTCTACTGGTAACTTAGCAAGATCCTCGTACTTGAATTTATTATTCCTTGTATTAGTCATGGATCTTTCGCTTGTAGGTAGCTGCATTAAATCAGCTTTGCAATATGCTTGATGTAGTGTCCTTTCAGGTAGCTCTCTGCAGTAACCTTTGTTCTTCCAGTAGGCAGTAATCTTTCTTTACTTTGATTTACAGTAACCTTTCTTCTTTTAGACTTGCATTTCTTCTTCGAAGTCTTCTTTGGTAGTGACCTTCATTCGGCAGTAACCTTTTAGAGAAAATCAACAGTTTTAAATAGGTTACTTAGATGCTCTTTTTATAAGGATTTTGCCTCATCAAAACATGTTTGTTCAATTCCTTATAGGTTTGAAGAAGAAAAACATGGTTATTTAAAAGACATACAAGCCACCTACTAAAATAGCGGAGAAATGATGAAACTTGATTGTAAATAATGTTAAAATTATCTATGTTTGTGTAGCAACACAGGCAGCAAGCTTAAGATAAAAGGCTCTCTAAGCTGAAGGTAGCTTACTCCTAGACTGGACTAGAGACTTTCTAGATATTGAATAACTTTAAATGCTTGAACGTTTCATTCGTGAGAGATTCAGGTTTCAGGTTTCTCGAGTTGGGTTTGGTGTGCTTCAAGTCCCAGTCTTTTTCTATTTATAGGCGAGGGAGAATTCTGCCCGTTAGAGAGAGCTTCCTTCTTGGTAGCATGCTGGGAGCGACGTGGCCTCTTCTGATTAGTCCATACGAAGTTGTTGAGATCGTATGCCTCTATTGCTACAATCGTCATACTCAGTCTGACAGTTGATATGTCCTTCTTTTTGCTTTATTATGTGGCACCTTTTGATTGGATGAGTTTGCGGATGTGTCTAACGTAAACCTTGTACACGTATTCCGAGGTAACTGCTTCTGAAAAGGTTGCTAATGCTTTCTGGTTCTTCAGTCGGCTTAGCTTACTGGGTCTGCTTTCAGCTAGCTTACTCAGCATCCTTTTGCAGTGAGCGTCCAGTATCGTTCCTAGCATCCTGCTGCAGTGATTTGTACTTAGTCATTTTAAGCATTCTTTATGCAGCAATGTCTTTATTCATTCTTCAAGCTTTAAGTCTTGATCTTCAAGCCTCCTAATCCTATACTTATAATTTTACAACAGAATCTAAATACATAGGATCCTAGGCCCTAATCTATTACATGTTTTGTCTTTATCAAAATTTATACAATGTTCCTTACAGAAACTGTATTTTTTTAGTTTCTACGTTTTGGAAATTCAAGTTAATAACAATTTTTATGTTTCCTAGATGTTTGGTGATTATGAGATGATAACAATGTTTCTTTTGATATTACATATTTGGTAAGTTGAATACATATTTAAAGGTGTTATCTTTTATTGTTACAGGTATTAGTTAGTTGATATGTAAAGTTGTTTCTTTTACAAGTACTATTTCAGTAATAAAAATTATTAGGTGAAAAAAAAAATTCTATGAAGTAACAATTTAAATATATTTACACACAAAAACTAATATATGGAATTACTAGTTGATTGTAAAGAAAGGCATTAATGTTTATACAATAAAATATTATGTAAGCATCTTTTAGGTATTACACTAATACATTTAAACTACTGCATATATAAAATTATAAGGTATTACATATTGATATTATATAAAATTATAAGGTATTATATATTGATATTATATAAGTACTTTTAAGGTGTGTATCTCTATTATTAGAACAAGTACATATAATTGCAATGAAAGGTACTATAAAAGCATTTTGTTGGCATAATTATTAACGATTATATTATAAAATATTATACACTTGCTATAAATGCATTATTACAACAAAGTTGAAGAACATAATCTATCTATCTATATCTATATCTATATATAAAAGAAGAGTTGTAACTCTCTCCTATGCTTGACAAATCAACATTTTAGAGCTTTCTTAACACGACATGTGTCGTCCACATTCATCCTATGTATCATCTACATTCTTAAGAGTCAGGAATATGAAAAGCCATTCCACCTCTTCATATTTTCATGATATTTCTTGCACATAAATGTGTGAATCGTACATCCAAAAAGAGACCATCAAAGATTCACAAATCAAGACAAAGTAAGAGGCATCGTGAAAATTTCTCAACTCCAGAAACAGATGGGGTATTGTGAACATGGACCTGTTAGAACGTCAAAGTCCATCTCCGGAACACAGGAAAGTAGACTCTTTTACTATTCATTCCAATTCGTTTACATATTTAGTTCATCAATTATAGAGAAAAAGAAAAAGTCTTGTATTTTTTTCTTTGTCCAGATATTCTTTAATAAATTTTAGTGTTGTTGGAAAATATAAATAATGTATGTTCACACAAATTTAAATAAATAATCAAGGTTCAAAATACGTATCTATATCTATCTATCTAGCTATATATATAATGAGAGAATTGAGACTCTCCAATGTTCGACAAATAAACAATTTAAAGCATTATCAATTTGACATGTATCATCTATGTGTATCCTATGTGTTAGGAATTGACTAAGTAAGTTTTGATAAGACAAACACCATGCATGTTACTGACTGAGAATATCATTTATGTCAATGCTTGCAAAACTCTTGCATTCTATAAACTGTAAAAATGCTAAGTACAAGATGTTATTGCAAGTCAAGGCTACCGAGTAAAAAGGATGCTACTCTTTGCCAAAGAAGAAGATTGAAGCAGAAAAAGAAATGTTGCTAAAAATCACAAGTCAAAGATACTACAGGATACTGGCTCACAAGGATGCTGAAGATAAGAGTCTACTGCAGAATAAGACAATGAAGCAACCTAAATAGAAGAATTGGAGTTTGATCCTAGGATACTCCGAGGAAAGATCAAATCAGTACGAGGATCATACTATGTTACCAATTAAGAGAAAAAGAATAAAGCAAATCAGAAAAAGACACATGTACAATCAATGTTACTGAATTTCAAAGAGCATTTAATAAATTGTACTATGAAGATCAAGAGCATTAATAGGGAAGATTTGCCTCCTTCAACGGGCAAATTTTCAAAATCTATAAATTGAGAAGAGTGAAAATTGAAGCTATTACTAAAACTACAACTCTCATACGTGAAATCAAGCTCACAACTCTCACGCTCAAAGCACTAAGTTTCAGTCACTCAATCTAAGCAGCAAGCAACCTTAAAGGAAAGCTTAACTCTCAAAGCTTACTGCGTGTCAGTTGAAGAAAAACTCTATATACTTTTCAATGTAAATTGTGTTAGGAGTACTTAGTGTGAGGAATAATTTCCTACTAAGTATACGCTCTTTGTAATAGGGAAAGAACCCTGTGTGGGTTATAGGATCCTGTGTGGAATCTAACTACTTTTGTTTAGGCAAAGTTTGTAATAGCATAGACTGTGTAAATCAAACTCCGTAACAAAGTTCCTCCTGCAGAAAGAGTAGAGTGGACATAGAGGAGTTACTCCATCCTCGAACCACTGTGTATTGTTTGTTCTCGTATCTGCTTTATATATCTATTTGCTAAGCATATTGCATACTCTTACAAAAGAATATTTTCAAAAGTGTTTACATATTTTCCGTTGCATAAAACTTTAAGTAAGTTCTCTCTGGGTAGTAACCTTCTAAATAGGTTACTCGAGAAACCTCTGAACAATAAGCTTTTAGCTACCTGTTTAGTAACACTAACTGAAATACTTTGGAGAAAAAGTTTGAAAAATTAGAAGAGGTTTGTTCAACTCCCTCTAAACCTCTTAGCACTTGGGACCAACAAATGGTATCAGAGCAGGTTGGACTAAAAATCAATCTACACTAGTCTTTTCCATGATCCCTTACTTTTGAAAATCTCATTGCTTTCAAAAATTCATATCATGGATGCATCCAATCACAAGTTACCTATGTATTCCATAGAGGAGTACGATGAATGGAAGATCAGGATGCAGACACATCAGTTTGTCATGCACGACGAAATGTGGTATGTCATCACAGAAGGACCACTTGTGATAACGAAGCCTAATCATGTCTTTGCAAGAGCTGTTGTTGAAGCAGATGAAGATAAAATGGATGCTACAGTAATTCCACATCCACCTGTGCTTGAGAAGCCCAGACATGAATGGACAATTGAATTCAAATAAGACAAATTATACATGTTATTCTGAATTTAATTTGATAATATTAAAAGTTTGAATACAAAAATTTATTAATAACTTAAACAACGAACTTGAAAGTTTACATTCTATTTATTTGTCTTCTAATTGTAAAAATAAAAATAAAAATTATGGCTTGATAAATAATTTAATAGGTCAACAAATTTTAGAGTTAGATCAAAATTACTAATTAACAATATAAATTTTGAAATATTTATTTATATAAAACATTTTTCAGAAAAATATGTTAAAATTTATTTTAACTTAACAATTATTAATCAGAATTATCCTAAACATTATGTGATTACAATTAACAAATAAAAAAAGAATTAAAATTTTGAAAACTTATATGATATTTGTCATTGTCTTTTATTGAAATTTTTTTCATGTCTTGATAGATAATTTGATAAGTCAATGATTTTAAGAGTTAGTTAAAAGTGACAAATCAACAGTATAAGTTTTGACATATTTGTTCATATACAACATTTCTCATAATTACAAAAACTATTTTAAAACATTTGAACTTTAAAATTGAAAGAAAAGAGAATGAAAATTTGAAAACTTATGTTCTATCACAAAAACTTTTATGCATTAGGTGCATGGATCCTAGATCCACACACCTGACCCGATCCGCACGTGTACACACTCCCACGCACCCTTACGCGCTTCCACGCGCCTGGGTGGATGCGCTCAAATCCACTAAAATTCGTTCGTTAAGGATACCTTTTAGTTATGTTAAGGATACATTTTAGTTATATTAAGGATACCTTTGAAATTCTGATTCCAGGTTACATATCACGTTATGTTAAGAATACATTCTGGTTATGTTAAGAATACCTTTAGTTATATTAAGAATACCTTTTGGTTATGTTAAACATACATTTAGGTGATGTCAAGAATATCTTTTGGTGATGTTAAGGATACCTTTGAAATCGTGATTCTAGGTTCCTTTGAAATCCTGATTTGATACCCATAGAATTCGCTCCAGGTCACATACTTTTACGTTATATTAAGAATACATTTAGGTTATGTTAAGGATACCTTTATATTATGTTAGAGATACCTTTGTCTACAAAATGTGTAACACAACTATGTTATGGATAAGGTATCTCTAACATAACATAAAAATATCCTTAACATAATCTAAGGGTATGTCTGACGTAACGTAAATGTATGAAATCTGGGCATGCATAAAGGTATCCTTAACATAACGTAAAGGTATCCCTAAACATTACCTAAAGGTATCCTTAATATAATCTAAAGGTATGTCTAACGTAACGTAAATGTATGAAATTTGGGCATAAAAGTATCCTTAACATAACCTAAAGGTATCCTTAAACATTACATAAATGTATCCTTAACATAAGTAAAAGTCATGACCAAAATTTTAAAAAGATAGTGCGAAAAAAAATAAAAATAGAAGCGGGTTGGGTAACCCGGATCCGACCCGATTGCATGGATCTTAGATTCATGCACCTGATGCACATGATACTTACTTATGTTCTACTCCCTCTGTCCCACTTATCTTTGCCTACTTTCCGTTTTTGGACGTCCCAGCTAACTTTGTCAGCCCAAAAATGGCAACAAAAAAATTACGACCTTACCCCTCAATTTCTTTCATTTTACTTACTTTACACTCAAAAAGCACACATTAATTACAAAACTGTCACTCAAAAACATTAAAATAACACATCACATCAAAGTCAACAGTTTTTTCTTAGAATTCGTGCCAGTCAAAAGTGGCAAAGATAAGCGGGACGGAGGTAGTATTTTATTTTTATCTTTTGTTGATTTTTTTTATGGTTCAATAAATAATATGATAAACTAATGGTTTTTTAAATTGGTTAAAAATAACCGATTAAAAATATGAATTTTTAAACTTTTATTTTTACTTAAAATTTCTTTAACTGTAAAATTGATAATGAGAATAATTATAGACATTAAATAATTAAAACTAACAAAATAAAAAAAATTTAAATTATTATTCAAAAAATGAACAATGATCATGAACAAAATAATAATAATAATAATAATAATAATAATAAGTATTAAGGGTAACAAATATATTACATTGAAAATGAAATAAATGACATATCAATTTTCCTATTTTTACAATTATTTTATTACCTAAAATATTGATTAAACATTTCTTGGAGTGAAAGACTCCATCTATATATATATGTGGATAGATAGATGTATCAAAATTAACGTTGCATATAAAGAAGTTATTAATTTTATTTTATATATCTCTCCTGTACATCAGTTGCATGGATCTAAGATCCGTGTAATTGGGCCGCGCATGGGCCGCGTGGGCTGCCCAGCCCACGTCTCTTTACTTTTTCGCGTATTTTTATTGTTACCTTCGTGTTATGTTAGTGTTACATTCGTGTTATATCAGTGTTACCTTCGTGTTATGTAGTGTGACCTCATTTCCAGATTTCATATCCTTAATTTAAAATTATTGAATTAAAATAACACAAAGGTAACACTAATATAACTTGAAGATAACACTAAAATAACATGAAGGTAAAAAAACAATGTTAATCATACCTTTATATTATTTTAGACTGACATTTATGTTTGTAACATCCCCAATTTATTTAAATTTAAAACCAAGAAAACGCGTATAAATTAATTTTTTCTTCGCAGCGGAAATTCATAAATAAAAATTTGAAACAAAAATTTAATTAATTACTCAAAAACAATTTAATGGGAATGTTATAGAAAATTCTTGACTAACATGCAAATTAAAAACGTCATAGATTCTCAAAGAAGTAGTGAAGATAATAAAATGCTAGAATGGAATGATTTTGAGAAAACGTCCAATCACTAGTTATTTTAAACAAAAGATAATATATTGTCTCTAGCCACCGCGCAGCCACCATCTTGCGTCCATGAATAATTAATCTGAAATGTTAGATTTGTTTGGGGTGAGCAAAACACGAGCTCAGTGGGGACATGCTTGTCTAAATTAAAGGCAACATGCGAAATAAGACAAATATCACAACATGCATAAAAACATTTTCCTCGTCTTGGGATTGGCCAATCAATAGCACGGCGGGCAAACCCGAAGGCCTACTTATGACCCATGGACCTTTGACGGCCCCTGGCTAATTCTGAGCACGGCGGGCAAACCCGAAGGTCTATGAAGACCCATGGACCTTTGACGGCCCCTGGCTAGTTCTCATGCATAGATCATAAATCATAGCAAGCATTTTCATAAATAACTTTCATTAGACACATTGCATCAATTCATCAATCACCTCACATAAAACATTTAATAGAGACAAACACGTAAAAGAAATCCCCACCTTAACAGTTGAAAAACCTTGAATGCTATGAGAATGAATGCAAGCTTATATCTCGTGGTTCACACCTTCTTCGTCACCTAATCACCCAAAATAAAAGGGAAAATACACTTAATATTTATTCTATAATTTAATAACTTTTATTATTTATTTTAGATTGAACTAAGGCTTTAAATGGTCTTAAAATAAATCTGAACTAATCTGGAAATTAAATTAAGTCTTTTAGGCTTAATCTGAAATTCTAAAATACTACCTATATCTGATTTAAAGTAAAACTAGGTTACAACAGAATCAATTTTAGATGTATTGGACCACATAGTAATACAATTTCTCTCTCCTCAGTGGACCCCACCCATCATTCCTCTCTCTACACTCTCTCTCCTCTCTCTCTCCTCTCACACGATTCCTTCTCTTCTCTTTTTCTCTTTTTCTCTCTCTTCTCAATTGATCCTCTCTCTTTCTCTCTCTTCTATGATCTCCTCTCTCTCTCTCGGGCAACTCTCTCTCTCTCCCTAACTTTCTTTCTCTTCTCCCTCTCATTCCCTCTTGCACGTCACTGCCTCTCTCTCACTCTTTTAATTTCTTTCTTCTTCTCCTTCATCATATAACTCATCTAAACATTAACATGTATAATCTACTATTTTGTAACATGATAAAAATCTATACCCTAAGAATTGAATCACTGCAGAATTTAAATATGAAGAAATTATTATCTTAATCTACTTGATTCTACTCCTAATCAATTCTATCATATATCCCTAATTAATTAAATAGAGATTAACCGATATTGATCCAAATTCTACTTTGAAAGGCTTGAAGAAAAGGAACTGGAAAAGAAAGAAAACACGTACCTTTCTGCCGTTCCTTTGAAAACTGTGAGACCCTAAAATCCTATTCCTCATTATTTATATATTGATTTTACGGGCCCTCAATCCTTGTTGGGCCACACTTAAAAATTATTTATTTATGGGCTCACCACTAACATGACCCATCTTAATTTTATTATCTTGATTAATTAATTTGCTATAAGATACCAATAATTTATTAATTAGTATACTAGAATGCTATTAAAATTTGGGGTGCTACATCCTTACCCCCTTAAATTAATTTCGTCCTCGAAATTTAGGACTTACCCGATGTTGGAAAATCTGGATATTCTGCTCGGAATTCGTCCTCTCGTTCCCATGTAGCCTCTTCTGCCGCATGATGACTCTATTGTACTTTAATTAGATTGACCTCTCGACTCCTTAGTTTGTGTACCTTGCGGTCCAAAATTTTCTCCGGATACTCCTCATATGTCAGGTTAGGGTTGATCTCCATAGTCGCATAGCTGATGATGTGTCTTTGATCATACCCATACTTCCTCAACATGGATACGTGGAAAACATTATGAACGGCTGCAAACTCCGGTGGCAAAGCCAAACGATAGGCCAACTCTCCCACTCGCTCCAAAATCTCGAACGGTCCAACAAACCTCGGCCTCAACTTTCCTCTTTTCCCAAAACGAACGACTCCCTTGGTTGGTGCCACCTTGAGAAATACATGATCTCCTACATCGAAACTTATGTCCTTCCTCCGTATGTCTGCATAGGACTTTTGTCTATCTTGAGCCGTCTTGATTCTCTCTCGTATCTCTTGTATCACTGCAACAGTCTGCTCCACTAGTTCAGGACCCAACATTTTTCTTTCTCCAACCTCGTCCCAATATAACGGCGATCTACACTTCCTTCCATAGAGCGCTTCATATGGAGTCATTCTGATAGAAGATTGAAAACTATTATTGTAGGCGAACTCCACTAGAGGTAAATATTTCTCCCAATTGCTTCCCAATTCCAGTGTAGTTGCTCGCAACATGTCTTCCAATGTCTGTATAGTCCTTTCTGACTGACCATCTGATTGTGGATGATAAGCGGTGCTGAAGTTCAACTTCGTACCCATAGCTTCGTGTAGGCTCCTCCAAAACTTTGATGTGAAACGAGAATCTCTATCGGATACGATAGAGACAGGTATCCCATGCAACTTGACAATCTCTCGAATGTAGATTTGCGCATATTGTTCCAAGGTGAAAGTCATTTTCACTGGTAGAAAATGTGCAGACTTTGTGAGTCGATCCACCACTACCCATATTGCATGATTTCCTTTACTTGTCCTTGGCAGACCTACGACAAAGTCCATTGTAATTTGTTCCCATTTCCACTGAGGAATTTCAAGTGGCTTAAGCAATCCTGACGGTCTCTGATGCTCGGCTTTCACTTGCTGGCAATAAAGACACTTTGCCACAAACTCCCCAATATCCCTTTTCATACCTCTCCACCAAAAAGCTCTCTTAAAGTCATTGTACATCTTTGTACCTCCAGGATGCGCTGTGTACGGTGTACAATGGGCTTCCTCCAGGACTTCTTTCTTCAAACTTTCCTCTCCCGGTATACACCATCTCCCTTCAAAAGTTAGTAGGCCGTCATCGGCAATAACGAACCCTTTTTCACCTCCGGCTGTCATTTCCTCTTTTATTTTACACAAGAAGACATCTCGGTCTTGCGCCTCTTTAACCCTTTTCCTCAATGTGGGTTGTATAATTAAGGTTGCCAATACCGACCTTGTATCGCTTGGAGGTGTCACAACCTCGAGATTCAACTTTACAAACTCTTTCACCAACAGTTCTTGTGTTGTGAGCATACTTGTCAATTCCCCTTTTGATTTCCGGCTTAATGCATCGGCTACCACATTAGCTTTGCCGGGATGGTAATGAATGGTACAATCATAGTCCTTCACCAATTCCAGCCATCGTCTTTGTCTCATGTTTAATTCCTTCTGTGTGAAAAGATACTTCAGACTTTTGTGGTCCGTATATATCTCGCACTTACTTCCATACAGATAGTGACGCCAGATCTTCAATGCATGTACAACGGCTGCCAATTCCAAGTCATGTGTAGGATAGTTTATCTCATGTGATTTCAACTGTCTCGAAGCATATGCAATAACCTTGCCATGTTGCATTAGAACACATCCCAGCCCTTGTTTTGACGCGTCGCTGTATATGACAAACTCCTCAGTAGGGTCAGGAATAGTCAAAACCGGCGCAGTAGTAAGTCTTCTCTTCAACTCTTGAAAACACTCTTCACACTTATCAGTCCATACAAACTTCTCTCCCTTTCTTGTCAACCGCGTCATTGGGGCTGCTAACTTCGAGAATCCTTCTATGAATCTTCGATAGTACCCGGCTAAACCCAAGAAACTGCGTACCTCGTTCGCACTGGTTGGCGTTTTCCAACTATTAACAGCCTCAACCTTGCTAGGATCAACCTCGATTCCATGTGAAGTGACCACATGTCCGAGAAAAGCCACACGTTCCAACCAAAACTCACATTTCTTGAACTTCGCATACAACTTTTCCTTTCGCAGTACTCCCAATACGATCCTCAAATGCTCCTCATGTTGCACCTTATCTCTCGAGTATATCAAGATGTCGTCTATGAAAACGATCACAAACTGATCCAAATAAGGGTGAAATACTCGGTTCATCAAATCCATGAAAACTGCAGGAGCGTTGCTAAGTCCAAAAGGCATCACTACAAACTCATAATGACCATAACGTGTTCTGAAAGCTGTCTTAGGTATATCCTCCTCCTTGATCTTTAGCTGATGATAGCCCGACCTCAAATCAATCTTCGAAAACACTCCAGCTCCCCTCAGTTGATCAAAAAGATCTTCTATCCGAGGAAGTGGATACTTGTTCTTTATTGTTAGCCGATTGAGCTCTCTGTAGTCAATGCACATCCTTAAGGTCCCATCTTTCTTCTTCACAAATAAAACCGGTGCTCCCCACGGCGAAACACTGGGTCTGATAAAGCCCATATCCAGCAACTCTTGTAACTGAGTCTTTAACTCTTGTAGTTCCTTTGGTGCCATTCTGTAGGGTGCCTTCGATATTGGTGCTGCTCCAGGAATCAAATCTATGACGAACTCCACTTGTCGATCTGGGGGAATTCCAGGCAGATCTTTCGGAAAAACGTCTGCAAACTCACGTACTATAGGAACGACGTCAACAGTATGCTCAACGGACTCTAAACCTATCACATTCACTAGATACCCTTGACAACTCCCTTTTCTCAACATTCGCATTGCCTTCATTGCTGGTATGACACGCGGAATAGATAAACATCTTGTCGCATCATACGCTACCTCACCAACCCCGGATAAAACCAAAGTCACGACCCTTTCTTGACACTTAATGTTAGCTTTATACTTAGATAACCAATTCATGCCCAAAATCACATCAAAATCTTTCATATTCACCACATATAAATCGGCCTCTAAGTTCCTCCCACAAAAGATAATATTTACCCCTTTTACCATCGAGCTAGCAGTTATAGGTTTTCCCGACGGTAAACTTGTAACGCCCCGTTTCTTAAAAACATAAAATCCTGCTTTGGCGTTACTTACTAAAGAAATAAACTTTTTATATAATAATTAAGATGAATAAATTCAGAAATAACCATGTAATATTATTCCATAAAATATTGTAGTGAAACACGAATTTTGGGAAAAATACAGCGGAAACGTTTTTATTGAAATTCCTTTCTTTACAAACACATTTTTAGTTCCATGGAAGGAGTTATAGAAATAAAACATTTACATAAATAAACATATTTAGAATTTATGAAATAAAACTCTTTATTAAAATCTTCTATGACCTTGATAATATCGGCTACCGGCATGCCACATCCGCGTACCCTGTCCTAAAACATTTAATCATATAGGGGTGAGTGCAAGAAAAATCACTCAGTGGGGTGGAACGGAGAACACGTAAGCACATCAATTCAACCATCAAATAATCACTGCACATAACCATAATACATCATCATAACGTTACTCGGGTCTTTAAGCCCGACATGAATTTGGAGTTTTTAAGTCCAACATAAGTGGGCCATATTTGAAACCCTTCGGGTAGCTAGCCCGCCATGAAATCTGGAGTCTTTAAGTCCAGCGTGAAAAGGGCCATCTTTGAAACCCTTCGGGTATTTAACCCGCCGTGAATGGAATTCCAACATAACCATGAACATTAACATTACACATAATTCACATTATATTGGAAATAAACGCTGAAAGTCAACGCTCAAATCCCATAAAAATACCATAATCACGTATAACATAATCGCATTTAATCATATTCATTAAATAAAGCCGTAAACAACAAGCATTTACCCCCACCTTGGATATTACTCGATCTTGTACAAAAGTTCTTCCGTTCAGTACGCGTTTCTACTCCTGTCCCTTGTTCGTTTCTCCTACAATTATTAGGAGTCGACTTAGTCTCTAACTTAAATATCTATTAAAATATAGATAAAATATTAAATTCCTAAATTGCGATAATAATCGAAGATTCTTAAATAAAGGTATAACTTGAACGAACTAGGGTGTTTCTCTATTTTGAAGTTTAATTCGTTGTTCGTATAAATCATGGATTAAAACCAATGTCTATAACGTGGTACAATAAACTAAATACATTTATCGTTTAAGTTTTGGTTTCGTAATTTAATTTCGGTGTAGTTATAAAGTTCAATTATACTTTAATCATAGATCAATGATAAAAATGCAATATTACATAACTTAGGGTGGAATTGCATAAATCATAGATCATAAACTTTAGGGAAAGAAATGCATAAAACAATACTTTGGATCAACTTTGCAAAATGGCCCTTGAAGAAACTAAATTTTGCAACAAAACCCCTCCCCCTTCCCTTCCCCTTCCCTTTCCCCTGCTCTCCCTTCCCCTGCCCTACTGCCGCCACCGCCACCCCTGCCGGCGACGGGCCCGTCGCCGGCTCAACCCATCACGACGTCGCCACACACGGCGGCGCCTCCCCCGACTCCACAGCACAACCAACACCAAGCACAAACCACACACACACAACACACGCACACACCCGCACACACCAACACACCAACACACACGCAGCGCCGCCGGCGGCGGCGCTGCACCCAGCACCCGCACGGCGCCGCCCCCCCTTTCCAACGGCAGCAGTGAGCGCGAGAGAGAGAGAGAGAGAGAGAGAGAGAGAGAGAGAGAAATAAACATATATATGCTCAACAATAGATACAACTCTATTAATACAAGAACAACAATTTGTAAATAAATTTTTACCCTTTCTTTGAATTTCCTGCAAGATTTTTGAGGCAAAGCAAAGGAAAATGAAAGATGAAGAAGATGAAAAGGAAAGCTAAATGAAAGAAAAATCTAGATATTTTGTCAAGCTTTATCCCAAAGATATACATATACACGTGTACTTATATATATGTATATATATATATATATATATATATATCTATGTATGAGTTTGAGATAAAGAAGTAAAATCAACTTTTCCTTAAAACAAATATCTAGCTAAAAGGGCCACAAATTGTTTTAAAATCTTGATTTGGATCCATAATTTATAATTTTTGGGCTTTAGCCAAGCAATTAAATAAAATTTTGATCTTGCTATAAAATCATATATATATATATGTATATTATATCTAAAACTATTTTGGGGTGTTATATTCTTCCCTCCTAAAAGAAATTTCGTCCTCGAAATTTTAAAACGTACCGAAGTAAGTTAGATTCGGGTATTTCGAAACTATTTCTCTTTCATCCTCCCACGTGGCTTCATTTGGATTGTGCTGACTCCATTGCACCTTTATTAAGACTTTATTCCTGGTTCTAAATTTAAGTACCTTTCTATCTAATATCGCAACAGGAGTCTCTTCATAAGACATGTCTTTCTCGAGTCCAATATTTTCTTGATGAATTACATGACTCGGATCAAAAACGTATTTCCGTAGCATAGATACATGAAATACGTTGTGAATGCCTGCGAAAACTGGAGGTAGTGCAAGTCGTAAGCTACCTCACCTATCCGTTCAAGAATTTCATACGGGCCTATATATCTTGGTTTTAACTTACCCCTCTTTCCAAAACGATAGATTCCTTTAGTAGGCGATACTTTTAGAAAAACTTTTTCACCTACTTCAAACTTTAGTTCTCTTCTTCTTTTATCGGCATAGGACTTCTGTCGATCTTGTGCCGTCTTTATCCTTGCTCGAATTCTTTCTATGACTTCTATCGTTTGGTCTATTAACTCCGTCCCTAACACTTTCTTCTCACCCACTTCGTTCCAACAAATGGGTGATCGGCACTTTCTACCATACAACGCTTCATAAGGTGTCATTCCTATGGTGGACTGATAGTTGTTATTGTAAGCGAATTCCACTAGGAACAACTGTTCCTCCCAACTCCCATGGAAATCTAGCGCGCAAGCTCTCAGCATATCTTCCAAAGTTTGGATTGTCCGCTCCGTTTGTCCATCTGTCTATGGATGGAAAGCTGTACTGAAGGATAGGTTGGTCCCTAATTTCTTTTGTAAGCTATACCAAAAACGAGATGTAAAACGAGGATCCCTATCGGAAACGATAAAAATCGGTACTCCACGAAGTCGGACTATCTCCTTTTAATAGAGTCGTGCTAGCCTATCAATCTTGAAAGTCATCTTGATTGGTAGGAAGTGTGCAGATTTAGTTAATCTATCCACGATTACCCATATTGTCTGGTTTCCTTGTCTTGTTCTGGGTAATCCTACAACAAAATCCATGGTGATATGCTCCCATTTCCATTCTGGTATTTCCAGTGGTACCAACATCCCTCCTGGTCGTTGATGTTCCACTTTTACTTGCTGACAGACGAGACATCTTTTAACAAAAAGTCCGATGCTGTCTTTCATATTCCGCCACCAGAAAATTTTCTTGAGATCTTGATACATTTTCGTGCCTCCAGGATGTGCTGTGTATTGAGTGGAGTGTGATTCATCCAGAATTCTGTTTCTCAGCTCATTGTTCTTTGGTACGCAAAGTCTTCCTCTAAATGTAATAGCTCCATCAGTGGACTTCATAAATCCTTCCGCTCCTCCTTTCTCCAGACGTTCCTTTATTCGTTGTAGGAACTTGTCACCTTGTTGGACTTCTATTATCTGTTCCCGTAAACTGGGTCGTACCGTCAACGCTGTAATCCTAGCATTGATACTGTTTGGTGGTACCACTATCTCCAAACTTAACCGAGCCATCTCTCTTGCCAACGTATCTTGACTGGTAAGTTGACCAATTACCTCTCCAGATCTCTTTCGGCTAAGCGCATCGGCAACGACATTCGCCTTTCCTGGATGGTAAAGGATTGTACAATCATAGTCCTTTACCAATTCCAACCATCTCCGTTGCCTCATATTTAGTTCTTTTTGCTCAAAGAAATACTTCAGGCTCTTATGATCAGTGTAAATCTCGCATTTCCCTCCATATAGATAGTGTCGCCAAATCTCAAGTGCGTACACTACAGCCGCTAACTCCAAATCATGATTCGGATAATTTTGCTCATGGATTTTTAATTATCTTGATGCATAAGCTATCACCTTTCCTTGTTGCATCAAAACACATCCTAACCCTTGTTTGGATGCATCACTGTAGACTACAAATCCTTTCGTTCCATCCGGAACTACCAATATTGGTACAGTGATTAGCCTTCTCTTTAACTCTTGAAAACTCTTCTCACACTGATCAGTCCATTGGAACTTCGTATCCTTCTGAGTCAAACGGGTCATAGGAGTAGCGATCTTGGAGAATCCTTCAATGAATCTCCTATAATATCCTGTCAATCCGAGAAAACTTCACACCTCGTTTACATTCACCGGTGCCTTCTAGTTACTAACCGCTTTTACCTTGGCAGGGTCCACTTCTATTCCCTTTTCAGACACGATGTGTCCAAGAAAAGATACTCTGTTTAACCAGAACTCGCACTTCTTGAATTTTGCGTATAATTTTTCCCTTCGCAAAATCCCAAATGCGACTCTTAAATGTTCTTCATGGTGCGTCTTGTTGTCGGAGTAGATTAAAATATCATCAATAAATACTATCACGAAGCGATCGAGATACGGGTGGAAGACGCGATTCATCATATCCATGAAAACTGCTGGTGCATTGCTTAATCCAAAAGGCATCACTACAAACTCGTAGTGACCATACCTTGTTCGGAAAGCGGTCTTGGATATATCTTCCTTCTTAATCTTCACTTGATGATATCCGGATCTTAAATCGATCTTTGAGAATACACTCGCACCTCTTAGCTGATCAAACAGATCCTCAATTCGAGGTAGATGATACTTATTCTTTATGGTCCTTTTGTTTAGCTCTCGGTAATCTATGCACATTCAGAAAGTTCCATCCTTCTTCTTTACAAATAGCACCGGAGCTCCACATGGTGATACACTTAGGAGGATGAAACCTTTCTCTATAAGTCTTGTAATTGAACCTTTAATTCCTGTAGCTCTTTTGGTGTCATCCGATACGGTGCTTTAGACACTGGTGCAGATCCAGGCACCAATTCTAACCCTAACTCTACTTCTCTATCTAGTGGTGTACCAGTTAATTCCTCAGGGAAGACATCCTTGAATTCGTTTACTACCGGAACTCCTTCAATGGGATTCGTTTCTTGTTGAGGATCCACCAAGTTAACTAACATTGCTTCACATTCTCCTCCCTTGAGTAACTTTACGGCTTGCATTGTCGTAATAACCTTGAAGTTTAATCCAAAACGAGTCCCAAAGAACGTAAACTTTTCACCCTCAGGTGGTTCGAAAAGAATTCCCCTCTCGTGGCATTTGATTGTGGCATGGTTACTTTTAAGCCAATTCATCCCTAGGATTACATCAAAGTCCTTCATCTCCAACACGTGCAATATAGCATGGAGGGTTTTATCTTCAAAGGCTATCCCTAATTTTCGACACACCCGTTGGGTCCTTACAGTTTTCCCCCGAAGGTATACTAACCTCTAGGGTGTTATCGTCATGAACGTAAGCTTAGAGATTTTTACCTATCAACAAATTTCAGCATTCTTCTATTCTTGTAGCTCAAAGCTTGTGAAATCCTTTCTTAGCGACTAAGTTATTTTAACGATCATCGCATCTTATGAGAGCTTTATTTTGTGTTTTGTGATACTAAAACAGTTACAACGATCTTGTTTCCATCATTTCAATAAATCTGAAGTTTTACATCATTCGTTCATTATCCTTGCATAATCTACCCCCATAATACTACACCAACTCCTGCAAACGGCCATTTACGCACACAAGCTCATGCTGCTGCAGTCAGCGGCTCAGTGGCGGCGTCCAGTAAGCAGTGTGTTGATAATAGTAACACAAAGCAATTAGAAAATCATAATCATTGAAACACTAACTTAAAAGGTCATTCGTAAGCATCATCCTTAGCCTAGAAGTACATACTTCAGTTATATGCAAAAATAAATACTTGTAACCTCAGAGTCATAACATGATGAGAAAGTTCAATATGAAGCAATCACATGGGCATATGTTGTTTAACACGACATCAAGATCTTTATAAATTCTAAAAACCTCCGTCTTCTCATAAATTCAAGGTCACATAACGATTAAACATCATAACTTAGCTTACCGGAATCGAAGCGGCAGGGACGTGAATGCTGGTAGCTAATAAAATTTTTATATCAAACAAAAGTATATATATATATTTTTTTTTACTTTCCTGAAGTTTTAATTAAACAAAGACTTTTATAAAATAAAATAATTTAGCGAGTCTACAGAATCACAGACCCGCTCTGATACCACCTGTAACGCCCCGTTTCTTAAAAACATAAAATCCTGCTTTGGCGTTACTTACTAAAGAAATAAACTTTTTATATAATAATTAAGATGAATAAATTCAGAAATAACCATGTAATATTATTCCATAAAATATTGTAGTGAAACACGAATTTTGGGAAAAATACAGCGGAAACGTTTTTATTGAAATTCCTTTCTTTACAAACACATTTTTAGTTCCATGGAAGGAGTTATAGAAATAAAACATTTACATAAATAAACATATTTAGAATTTATGAAATAAAACTCTTTATTAAAATCTTCTATGACCTTGATAATATCGGCTACCGGCATGCCACATCCGCGTACCCTGTCCTAAAACATTTAATCATATAGGGGTGAGTGCAAGAAAAATCACTCAGTGGGGTGGAACGGAGAACACGTAAGCACATCAATTCAACCATCAAATAATCACTGCACATAACCATAATACATCATCATAACGTTACTCGGGTCTTTAAGCCCGACATGAATTTGGAGTTTTTAAGTCCAACATAAGTGGGCCATATTTGAAACCCTTCGGGTAGCTAGCCCGCCATGAAATCTGGAGTCTTTAAGTCCAGCGTGAAAAGGGCCATCTTTGAAACCCTTCGGGTATTTAACCCGCCGTGAATGGAATTCCAACATAACCATGAACATTAACATTACACATAATTCACATTATATTGGAAATAAACGCTGAAAGTCAACGCTCAAATCCCATAAAAATACCATAATCACGTATAACATAATCGCATTTAATCATATTCATTAAATAAAGCCGTAAACAACAAGCATTTACCCCCACCTTGGATATTACTCGATCTTGTACAAAAGTTCTTCCGTTCAGTACGCGTTTCTACTCCTGTCCCTTGTTCGTTTCTCCTACAATTATTAGGAGTCGACTTAGTCTCTAACTTAAATATCTATTAAAATATAGATAAAATATTAAATTCCTAAATTGCGATAATAATCGAAGATTCTTAAATAAAGGTATAACTTGAACGAACTAGGGTGTTTCTCTATTTTGAAGTTTAATTCGTTGTTCGTATAAATCATGGATTAAAACCAATGTCTATAACGTGGTACAATAAACTAAATACATTTATCGTTTAAGTTTTGGTTTCGTAATTTAATTTCGGTGTAGTTATAAAGTTCAATTATACTTTAATCATAGATCAATGATAAAAATGCAATATTACATAACTTAGGGTGGAATTGCATAAATCATAGATCATAAACTTTAGGGAAAGAAATGCATAAAACAATACTTTGGATCAACTTTGCAAAATGGCCCTTGAAGAAACTAAATTTTGCAACAAAACCCCTCCCCCTTCCCTTCCCCTTCCCTTTCCCCTGCTCTCCCTTCCCCTGCCCTACTGCCGCCACCGCCACCCCTGCCGGCGACGGGCCCGTCGCCGGCTCAACCCATCACGACGTCGCCACACACGGCGGCGCCTCCCCCGACTCCACAGCACAACCAACACCAAGCACAAACCACACACACACAACACACGCACACACCCGCACACACCAACACACCAACACACACGCAGCGCCGCCGGCGGCGGCGCTGCACCCAGCACCCGCACGGCGCCGCCCCCCCTTTCCAACGGCAGCAGTGAGCGCGAGAGAGAGAGAGAGAGAGAGAGAGAGAGAGAGAGAGAGAAATAAACATATATATGCTCAACAATAGATACAACTCTATTAATACAAGAACAACAATTTGTAAATAAATTTTTACCCTTTCTTTGAATTTCCTGCAAGATTTTTGAGGCAAAGCAAAGGAAAATGAAAGATGAAGAAGATGAAAAGGAAAGCTAAATGAAAGAAAAATCTAGATATTTTGTCAAGCTTTATCCCAAAGATATACATATACACGTGTACTTATATATATGTATATATATATATATATATATATATATATCTATGTATGAGTTTGAGATAAAGAAGTAAAATCAACTTTTCCTTAAAACAAATATCTAGCTAAAAGGGCCACAAATTGTTTTAAAATCTTGATTTGGATCCATAATTTATAATTTTTGGGCTTTAGCCAAGCAATTAAATAAAATTTTGATCTTGCTATAAAATCATATATATATATATATGTATATTATATCTAAAACTATTTTGGGGTGTTATAAAACTAATTTCAAGCGGCTCAAAAACGGTTACCCTTCTACCCTTAATTAGATCACAAAACTTGGAGGAAATGAAAGAGTGTGTGGCTCCGGTGTCAAATAACACATAAGCAGGCATGTTGGATATTGTTAACATACCTGACAAGGTCCCTTGCTCCTGATCATCGCTGCCCTCAACCATTGCAAACATACGCGATTTCCCTCCAGATGCTTGTCCTGTTCTCCCTCCAGTTGACTGCCCCTTTCCTGTCGACCCATTACGAATTACCCCTGGGCAATCATACGACATATGTCCTGATTGGTGACACCTAAAGCATTTCCCTTGTCCAAGCAGACACTCCCTTCTATGAAGCTTTCCACAAGTAATGCAAGGTGGTCTGGTCGTCGTCACACTTGGTCGTACAACCTGACTGTTTGATGAGTTGCCTCCGGTTCTAGTTTGTCCTCCCTGCTTCTGGTTTCTATTCTGACTAGGGCCTTCCCATTTCCTTTTCCCTGATCCTTCAGTCTGCCCCCGATAGCCTCCTTCCATATCCATACTTGCAGAGATCACTTGAGCTCTCGCCACAGCCTGTGAGTAGTCTAGGTCCAGATGTGCAGATAGAATGTTACGGATATTCGGTCTCAACCCCTTGATGAACCTCTGTGCCTTCTTCCGTTCAGTATCAATCAGATGCGTAGCAAACCGGCTCAGCTGGTTGAACTTCCTCTCGTATTCGGTCACTGAAAGTCCTCCTTGTTTGAGAGTTAGAAACTCATTCTCCATCTGGTCACGGTACACCTGGGGGTAGTACTTATCCATTACAATATCCTTAAACTCGGTCCAAGTCAGTGCATTTCTTTCCTCTTGTGGCTTCAGTCTCCAATATGCCTCCCACCAATGGTCAGCATCCTCTATTAGTTGATATGCAGCACAGTCAATCCTCTGGGCATCAGTGCAGTCGATGAGTGCAAACGTACGCTCCAAGGATCGAAACCATTCCTCCACATAAGCAGGTCCCTGTCGTCCATTAAACTTTGGCGGTCCATGTCGGCGAAATTGTTCTACCACTTGCACTCGATTGTTCGCAGTGTTGGGTGCATTCTGGAGAGCATTCATGAATTGGTTCAACAGATCCTGCCCTGCATTAGGGGCTGGCTGTCGTCCACGACCCCTAGCGGCTTGGTTTCCCTCAGCAGCTGGGTTCTCATGTGCAGCTTGATCTTGATTCACAACGTTACGTCTTGGAGGCATTTTCTATGTCATCACATAAATTCTTCTTAGTTGAATCCAAATTTGTTTAATAAGGATAAGTATGAAATAAATTAAATAACAACCCATAAAGAGAAACTATTTCAAAAAGTAAAATAATCATATAGTAATAATATTAAAAATAATAATAAATATATATATATATATAAAGCATAACGATGTTAATTACATCCACTTCGTCTTAAATAAAAAGAAACTGCAAATGTAGAATGAAAATGTAAACTATCTAAAAATAAGAGTACCCCGAAATAAAATAGGAATTCATCTACTAAATACTATTATAATATATATATGCATCTCAAATGAACTACTTTGAATCCTCCCTAAGTATCCATAACTGCACCACCAGTCGATCCTTCTCCTTCTTCTGGTTCCTCCTCGGGTTCCTCTTCGGGTTCTTCCTCGTCACCCTCATCAGGCTTTTCTTCCCAACGTGATGTGACGTCTTCACTTCGTATAGTCCATGTAGAATAAAACACTCCTGAGAATCTTGCATAGCTTATAGTTGGCACGTTGGATTGTGTGGTGAACCTTGCCATCTGAAAGAAAATGTGCCTAGCTCGTTCTTGCCAAACTCTGGGGAGGATCTCCATGAGTTTGCAACACGCCCAATAGTCAGAAATCCCCTCTCCAAAGTCTTTTACGTCCCTCCACTTTTTCAGTAAGAAATCGATATTGGTACCCAAACTAAGTTCACTATCGTACTTATAGTTCTTATACGACTCCACTCTAACCTCAGGAGGCCAAATAGGCATGGTCCTCTTAGCATACGAAAACCTACGCGCCATCTACTCACATACATAAAGAATTTTATTATTATTAAATTATTGCTAAGGCATGAACTCTCCATCTATTTATAACATGCATAATGATATGTCATGAAAATTCCATAAACATGGGTTTGAAATTTTTTTTTATTTTTTATTTTTTTTATTTTTTTATTTTTTTTATTTTTTTATATTATTATTATTATTTTTTTTTTTTTGCATGATCATTGATCTCTTTGAAAAGAGCACATCATAATTCATCGTTTCATACCTCGACATTGTTGACGCGATGGAGCTGGGCGGCAGTAGCTAGTGACTTATTTATTTATTTATTATCTTAATTAAATCATATTTTATTGAAACCATTAATTAATTTCAAATTTTTTTTTTTACGAGTCTACAGAAACGTCGACCCGCTCTGATACCACTATGTAACATCCCCAATTTATTTAAATTTAAAACCAAGAAAACGCGTATAAATTAATTTTTTCTTCGCAGCGGAAATTCATAAATAAAAATTTGAAACAAAAATTTAATTAATTACTCAAAAACAATTTAATGGGAATGTTATAGAAAATTCTTGACTAACATGCAAATTAAAAACGTCATAGATTCTCAAAGAAGTAGTGAAGATAATAAAATGCTAGAATGGAATGATTTTGAGAAAACGTCCAATCACTAGTTATTTTAAACAAAAGATAATATATTGTCTCTAGCCACCGCGCAGCCACCATCTTGCGTCCATGAATAATTAATCTGAAATGTTAGATTTGTTTGGGGTGAGCAAAACACGAGCTCAGTGGGGACATGCTTGTCTAAATTAAAGGCAACATGCGAAATAAGACAAATATCACAACATGCATAAAAACATTTTCCTCGTCTTGGGATTGGCCAATCAATAGCACGGCGGGCAAACCCGAAGGCCTACTTATGACCCATGGACCTTTGACGGCCCCTGGCTAATTCTGAGCACGGCGGGCAAACCCGAAGGTCTATGAAGACCCATGGACCTTTGACGGCCCCTGGCTAGTTCTCATGCATAGATCATAAATCATAGCAAGCATTTTCATAAATAACTTTCATTAGACACATTGCATCAATTCATCAATCACCTCACATAAAACATTTAATAGAGACAAACACGTAAAAGAAATCCCCACCTTAACAGTTGAAAAACCTTGAATGCTATGAGAATGAATGCAAGCTTATATCTCGTGGTTCACACCTTCTTCGTCACCTAATCACCCAAAATAAAAGGGAAAATACACTTAATATTTATTCTATAATTTAATAACTTTTATTATTTATTTTAGATTGAACTAAGGCTTTAAATGGTCTTAAAATAAATCTGAACTAATCTGGAAATTAAATTAAGTCTTTTAGGCTTAATCTGAAATTCTAAAATACTACCTATATCTGATTTAAAGTAAAACTAGGTTACAACAGAATCAATTTTAGATGTATTGGACCACATAGTAATACAATTTCTCTCTCCTCAGTGGACCCCACCCATCATTCCTCTCTCTACACTCTCTCTCCTCTCTCTCTCCTCTCACACGATTCCTTCTCTTCTCTTTTTCTCTTTTTCTCTCTCTTCTCAATTGATCCTCTCTCTTTCTCTCTCTCTTTCTCTCTCTTCTATGATCTCCTCTCTCTCTCTCGGGCAACTCTCTCTCTCTCCCTAACTTTCTTTCTCTTCTCCCTCTCATTCCCTCTTGCACGTCACTGCCTCTCTCTCACTCTTTTAATTTCTTTCTTCTTCTCCTTCATCATATAACTCATCTAAACATTAACATGTATAATCTACTATTTTGTAACATGATAAAAATCTATACCCTAAGAATTGAATCACTGCAGAATTTAAATATGAAGAAATTATTATCTTAATCTACTTGATTCTACTCCTAATCAATTCTATCATATATCCCTAATTAATTAAATAGAGATTAACCGATATTGATCCAAATTCTACTTTGAAAGGCTTGAAGAAAAGGAACTGGAAAAGAAAGAAAACACATACCTTTCTGCCGTTCCTTTGAAAACTGTGAGACCCTAAAATCCTATTCCTCATTATTTATATATTGATTTTACGGGCCCTCAATCCTTGTTGGGCCACACTTAAAAATTATTTATTTATGGGCTCACCACTAACATGACCCATCTTAATTTTATTATCTTGATTAATTAATTTGCTATAAGATACCAATAATTTATTAATTAGTATACTAGAATGCTATTAAAATTTGGGGTGCTACAATGTTATGTTAGTGTTACCTTCATTTTATGTTATGATAACACTAACATAACATAAATGTATGACTATATGGAGTGATTCTTAGTGGATTTGACCGCACAACCAGACACATGGGAGCACGATAAGCCGCGTGGGACGGGTCCACGTGCATGGATCCACAAAATATTTTGCCATCAATTATTATTCAAATATCAATGTTTTGTTTAGAATTGGGCTCCAAGAAGAATAGCCACCCACATCTTCTTGCATGGACTCCATTGACGACATCTTTGGATCCTCTGTAAGTTTAGAGGATATCCACTTGAAAGAAGGTTACAACGAGGGCTACACAGATGGCTTAATCTCGGGAAAGGAAGAGGGCAAACAAGTGGTCCTCTAAACTGGGTTCCGAAGAATTGGGGTTTTACAGAGGATGCATCCTTGTTTGGAACTCCGCTATTCGGGGCGACCCGGATTTCATATCCGCCCGAATACAGAAGACGATCAAGTAGATGGATGACTTGCTGCACAAGTACCCGATGTTCGAGCCGGAAATATTGAATTTTGATGTTTAATTGTGAGCCTTTGGAAGAATATGAGTAAGTAAGTTGTTCTTGTTTTCTTCGACTGCAAACTGTTTGATATTAGTTCTAAGAGAGAGTTTCTGTTTAGGGGCATGTTTAACTGGTTTGTTGCTGGTGATGTTGTTCCCAATGATGAGATTTGAATGCACTCAACCTTAACAGAGTTTCTTTATATTGAATGCAATGCTTTATCATCACTTATTTCATTTGTTAATCTGATCATGCTTCTAGAATTAATTCCTGAGGGCTGCTCGTTGAATGTGTGAAGGGAAGCTTAGCCCCAACGCGAGCTCTTGAAAAAATGCAGAACCTTCAATACCTTCAAACAGTTACATGCCTAAATGATCACAAATGACCTTATCCTCCATGCATATCCTATTAGCCGTATTCTTCTCTTATCATCTTCGCTTGCTACGTTATCCTACACGCTGATCATCTTCAATCATGCTCCCAACCTGAGTATTTTTCTCCGCAAAACTCTCATCTCATGCCTCACTCAGAAAGATCAAGTGGTGCCCTTTCTCTTTATGACCAGGTTCTTTATGATCCCATCATCAGGCCAAATATGTATACCCATCTCTGTTCAAGGCTTTCGGGGTGCACCAATTGTTCGAACATGGCTAAGCCCTACATGCTCATGTTCTAAAGTTCCTTCACCTCCCTTACGACAACTTTGTTCAAGCCTCTTTACTTAATTTTTACTCAAAATGTGGAAGAGTAGGTGTTGCTAGATATTTCTTTGATCAGATAAGGGAACCAGATTTAGCTGCATGGAACTTTGTATTAACTGCTTATGCTCGAAATTGTAGTGTCAACTCTGTTGCTAATTCTAGTTCATCGTTGAAGGTTTTGGATTTGTCAGCTTAATGCAGAAGTCTTTAAGTATAGCCAAATGAAGTGACACTACGGGCTTTGATTACTGCTTGTGCAGTATTAGGTGCTCTTGGCGTAGGAGCCTGGGCACATGTTTGTGAAGTATTAGGTCCTTTTAAAGATCAAATTTTAATACTTTCGCTTCTGAGACCGATCATGTTCCGTAAAAAGTGATTGGTGTGTCTCTCAAGATCACCCGCATTTCTGCTTGTGTTAATTTTCATTTATTTGACGTTGCTTGTGTTTACTGATTAGTAATACGTTAGCGTGCAGGTATGTATCAAATAATAGAAGCAAATTAAACCAGATGATTGAGGAGTCTTCAAAAGCTCTTGCTTATTCACTTGAACACCTTTAGATACCGGATCAATGTTTTAAAGCTCGGGTGATAAAGAGTAGTTCTGTAATTATAGTTTAATGAACGTTAATTCTTTGGTGATTATATGCTGCATTGCTTGAAGAATCTATAACTATCTTTCTCACTTAGATCGAACTCCCCCTAAAATAAAACGGAGTGAGGATCCATATTTCAATAAGCTGATTGGCATTCTAGCAACAGGATTCATGACACAGGTACTCAATTTAGGTTTTACATAAATTCATTCATTATGTACACACATTTCACTTCTGTTACAAGATATGCTGGTATATTTCAACATTTGTCAATTTTCAGCAGTTTGTGCTTTGATATGTACTAACCTTTTCATTCTAGAACTTAATATTCTTGTTAATTCTTGTTTCATCTATTTATAAATATGGGCTCTACATTGAACTTTTTGGGCGCACTTGTTGTTTTCTTGTGTTAATAATCATGTCAGATAATGGATGCACTTCTGATTAAGGCTATCCAGAGTGTCATCTTCTTTTCTTACACCATTATTATGTATTGTGCATGTTGGGTAGTTGAATTTCACACGTTATAGCTTTGAGTGATCGAATTTTGTTTTTGTTATTGTTCTTTTTTTTTTTAACTTTTTAGCATATGGTAGTCTACTTAACGATACTTCTAACAGGTGGTAGAGGAATATGTCTGCTTGCTTTGCCAAAACTGATTGCTATAACCTTTCATGAATTTTCTATTACAACAATAATGTGCATATAATTTATGCAGCCAAAAGAATGAAGTATACTTGAAACAATGAAGTGAAGGTCAAAAGAAAAAAAAGAATTTTTGAGTTTCTTTTTTTGTTTTTCCTTTGTGGTCTTCTTGAATCCTTCCTATCTGCAGTTGGATTCACCTCAAAAAATGATATTGTAGAAAATAGTGTCCTAAAAAGAATTGTTTTTTAGGACAAGATCCACATGAAAACAGCAGACCAGCCAGTGAGGGCAATTGCTGCTACTAAGTATGTCCAAAGAAATAGGACTGAGCATTCCTCTTGTGCCACATCGAATAGTTGTGTCATTGTACCTGCATTGATGTTTCTCTTTCATCAGATTTTAAATATTTAAACCCAAATTAACACTTATTTTGTGGATTTTTTAATTGTAAAGGAGTAATTAATACCGATATTCATAGCTGGTGGAAGAGTGAACTGAATCATGAGGACAAAGTGGTAGAGAGGATCAGAAGGAAGAAAGCCTAAATTAGAAGCTGCTTTGACCACACCGATCCCAACTGCAGGAAGTATTATGTATCTCACTGTAATCACTGCAACTACTATTTTCCATCCCAATTTCGACTTGCTTAGCCCTGCATTCATTCATTCATCATCATTACTATTACTTTAGCTCCACTCTGTTCTTCTCAACTATTTTTTTCCTATGAATCTAGCATAAAATTTTCAAGAAAAAGTGTGTACCTTGTGTTAGGTTGCCTCCTAGGATGAGAGTGATGCAAGGAATGGTTCCATCCCTGCAAAGTTGTTAGATATCAGTTGATGTTATCTTTGAAAAATTGAAGTTTAGCTAGCTGTATTGGATAAATGTGGAGTATAATAGGTGTAGGATGTAAGACGATGAAACGAAGGGAATGCCAAACCTACCCTAGTAGTTGAAGGGAATCATCGATGACTCTAAGTGGAGCATTGTCACCAATAATAAGGTTCCTAAGCCATGAAACTGCCCCAAACACAAATCCAAAAATCTGAAAAATAACATTAGTTGAATTCTTGTAAGAGATGATTCTTGAATCATAGAAAAACATCAAGACAGTGAATGCTTTTAGTACAGCAAAAAATAAATAGATAGATATATAAACTCACAGCAGCTAGGACAGGAGGTGCCTTGAGTTCGTCCAATATCTGATGGAAAATCCCAAATATCTGATTCCATACTGCTGCTTTAGGCTTCCAATCTATCAACTACACGAAAGACATTTCGATATTTCTTACTTTTATAGGTTAAGATAGAGAAACAACCAGAGAGAAACGAGCATCACAATCGCCAATCATGCTGGTAGAGAGATTACATTATGTTTGTTAGCATCATCGTTGTTGGCATTAAGAAGGCGACTTTTCTCGTTAGCTTCTAAATCGTTGTTTGCTTCTTTTGAGGGCTCCTCGTTAGCTGCAACCATTGCTCTATATTTTAGCCCGGCGCTTCTTATTAGGTAATAAGTATAAGTCCATATGTAGAATGCTCCCAGCTGCATGTGAATCAGAATTAGTTATATAATGATCCCATGCTTAACATATATAAACTCATCTAATCTATAATGATCATGTAGAATGGTCCTCTATGTTCTAATTTTTTTCAAATTCAATCCAATTTGGTCAGGATTTCCGAAATTACTGATGTGGTCGCCGGAAAATCTGATGTGACAGTAAAATTCCGGCAACCACATTTGTAATTTTGAAAATTATGACAAATTGGAAAAAAGTTAAAATATGGAGGCCATAATTGGAAAGCAGTTACTTGGTTGTCAGAAAATTGAAAATGTCGTAGACCAAAATTGAAATTAACTATATATGGTCGTAAATGTGTACTTACAGCCATTGAGAAAGAGACATAAGAGAGGCCAGCAGAGGTGCAAACACTCTTCTCTCCAAATGGATTCCCTTCTTCTCCACACATTGCTGGGATTATTATCAACAGTATGTTTCCCAAGTTCCCTATTTTGTCATTTCTCAATTATTCATCTTTCTTTTACATCTTTGTGTTTTGTAAAAACATACATATGAAAACTAAACAATGCTTTACCTGATGAACACATTGCAATGATGAGGTATTGGAGATGTGGTAATGGCTTTAGTATTTTAACAGCTATCCATCCAAACATCCCTCCAACCAAAAAGGTTATCCCTATATTCACTGGCATGAACCACCTATATGTATTTTCCAACATTTTCCCACATCAAATTTTACTATAAAAGTAGAGGTGACAGTTCATGTGTGTTTGCCAAAATTGTCATCTATGTGGGTTTGAAATGGAAGACGTAATACAAAATATAATAGAACTATCTTGTATGTTGTTCTTGTGCTTCTAGTGACTTAGCTTAACATACCATGAAATTATGTCTTGTAATCGGACCGTTTTTGCTAGACTTGCAAATACCAGTGCTGGGGTGAACACAGCAAACACAATCTGCCATTTCAAGAAAAAAGAGATTTAAGTTATGGCTCTTAAATGCATTAGAAAATAATTAAAGAAGCATGCATGTATATATTTAATTAAAACTTATATAGTGAAGAGAAAATTACTTGGTTTAAGGATTTTCTGGCATGAGGTGGGAGAAGCTTTAGATAATCAGTAGCCATGAAAGCTCCCAATAGACATATTAGAAGCACTTGTATCATTGGCATTGATGATACCTCCAACAGTGACAGCAATCCCATTTTCTATCTTTTTTGCAAAGAGACTGTATTATTCGATGTTCGATCGAGTTTCAAAAGATCGTAGTTCTTGAACGAGCAATCGGTGTTGCAGCTACTTTTGTTAATCTCCTCAGCTATCACCCTCTGTTTAATTACTCTATGAATTTCTGCAACTTGTGCAAAACTTCTGTGAACAAAGATAGGAACATAGAGTTAATGGAGTTTTGTCACACCACACACACATACACATATATTCAATATGGTTGAAGAGGTTTAAATTGGGATGGAACCAAGAACTATTTTCACATGTTAAGCACTATTTTATAGGTTAGAGTTCTGGGTTGAATTGTATCAAAATTAGAGCCATGAAACAATCTTACAAAAAAATTATTCTAAAAAAAAAGTACTATATATATGGTTCTATATTGAGCAGCCAAAAGGAAATTGAAAATTATTGATGTGAATTTTCTTGAAGTAATTTTTAAAATCAATTTGCTCGATAACATATAATCGATAGAAGTTCCTAGAAATTTGATATTCTAGAACATTAGTTTTCATGTACATTTAATTGTTAGTATATTAAATGTGGAATTAAAGAAAATAAGATTCACTCGAAAAAACTCAAATTCTCTGTGGCCCACAAGAAGTTGAAAGAAGAAAAAGTAAAGAATTCCGAAAAGAAGTAGCTAGATGAAGTATATTGAAATAGGCATCCAACAAATCTATCCTAATTAAAATCAAGAACACATTGAAAATTTTATTTAATATTCTAAAATGAGTTTAGGAACTCCCAAAAGCCATTCACATGCATATATTGTATAAAACATGCTACAACATATATACACAGATTGCAATATTTTTTTATTCTTTTATGGTGTGTTTGTGTGCAAGGAGATAAGTATAACCAACATTCTCATTTAGAGACAATCTACATAGTAAGTGAAAAGTAAAAAAAAAAATTAAAGTAAAGGTAGTGTTTTAGACAAACTCTTCCATAAATGAACCGAATTGAGTGGGTCGGGTAGAGAAAAAATATGTGGACCGAAGGGATACCTATGTCTTCTTCTACTTCGTGCAAAAGTCTCAGGCAACATGTAATATTGTTGTATATAATAGGTAATATTTTTTCATATGTCAAGTAATATTGTTGTATTATGTACATATGCTATGTTATATAATATAAAAATATTACATAATATATAAAAAAATATTACATAATATGTACATAAAAAAAGTAATACATAATTTTTATGTTCGACCTGAACCATTCGGTCTTATAGAATGAAACCCGTGAAATGATCTCATGAAACACACTCCTATTTTTAAAATTACTTTTGAGAAAAGTAGTAAATGAGCCTTTAACGAAGTAGAATTTTACGGTCAGAACTAATTGAAATTATAAAAATATTACTTTTGAGAAAAGTAGTAAATGAGTCTTTAAGAAGTAGAATTTTACGGTCAGAACTAATTGAAATTATTTTCTTATGAACAAAAAGGAATTGTATTAGTTTTAAAAGAAAGTCAAATATTTCAAAGTCAAATTATGTATTTTCGAAGTAACCTAAACTTTTCAAAATCATAGGTAATAGGATTAAGACAAACTAATGACATCGTGAATGCAGATATAAAGTGGACATTAAGTATTGAAACACGAAATGAATATTATCATCATATTGAATGAGTTAACTCATTATATTGATCTTTATGAACAATGTCTTACATGAGCTTATACGTGAAACCGTTTCACATCAGACTTAGTCAAAAAAAAAAAGTAGGTCTTACATGAAACGGTCTCACGCAGGACTTTATGTAAAATAAAGTAGATATGAATAAATAAAGGTCGGTCAGCCCATTCAACACATTCAAGTAGATCTCACATGTAAAGTATATAACGTTCCACGTAACGTAAACCCTAATAGTGGATGGTTTCATAGAAGTGTTTTCGGAAAAAAAATATTGTTAACGAAAGCACATACATACATAGAAGTAGAACAAAAATGAAGGAAGAAAGTGGCACCTGAAATGAAATAAAATAAACCACCTTTTGTTGAGAGTATTGAGAGAAAATTTGCAAATTATGCAACAAATATATATGTTGGAAATGTTTGTGTGTTTTTGGAGATATATATAAGAGATGATGTAAGGGCTGACCCAGCCAAATAATAAATTAATGTTTAAGAGATGATATTTTAGAGTTGTGAAATGGTTGGCAATTTCAATTTGACATCTACACTTTCTTCTTTTGTTTGCTACACACACCGACCAAATTCGTATTTCATTTTTCGAAATTGATGTTACGTGAAACAAGTCAATTTATAATATATTATTCATTATTTATGTATAATTTAAATTTTCCGTGTAAGATATTTTATATTCACAAAAACTTGTGTGTGATCGATATTTTTTACCCATTAACCCAACCCACTTCCATAAATTTATATGTGATGTGTGAAATATGGGTTATGGGTGAGTCTCACATGAAATGACCCGTGAGACGGTCTCACATCAGACTTACTCTATTTTCTAACAATGATTAAGAATACATATTCCAAATTTGATCCAATTATGTTTTAAATTTTTTCAATGTTAATCTTTTTTTGTCAGAATTTTCAAAACTACTGAAGTGACAGCCAAATTTTAACGCCCATGTCAAATTAGATGCAGTTCAAAATTTTAATATCAGTCTTTTTTATGTTTTAAGTTTTTCTAAATCAAATTTTCATTGTATTTAATTTGTTTCTTTAAAATTATTAATTTAGTACTCATGATTTAGCTAATTAGATGCAGTTTCGGTTTATTTGTTAGAGCTGCCGAAATAGCTGATGTGGTGTGTCTACTAATGTTTAAAACTATATATATATATATATATAAAATAAGGATTCGACTATCCACTCCGTCTCATATGAATTTTTGTATAACTATTTTTCGATAGAAACATTCGATCATAATCCATTGGTAATCTAATTAATCCTAGAAATTAATATTAAATCCTAATTTTTCAGGAATTATTCGAAACTAACCTAAACTAATATAATAGAAAATTACGACCTGAAATTGAACTTAAAATCAACTAAAACTAAAACTAACAACTCAAAGTTTAACTAAATTAATATTGGGTTTTTACAAAAGGTAAAAAAAAAAAAAAATTGTGAGTCGAGTGTAATAAGTCATTCATGATCATCAATATTCTTAGTGAATATTATTTATTTGTCACATGTTGGATTAATTTGTGTCAAAATCCAATCAAAATAACTATTTTTTCTTTCATTTCAATAATTGACAGCCAACTATTCAATATGATTAGTCAAAACAAGAAGATTATTTATTAATTTGTGGCTAAATCCCAATCAAACTAACTATTTTCTTTCATTTCAATATTTGACAGCCAGCTATGAGCCATTGAGATTTTATATCTCATAATCACATGTTTTATTTATATATTATTATCGAAATAACTTAGTCAAGAAGATAAAATTCCTAAATTTTAGGAAAATGTTAAAATGTCTTCGTGAACAATTTTAAAATATATGTCCATTGATGACAGTGTAAATATTACATCCTCTAATCATATGCAAAATGAAACTAATAGGTATAATGAATATCTGACACATTAACGGTGGGCGCAATGGGTAGATTAGCAAGATCGTAAATTTTTAGGACTACATTGTTCATTCCACTTGGACACATTAATATATATCCACCACTAATACGTCAAAATTTTAAAATATCTATTGATTTCACATTCCATAAACTGAACGGATAATTTCCAAAAAAATAAATTACTTACGAGTAAGTCTTGTGTGAGACCGTCTCACGGATCTTTTTTCGTGAGACGGGTCAACCCATAACCCACACTTAGAAATTCATATGAAAATTTGTGGATATAGATTCAATTCATGGGTAATAAGGATCCGTCTCACGGAAACTATCCGTGAGACCGTCTCATATGAGTTTTTGCGATTACTTAGGATGAAATAATCATCAATAAATATATAAAGAGTTGTCAACTATGTTTATTTTAACATTTCTATCGTTCATTTTAAATAATGATGCAACACAAATGAGATGGGATATGTGACAAGAGAATCTGAAGTGACGGTTGAGGAAAATAATTAGGATGAGATATGAACATTAGGGAAAGGTCTCACCTCCCATGAAAGAGGACAATTGGCGAAGGCTTTTATTGAATAAAGTGGGCCCATCAAAATTCAACTCTTTGGAGTTTAGAAGTGACAAATTTGTGGCTAAAATGTTCAAATCAGATCCATTATACTAGATAATCATATACATCACGTGTCTACCACATTTCAAAACACGTCAGTTAAGTTTTGAAAAATAAAAACAATTACAAAATTATAATATTTTTTTAATATCAAAACTACATAATTTTAATTCGATATGTAAGTGGGATATGAATTTTTGATATTCCGCTAAATGTTGGCGGCTGCAATCAAACAAGCAAGGTCTTGTTTGGTTGAAAAGGTAAGATATGGTTGGCTTTTCCATTTTCTCTGGAGTTTGTGTGGCTACTATTATTTACAATTTTATTTGTTATTTGAGTTTACATTAAATATAGCTTATTAATTCAAGTATTTGGATAAAATAAGAATAATGTTTAGGTTAAATTTACCAAAATCAATGAAACTTTAAACAAGTTTTAATTTATTTTTTTATTTTAATTGGCAGTTACTTATAGAGCTTTCAAATCTCAATCCAACAATTACAAATTTCCAACATTTTATAAGAAATTTCAAAGAGTTTTTAAGTTTTGTTAAACCACCTCTAAATACATGAAATGTGGCCATGTATAAATGAATAGTCATAATATCAAATGAGTCTCATATTTTATGAATATTACATCTAAACTCATTTATGGGTGAAATATTTAATATTTACAACATACCCAAGTCTAGAAAATTAATATTGGAATAATAAGTTTTAGTATCTCCAAATTCCATTTGTATTCTTATAATAGAAATTGCTTGAGGGTCATTTATTCAAAAAGATTGAGAGAAAAATGCATATGATTGTTGATCTTGTTAAGCTCTTATAAGCATAAATTAATTAGAATCATGTCTCTCATCCTTCTTTAATTTTCTTGAGAAAATCTTTAACCTAATTATTAATATTGTAACTTAGTCATACCCAAAAAAATGGTTCACCATATAGTGGTTATTCATAATGGTGAAATAGTAAATTTTCATATAAATTTTCATACAAAAATTGATAAGAGACCGTCTTAATATATATAAATATTCTAAGAAATCACAAAATTTCACTATCTGCGATCCAATTAAATCTTTATAAGTCAAAATTTATTTTCTAGATTATGTATTATAAGTTAATCTGTTTCATGAAATTAAGTACATTGGAACGTTCACAAAAAACCAAAGATTCTTGTCCTTAATATTGATCAAGAAACATAAACATATAAATTAGGTGATTTATGCTTCATGTGCACATCATATACACAATGACAAAATCACATTCATTGCACTAATTTTCGTGGACAAACTTAGATGCCCATCAATATTTCCCTCCTTTTAAAGTTGTGGTTACAAATCCAACAAACACATGCACATACATACATATATAATTTTCATTTCAAAACAATCAGTATACATCAATCACATATGTTAGCATCTGATTTATGTTACATGCAATGAAATACGTAATAAAACAATATCAAATATAATTGATGGTCATGAACATGTCATATCAAAACTCATCCATAACCGATCAGTATAATATATATTCAAAAAGTTCGATGCATATCGCGAATGAGATATTGTATTAGAACTTGAATACCATCTAACAACACAAATTAGGTATATGTATACCTATTAAGTTAATCCATCTCACATGTATGTATGTTTTAAGGATCTCCCATTTTTATGTGGCCAAATGAAACTTTACTATCTCTCCATATGGGTTTGATTTTCGACTTACCAAATATAAAGTTGTTGAAATTTGCAAATTGCAAATAAAATAATCTAAAGTATTAGCATTCAAATTGAGTTACACTGATTTTTACATCTATAATGATTGATTAATCATCTACAGATAGACTTGACACGTGTCAAGATGTGATGTAAATGACAACTAATTACAGGCGCGTATATATAGATATCGAGTCAGACGGATCATCAATCTTCTAATATTCTTTAATTAGTCTAAGTTCAATATTTGATTGCTATTTTTAAGTAGTTGAACAGCACAAAATTTGTGATTATATATAACATTCAATCATGAAATTACAACACAAAAACATATATAAGACTATTTCATGAAATAGTATTCATGAAAAAGATTTTTATTATGTAGTTTATGAGTAATATCATATAAAGGTGTACGTATTTATTTTTCTAAGTTACATTATATAAATGTGAGTATGTTTGTAGATAAATGTTACACTTATACAACATGAAGGTAATATCAATACAATATAAAGACTTCAACCTAAAGCGGAAAAAAAAGGACGTGGATTTAGGTCGACCCACACCCAACCGAACCCAATTGTTCCTATGCATCAGTTGTATGGGAGACTATCTCTTATATAAATGTCCCATACACTTATAATTGAACTACAAATATCTACGGCTATATAATGCACGACTTCATAGATATCGATTTATACGTAGATATATATTGTACAATTTCACAAAAATATTGGTATCCAATGATGAAAATAATTTACACATTATATGTTACCAGTCCTACTACCTTACCCACCATGGGCACATTAATATGTGCCAAATGCTGACGTATCGAAAATCTAGCATATATCTGAATTTCGATTTTCATATAACATAAAAATTTCAGATCCATGCACCCAGGTCGAAGCGACTCACATGCCCAAACACGCGCTCTCACACACGTCTGACGTGCTCTCACGCGCCCTCATGCGCCGCTCCAGGTGCATGGATGAGTATGCTTAAACCCACTCAAATTCGCTCTAGGTGCGGTACCGTTATGTTATGTTAACCTACATTTATGTTATATTAGACATACCTTTATATTTTGTTAGACCTACATTTGTGTCCTGATTTCATACCTTTAGAAACTTTTACCTATACATGCATATACGTTTTAGTAATATTAGACATCCATTTTTGTTATATTAGTCATACATTTTAGCTATGTTAGCTATAAGGTATGTGTTTAATATTATATAAAAGTATGTCTAACATAACATAAATGTATGTGTAATACCCGTAAATGTACATGTACAAAATGTATCAAAATTAAGGTTTTTTATTAAGGTAAATACATGAAATTTGGACATAAAGGTAGGTTCAATATAATATAAAGATAGTTAACATAACGTAAAGGTAGGTTTAACATAACATAAATGTAATGACCAAAAAAAAAATTTCAAGCGCGAAAGAAAATAAAAATAAAATAAAGCTGACAGGTCGGCCCAGATCCGACCCGGGTGCATGGATCCATGCACCTAACAGGAGAGCTTCCCTCCATATAATAAGAGGATGTGACCATTACATGTCAGCGATGAACATATTAAGAGTTTCCCACCATGACATTTTAGCATTTTCCTATATATTACACAACATAACAAATAATCAGTGTTTTAGGTATCCTATTAAATACGGTAATGATTAAAAATTGTTTATCTAAAGTTCTTCACAAAAACTTGTGTGCATCAGAAGCATGGGCTTGAGATCTATGCACCTGGGTTGACCCGTTCATGCGTCCAAACAACGCGCTCCCATGCGCTTCTAACACGCTCTCACGCGCTTGGGTGTGTTGGAACCACCGGATCGCCAACTCTATGTAATTATCTAATTCGGGATCCAAGATATGATTATCACGCAGCGGAAAAATGAATCATACCTTTCACCGTAATAGGTGAAGACGAACCAGTTCTAAGGTCAGAACTGCCGAACAAACGACGGACCTTGAACTTCACGATCTTCTGCCGTATTCCTATCCCTTTCCTTTGGACGTCGTGTGGGCGACAATCTTCCAGAGGTTCAGAAATCTCGCCTCCTCAGTTCTCTCTAGCGGATCTTATTTGCGTGAGATTGAGAGAAAACGTGATCCAGGAGGCGCTGATGTTAGGGTTATTTATAGGCTACAACAGGGACCCTGAGGAGGAATTAGGTTGGGCCTCCTGATGGGCTTAGGCGTCCCGTGTTCAGTCCGAACACCCCGCTTAAGTCTATCAATTATAACTCGGTCCACTAAAGAGTTATAATTGAACTACCATCCTAATCCCATATTACAATATGAGCTCCTTTATTATGTGTACGTTTATTTCCCCGCGTTTAAGATATCGAATGTCCATAAATTAAATAAGTTACTGACAACTTAATTAATTTACATCTAATTCTAAGAGTAGTACCACTCATCTTTATTATCGTGTCGGATTAAATCCACCTGCAGGGTTTACATGATAATCCTTATGAGCTCCTCAAGGGGACATCATCATCCTAAATAATTAGGACACAAATTCCTTCTATAATCAACAGCACACCATATAAACAGTGTTATCTCCCAATTCACCGAGCCTATTGATTTATTAATAAATCTCACCAATTGGCAAATTAAAGAAACAAACATTGAGTACACGTGCCGTTATTATATAGGGATTAAGAAGACGTACATCCATAATAACAGAGGTCTTATTCTTTTATATAGTCAGTACAAATCGAACAACCTCATATGGTCCTGCTCAATACATACAAAATGTACTAGTGTAACTTTATAGTCAAGATAGACTAATATCAAATTACACTACAACTGTTCCAATGGTTTGTCAAAATTCATCTTGGTTGTGAGCTATTATTTATAATCTATAAGGAGCTGATAGCATGATCTTCTGTGTGACACCACACACCATGTTATCTACAGTATAGACTAATCTGGGCAATAGCAATAATATATATAACAAATATAAAATGCAAACATTTGATCACAATGAATCTCATATCATAAAGATGTTCATACAAAAGTTAGACTTATAGTATACATCCTAACAATCTCCCACTTATACTAAAAGACTATGCTGCCATAAGCGCTGCCATACATCTGATTCTCATCCCTTCAACATGCCCATCAAAAGCTTTCGCTGGAAGAGCCTTTGTGAAAGGATCTACTAGGTTATCCGCTGATGCAATTTTGGCGACAACAACTTCTCCTCGTTTTACGATGTCTCGTATCAGGTGGTACTTGCGCTCAATGTGTTTGCTTGCTTTATGGGCTCGTGGTTCCTTCGAGTTTGCTACTGCACCACTGTTATCACAATAAATTGTGATAGCTTTAGGCAAACTAAGAATCACTTCTAAGTCCATCATGAAGTTAAAAGATATTAGATTTGGGCATAAAGACAGGTCTAATATAATATAAAAATAGGTTTAACATAATGTGAAGGTAAATCTAACATAACGTGAAGGTCATGACTAAAAAATAAAAATTCAAGTCTTGGAAAAAAATAAAAATGAAGTGAGCGGGCCGGCTCGGATCAGGCCCGGATGCTTGGATTTGAGATCCATGCACCTGTTTCACCGGAGAGTTTCTGAATGTTCTTTCTAAGAATGCGTAGTTTTTATCATCAAACTTTAGTGACATTTTATTAATATCTTTAGATCCATGCACCCGGATCGGGTCCAGTTCGACCCGCCCGCTTTAATTTTTTTCGCACTTGCATTTTATTTTTTAGTCATGAACTTTATGTATTGTTAGACTTGTATTTTTGTTATGTCACTACAAGAAATTCGCTGAGGACATAGCCTACAAGAAAACATAGCCATTTTCAACTGTACTGCACGGTTGTTAAGTACCAGAGGATGACTGGGACTGCTGCTTTACTCTATAGGCTACAGGTTCTTGGATCATTTGCATTTGGTGTGTAGCTTTGCATAATTCAACGGTTTGAAACTTTATATATGTACCCGAACAAGTGCTGAAAATGTATGGTTAGAAACCATGCGTAATAAATCTTATTTATGTGTCATCTATGATAATTTTGCTGTCTAGCTGCAAGCCACATATTTTAAAAATGTCTTCACATTTTCACGTGAAGACAAGAAGATAGAACTCATGGAAAAAAGAGCACGTGTTTTGGCAATTAGGTTGTGCCATGCGAAGCCTAATTAATTGGTCTTGGTGCCTTGCAATATAGGGTGAGTAAGAGAATTATGAATATGTGTTAAGTTTACAAACTGAAGTTTGACTATGCTAATGCAATTTAACTATTATAACATGCCAGTGAACATTGGATTCTTACTATGATTGATCCACAAAAGGAGATTGTATATATCCTAGATTCTCTTGGTCCTCGCATCCGAGATCTTGACTGGAAACATATTGTGAATATGTAAGCTGGTAGATACAACTCATTGTTAATATTAATCGGCTTAGTCATATTCAAATTCATCTAAAATTATATTCATGTCTGCAGGGCAATAACATTTTTTAATGTTAGCAAGCAAAAGAGAGATAAAAAGAATCCAATGTGGGAACTAGTACTAAAGGTAAATCTACTTGTAATTGATTACTTCTTTAATGATAACTTATTTTCATTACATTTAATTTCTAATATAGGGTCCTCGCCAACCTGATGCACTGCAATGTGGTTATTATGTAATGCGCTCAATGAGAGAGATAATTGAAAAGGTTGAAACATTTGATCAGGCTTCATTACAATCAATAGTAATCTTCTAACCTTTTTCTCATTTTCAAGTTTATTTTCTGATTATCTCTTTGTTAGCAATGATTACATGAGTATGTGAGACTAGCTTGTGGTTATTCACAGTTCACACAAAAAGAATACACTGAAGAAGAAATCGATGAAGTGCGATCTGAGTGGGTGGATTGCGTGCAAGATTATATATAAGGGATACGGTTAGAACTTCATATGTTTTTTTATAAGAATGAATTCATTGTGAAAAACAAGTTGTGAGATTATTATAATTATATATATATATATATATATATTGAATAATGCAGGTGTGAGTCTTCAAGATTTCATTGAAGGATTTCATGTGAATACACTGAACAGATGCTGACTCTTTTTGATGTGTAGATATGAAGTATATTTTGGTTGGCGTGACATGTACATGCAGGTTTAAACTATCAACTTATTAGTATGCAAAACTAGTTTTGACGTATATGATATTAGTATGCACCTTTGATGCTTTTGAATCATTTAGTTTCCTACATTTTGCATACTTTAAGTAGACAACTCAGTGTAGGAAATTAATTGAAATGTCTATGCCTTTTTTTTTTTTGTCTTGTTGACATTTTCAAGTATTATAGATTTTTTGTAATAATATGCAGCAATTAGACATCAATGTATTGGGAAAAGAGAACAGATTAAACCTATTGTTAAATATATTGAATTGACAACGGATACAACAACAACAGAGCTTCAATGTTGTCATTTGCACTTACGACAACAGTTTTCACAGTTGCATATATGTTGTTGTTTTTAGATATCACAATAGTTACTTTCTGTTGTATATGACCTTTTCGGAACAATTAAAAACAGCCCAAAAAACAATAACAACAGTGAATATCTGTTGTTCGTATAACAAACAACCATAGCTATTACCTGTTGTGGATATGTTGTTGTTTTTGGAAACGACAACAAATAACATATGTTGTCTATTACAGCCGCAACAGATGGTAAGGCTGATAATTCGGAAAATTTACAACACTCCAGACAAAATAACAACAGTTAATATCAGTTGTCCTCATAGCAAACCACAACAAATTTTACGTGTTGCAAATCTGTTGTTGTTTCTATAAACAACAACAGATAATATCAGTTGTCTATTAGCGACTTTTTACAACACCGCCATAGACATCAGATATTTTTCCACTTAGACAACAGATTATCTCAGTTGTCTATTAGCGTATTTCTTGTAGTGTGTTAAACATACATTTATATTATATTAAACCTACCTTTATGCCCAAAGTTCATATCTTTGACCTTAAAAAAAACCTAATTTTAGCTCATTTTGTACATGTATCTTTCTGTAGTATTAAACATATTTTTACGTTATGTTAGACATACCTTTATGTTGTTATATTAGACATACATATATATAATATTTAAAGATATAGCTAACACAGCTGAAAGGTATGACTAATATAACTAAAAGGTATGGGTAAAAGTTTCCAAGGGAATGAAATTAGGACACAAAGGTAGGTTTAACACAACATAAATGTAGGTTTAACATAACATAAAGGTACAACACCTGGAGCAAATTTGGGTGAGTTTGAGCACACCCATCCTAGTGAGTGAGAGCGTGTCAGATGCGCGTGGGAACGCGTTTTTCCGGCGAGTGGACGGATCGATCCGAATGCATGGATTTGGGATCCATGCACCTAATGCATAGAAGTTTTTGTAATATCTTTTTTCATTTGTCCTAGAACAAAATTTCCATGTAAATGAGATGTATATGCTTACCTATATATTATTTCAATATCTCCCTAAAATTTTAGGGATAATTTCAATTTTAATCTTTGTATGTAAAAAAATTTACATTTTTCAACAATCAAGTATTTGTTTTTCAATTTTATCCTATGTGTTTTTATTTTTTTTCCAGTTTCAATCCTTTTTGATGATGTGCGGTCAAAAATTCTGACATGACATCCAAATTCTGACAGCCACATTGCCAATTGGAAAAATATTTACCAAAAATGCTTTAAATTAGAAAAAGTTAAAAAATAAAGGACCAAAATTAAAAAACAGGTACTTGATTATCAAAAACTGAAAAATATCATATATATAAGATCAAAATTGAAATTAATCCAAAATTCTCTCCCTCTTCTTTTCATCAATTTTCTAATCTTTGTGCAATATAAAAAAAAAAAAGGAAAATTGCACAAAATGACACCTTAATTAACATAGTATCATATTTGTGCAAGCTTTGTCGCCAATATTAATTTCATTCAAAAATATCATTCATAATCATAAATATTAAACTATATCTAAGTACAAGAAGTGACTAAGATAACCCTCCAGGGGCATATATAGCCAAGTGGTAAGGCTATGATGATGTAGGGAGAAATACCCCGACAACGCAGGTTCAAATTTCTCCCTCGGCAACACAGGGTCAAACCTCGGGGTAGGACATAATTTTCACTGAAATATTGTGGGGTCTGTCCTGAGACGATTTACATCTCATTCGACTGAAGGGCCATGGTCGGATGGGGGAATAATTCATCTCTCCCTAGTAAAAAAAAAGAAGTGACTAAGACAAGATCCACATGAAAAGAGCAGACCATCCGGTGAGAGCAAAAGCTGCAACCAAATATGTCCAAAGAAATAGGACTGAACACTCTTCTTGTGCTACATCAAAGAGTTGTGTCATTGTACCCACAAATATTTCACATTTAAGCCCACATTAAAACAACAATTTATGAGTAAAATTATGAATTAGTGTGGCAATAATTTATGGACATACCAATATTCATAGAAGGTGGAATAGTGAATTGAATCATTAGGACAAAATGGTAAAGAGGGTCAGGTGGAAGAAACCCTAATTGTGAAGCTGCTTTCACAACACCAATCCCAATTGCAGGAAGTATTATATATCTCACAATAATCACTGCAACTACTACTTTCCATCCCAAACTCGACTTGCTCAGTCCTGCATTCATTCAATCATTACTAATACTTTTGTTCGACTCGTGTGTTTTTCAACTTTTTTTATTTTTTTCGCATGTGAATCTCGCGTATATTTTAAGAAAATGTATGTACCTTGTGTTAGGTTGCCTCCTAGGATGAGAGTGATGCATGGAATGGTTCCATCCCTGCAATATTGTAATAACGTTATTATGAGATAATTAATAAGCATATATCTACCATCTTCATATAATTAACTCACATTGTAGAATTCAACCCAAACTATATATTGGGAAAAAAAAATAAAAAGAGCAAAAGAGAGTTGATGAAATAAGGAGAGTGTTAGTATATGTTACCCAAGTAATTGAATGGAATCTTGGATGACCCTAAAAGGAGCATTATCACCAATTATAAGGTTTCTAAGCCATGAAACTGCACCAAATACTAACCCAATCATCTGAAAAATACAGTGTTTGTAAAATCCTTAACACCAAATGAGACGCATTTCACTAGAAATGTTGCCAGAAAAAAAGTATATATTGCACTTTTATAAAGAACTTCAGGTTACAATTGGATTAAAAAAATAGTTCGGGTTGCAAACTGAAAATGCAACCTGATGTTGGTTTTTACATTTAAACTCTATATTTATTATAATAATATGACAAAGAAATTAAGTAACTAAACTCACTGCAGCAAGAACTGGGGGTGCCATTAATTCTTCCAATATCTGATGGAAAATTGCGAATATCGGATTCCTTTTTGTTGCACTCTTCTACACAAAAGTAAAATAAAAAATGTTTAAAAATAAAATAAAATGAGATATGTACTAATGTTAGTATTTTAATAATTTAAACTATATATATATATTTAGTCATGTAGATATAGCTGCAAAGAGAGATTGATTTTATGCAACACTTCTATAACATGCATTTTAGGACATGCAACTTTAGTATATAATCTGGACAAATTGATCATATGAAACATGCATTCAGAAAAAAAAATATATAATAACTCATTTCTTCTAAAAGTGGTAAATTAGTATTCTTCATTTTACGTTATCGTGTTTTAAAAACTGTAATTACCTATACATGACTGTCTACAATTGTATTTCTACATCAATTATTTATCAACCAATTGTCGACTATATATATTAGCAGCATGTCAAGTACAAAATAGAAACACAAAAACTTGTGTGAGACAGTCTCACGAATGATTTCCGTGAGACAGATCATTTTTACTCATTAACCAATCTCATATCTATAAATTTATATGTGAATTGTGAAGTGTGGGTTATGACCTGACTCGTCTCACATGAAATGATCTCTAAGACAGTCTCACATGAGACTTATTCAGATAGAAATAGACCGATATATGCAAAATTACGGCTAAATTAGGAAATCTTGAACAACAACCGCATTAATCTAAGATGGTCTGAAATAATTTTTGTAAATTTTAAAAGAAATATTAAGGGTTAATTACGTAAAAAAAAAAAAAACATGAATTCGGGATGTAATTTTTTTTGCAACATAACTTTTTACTGCAACGAAAAAATAAAATTCAATTAACACTTGTTTAAATTTGGCATATGTTTGGATTTTTTGGGCTCCAATTGTTGACATGGAGCCCAAATTGTATATAAAAAAATTGACAACATGTAATCTGAAATACATTCATCATCCACATGTAAATTTATACGTCGATTATTAACTGCTTATACAATTTGGACTTCGCATCAATAATTGAAGTACAAAAAACTCAGACATGTCCATAATTGAAACAAGTGTTAAATTGAGTATTCTGATATTAAAGTCAAAAGTTCATATTGCAATTGAAACTAAACTCCAAGTATTTCGTGCTTTTTTTTCCGTAATTAATCGTAAATTAAGTAGAGAATCACTTACAGGATGTATGATTGTATGATCATCCTCTTTGACATCAATTAATGATCCATTAAGAAGAAGGGTTTTGATCTCATTTGCATCAAAATCAATAATGTTTGGTTCCTTAATAGACTTGATCATGACATCATCATCATCTACCTTTGCTCTATATTTGTTGTTGGCACTTTGTATCAAGTGGTAAGTGTAAGTCCATGTATACAAAGACCCTATCTGTCATTCAAACCAGATTTCCACTTTTATTAGCTAACTTATATATATATTATGAAAGATAGATCAACTAATGTAGAATTTAATTGCATTAATCATAATTCATCTAATACATGGTTTCATTCTGTTTTAATTAGTTTGATCATTTTGTCACACATAAGTGTATGATGAACTTGAGTTTCCAATTTGAAAAAAAATCATTCAAGAGATCAATCCAAAACAAAATAACTAAATGCATGATATATATAGCATGCTACAAATGCTAGGCATTGCAAGGAATAATATATTATCAATGTAAAAATATTATACGGAATTATAAAAAATTAATTCTTACTAGCAGTGAGATTATGTAGTTTTGACAGTGATATACGAAGAGAACAAATAACGTACCGCCATAGAGAAAGAAACATAAGAGAGGGCAGCTACTCGACAAACAGTTTTGTCTCCAAATGGATTCGCATCTTCTTCGCACGTTGCTGGGATTATTATCAATAATATATATCCCAAATTTCCTTTTTTTTTTTTTAATTCAAGAAATAAATTAGCAACAATATTGTCAAAAGATGAAGCAATAGCTACATTAAACAAAAAAATTCTGAAAAAAAAAAGTGTATATATAAATAAATGTAAAAATACCTGTTGAGCACATAGCTATGATGAGGTCTTGGAGATGTGGTAATGGTTTAAGTATTTTAACAGCTATCCATCCAACACTCCCTCCAACCACAAATGTTAAACCTATGTTCACTGGCATGAACCACCTATATTTTATTTATTAATTTTTCCAACTTTTTTTAAAATAATTTTGTAATTGTTTAGTTAAATGAATATTAATTAAAACATATATATATATATATATACCATGAGATTATGTCTTGTAATTTGACTGCCTTTGCTAGACTTGCAAACATGAGTGATGGGGTGAAGACCACAAACACTATCTGGAATACATATTATATACACATTTGCATGAATATTGTTGTTGAAATATATGTAATATGCAGAAAATAATAATGATAAAGTGATCAAGAATTATATATAAATAAAAAAGGGAAAAAGAAGAAGGAAATGAAAAAATTACTTGGTTTAAAGATTTTCTGGCATGAGGTGGAAGAAGGTTGAGAGAATCAGTAGCCATGAAAGCTCCCAATCCACATATTATAAGCACTTGTATCATTGGCATTGATGATACCTCCAACAGTGACAACAACCCCATCTCTCTCTCTCTCTCTCTAGATCTTTGTTGAAAGAATACAAGTTTATACACAGAGAGAGAGAGAGGAATAAATATTTGTGCAGTAGGAAAGAGATAATATTTTTTAATTAAATTATGGAAATTCAGTGAGATATATATTTAATAAATATCTGGAGTCAATTATTTTTGTCATCATTAGTTTCAATCTCAATCACTCTGCTGCTTCAGATCTTATTAAAAATAAAAATATAGAAAATGACTGTATCTCCTTCCCAAGAGGCAATTAATAGCTGCATGATTAAAACACTAAAATATTAATTCAATCTTAATGCCTAAATTAATGGAAAATCCAAACCACATTCTTTATTTCAAAATGTTATTTCTTATAGTCGAATTAATACTAGGCAAAGATGATATCATCAATATATACCCTGACTTAACATGTATTGAAGATATAAAATTATAAGTTAAACACATCAATAATATGTATTTATCAAAAGATATATAAAAAGTGTTTAGTAAGAAGAGTTTTTTTTTTTTTTTTTTTTGTAAAATTATTGCTAAGTTTATTTTCTATTTATATGACTTATATTTAAGGCATGCAAATGACTTGATTTAGAGGGTGTTTGGCTAAGCTTATTTTTAGAGTTTATAAGTTATCATATCTTATAAGATGTTTTTGGAGCTTATAAGATGTTTAATTTAAGTTTAATATAAGTTGTTGAAGTGTTTGGGTAAATAAGATGGTGGAGCTTATAAGCAAGGACGAAAATATCGGTTTCGGTGCATGTATCGGTACCTTAAATTTACGAAAATATCGGTGCATATATCGGTTTCGGTGGAAATATCGGTAATTTTTAAAAAAATCACGAAAATATTGTAAAAAAATTAGAAAATATATCTGGTAATTTTCATAATGTTATAACTAACATTCATACATAAATTGAAGTTAAGATTTCAAATAAAAAAATATAATTACAGCAAAATGAGAGATAAACTAATATATAGAGTGATAATATGAGAAATTTTGTACAAAGTTTATTTATGAACTAATAATAGTATGAACTCATATGAGGTTCAAATGAATGAGATGACATGACATCTTGATTTAAACAATATTGATATCAACTTACCATATTAGACCAATTTTGGGTGTGAAGATGTGAAGATGTGCACTAAGTGTATAAGAGGCATGCATGTGAGTGACAAAATTTGACATTTTGTGGCCATTTTTACTACATCAAACGAAGTGGAATATTTTCAATAGCTTTAAGACAAAAAAACACAGGCTGACTGCTGCTATAATCTAATTAAGAAGTTCAAAAAATTCATGAAATAGATGGAAAAAAAAATGCATTTGACCGACACATAAACAAACCGATATTTTATCGAAATATCGCCGATATCGGTGATATTTCGGTGAAAACCGTCAAATTATACCTACAGCTCACCGAAACCGAAACGCGAAAGGAAACGGACTGATATATCGGTGATATTTTGACGAAAAAAAAACAACACCCCGTTTTTATATCGAACATAGAATTTTAGCGAAATTTTGGCGATATATCGCCAAAATTTCACGATATTTTCGTCCATGCTTATAAGTTGTTAGTAATGACATTTGTGTAATTTCAATGATTAAATTTGAAGGTGTTTTGAAAAATAAGCTCTTATTTTAGAAATAAGTTGGGATTTCCCAACTTTTCAAAAAATAGCTTATAAGTTCTTTATATCTTATAAGCTCATAAAATAAGACCTTATTTTTAAAAGTTATCCAAACACTTTTGAGGAGTTTATAAGCACTTAACATTTTATAAGCTCTTTTAAGGAGCTTATAAGCTTAGTCAAACACCCTCTTAGTTTTTAGAGACTTGTATAGTTTTTAGAAATAATTAAAAATTCATTGGCGCTTAGTTTTATCTATATATTATATAATAATTATATGTGTGTGCAGACATGAACATGATATTTTTTGATTAATTCAGAGTGTGTTTTTAGAAAAAGAATAATAATAATAATAATTATTATTATCATGTGTTGGTAAATGGAGACCTTGTGGAAAATTCAGTCTCTGAAGAATCAATATCTCACCCAAACTGTGTTGATTGTAAACAAGAAACCTATTCAAAACATTTATACTTCAAACACATAAACACATGTGAGACGATCACACTGATCCTCATTACACATAAATTGAACTCATTTCCACAAATTCTTATATGAATTACCAAGTGTAGGTTATGAATTTCGTGAGAGAGTTTCACATAAGAAATACTCTAATTCAAAATACTGCTCTATAAATTCCATTTCTATAAAGAATATCACAGCAGATAACAAAAAAAATTGCATCTGTTCTCAACTCAATCTTCCTCAGATCTTCACCATCATGATAGAGATTATGATACAAAATTGTACAACGAACAACGGTGTCTGAAAATGACTAAATACGACTAAATTAGCAAAGCATGTGAACATTGTATAATGATCTTCATATCAACAATCTATACAGCCTCTAATTAACACACAATCTGCAAACACAATCTTCTGAAGGATCTTCACTCGAGCTAGTTAAACTCATTGTTTATTAGGCATCTCGATTGCTTGTCATGAAATTATATCCGTTGATTGAGTGATCCTACTCGAGTTCCACCATTGCTTTGATCAACTCTCTTCAAGTCAATATTCTGCCATGTACAAAAATGGTCTGTAGAGTCCAGCTTTAGAATATGTCCTCCAAAGTTATGAGTGCATGTCCTCGACCAATTCCTCAATCATATCTGAAATGATCTGGCATTCGAAATCTCTACCAAGAGCATGTACATCATCATCCATCACTCTGGACCATGGATTGGATTTCAAATCTCGGGCCAATATACTATTAAGAGTGTATAATGATCTATCTGCTGGAGGATGTACATAGAAACAAATATTATTCCATACAAGAGACAGTAACTTCCTTCCATGCGGAGGCTTATTATGCACTAGACCATCGGCCTTTTCCATGTATCTAGACGTGTTTACCGGATCTTTTAGTAATGCTGGAAGTACTTCATTTAACAAATCAAGTACCATCCTGTGATTTACTTTTTCTCCCTGATCTATATCCTTGGTGCATTCTTTAAAGGACTCTTCAACTTCTTCGAATACCTGAGCGCTGATAGGCCTGCCAAGTGGATCCCATTTTGACAGAGATCGGCTAAATGAGCCATCATACAAACCAGCTGCAATAAGCAGATCTCTAATGTAGGCTTCAGATTGATCCTCAATCTCTGCTTCAACTTCAGTAGTCTGATGTTCGTTTACGGTTTCATCAGGAACAGCTCCTTCAAGTTGATCTAGTTTCCTTCGCAACTCTGCATTTTTCAAATAAATAGAAATAAAGAGGCTCACCTAACTGAGGACAAAAAAGAATAGAAAATAAGGTGATTGCCGCCCACAGTTTCAAAATATAGTATTGTGTGAGATATTTGAACTGCTTTGGTTGGTTACTCTAATGCCAAAGGCAATTCACTAATTAGCTTATCTCTAATTCCAATCATCATAAATTATAGAGTTTCCAGGGAAGTTTAAAATTTTCAAGTCAAGTCAAAATTAGGAGGTTTTCCACTCACCCCATGTGGATCAGAAGTGTATGACTACCACAAAATAGAAATGAAACAATACGAGCTGCACTGCTACTTTATTTATGTAGACATTGACAATAGATATTGAACCAAGAAACCATTGCAATGATCTATCTGCTTTGCCACTTTATATTATAAGAAAGATGTGAAAAAATACTCACAAAGAAATGGCTTCGCAGTGTACACACGCACTATATAAGTGATTGAAGAAAACAATGATCACTTCAATTACTAACCTGTTAAGTTTGAGTTTATTTCTTTGAAAACATGAGACATCTCTCCATCCTCCAGTTGAAGTCCACCTGATGATGATATGGGGCTGAGGTAGTCAATTGGCCGCCAGAGTTCATCATAAACGCTACTGGATACAGATGCAGGACTTGGTGGCACTTCAGTAAAATTCTCCTGAAATAAATCAAGAAGGTTTTAAAACAATGATTCTCACTTGATCACAACTAAGCAGTGTATGATATTTATATATTTGAGGACGTGAAACAATTTGAGTCTGAGCATGGTCCTCACATTTGTCTCATATAAACTCATCATCACTGTTGGATCACTAGTAACATCTCTCGAGATATTGTTTTGATTTTGATCTGGTCTCTTCACTGATTTAAATCGCCTACGAAAAAGTCTCCCTCTGAGTGTCAAGCCATACCTAAAGCTTGATACCTTTTCCCTTATGTTAAATTTGTCCTTTTTCTGTTTTTTCATATTCATTGAAACCTTTTCAATAACTTCATGCTTCCTCCTGATCTGTGCCCCAGTTAATACATGGCGATCCTCCAGAAGGAGCTTTCCAAATGATGTTCCTGAGACTGGAGCAGATAAAGATCTAATGAGGTTCATAGGAGACATATCAGTTTGGGGTACCCCACCTTCATCAGGCTCTCCCCTGAAAGACCTACAGTCCAATTTATTAGTAAAACTGTCAGGATAGCTCATTTTATTGTTGATCCATGTATCCCTTGATTGTCGTGGCCCACCCTTCTCATAGTCTGATGAAGAAAATCTTGAACTATTACGAACAACCCTTGGAACTCCTCGATGCATTTCTCCTCTCAGAACATTTCTCAACCTCTCTGCCAAGAATATCCTTGAATCTCTGTTAATGAACTCAGGAGAATCTGTTCCATTCTGCATTTCACTTCTATATGATCTTGTAGATTCTGAACGAAGTAAATTCATCCCAAGTTCCCTTGAGACATTGTCTCTCGCCTTTTGCGCTATACACTGAGCTATTTCTCTTGGTTTTGATGGCTTTTCCCGATAAGGGGTCTCAATACCTCCCCCTCTTACAGTGGTGCTCCTTTTAGAACATGTACCTTGCAGCTCAGACTTCAGCCTTTCCTTCACCTCTTTGAGAAAATCTTCTATGTTACCTCTGTCTCCTGATGTGCTGGGAGTATTGTTCCATGAATCCTCATTGATATTCATACTGTCAGGGCCAGGCCTTAAGATCACAATCTTGGAAGGAGCAGAAAAAATATCATGTTTCAGATCAGCATTCATAAGTTGAGAGGCCCTACAGTCTGTTCTTGACATTGTATTTGAATATAAAGAGTCCTTCCGCTCAGCTGAATAACACAAGTTATTCTTCTTGTGGCTCCCAAAGGTACACATTTCATGTGGATCTACTAGGTCTTCGAGATCATTAGGTTCACTTAGCCTTTCACACTGTGAGGTTCTGTTAGAATTAGCATAAAGATGCATCTTTTCTCTGTTGAGATCCTCCTGTGCTATCAACTGAGGTGGAGGACTGCTAAATTTTACAGCGTTGGAACATACACTAAATCTTGCTGCTTGCCATGCTTCAAACTCTTTCTTAAACTTCTGCAGTTCTTCTTCTTGAGGGTGTTCTCGGGGTTTATATTTGTTCAACTTTGTTCCACAGCCGAACTGATCGGGATATCTATCTAGATAATGACCATTTTCACCTACTTCCGGCTGCTGGGAGCCATTTGAATAAGAGAGAACATGACCAACTGAGCGGTATGAGCCTTTATTTGATTGTTCCTCAAGCATCATTTTGTCTATTGGATGTTCCTTTCTTATTTTAACCAGTTGTCGTCGAGGTTGTGAATCAAAAGGTAACATATCAACTCCCATGAGACGAGCCACTACACCTGGTGCATTTGATCTTGTATTTGGTCTTTTGGAAATCTCTTCACTGATTAACTTGTTTATTGGAGCCTTACTCGAATAAACGTCCTCACCAGCTGAATCCTTTGTCATGTGATGAGCATACTGAATATGTAATACAAATCAGTGAAACATTATTCACAGGAAACCAAAAGGAAGAAGAAATAAAGGGAGCACCTTACTAATAATTTATGTGGGAGCTAAAAAGTTAATTTAGTAGATCGAACATTAATAGCAGATCAGGCAGAAAATGATTCATACAAGTAAGGCAAGGAGAAAAGAATGTGTTATTATCAAAGGGTGAGAGATGAGAAGAAATCGATTTGTCAGATAACCCATAATATCTAAAAAGGATCAATAACGATAAGATAAAACTGGAAGTAAGTGTCCAAACCTTGTTACTATACTTGTGAGATCCCAATAATGAACCCAATCTCAGAAAGAGCATCAATATTAGGCAGCAAAGTCCATGTGCCTAGTGACTAGAGACAAAGTCCCTTCTTTTCTTTTCTTTTCTTTTTTTGTTTTAAGGAACTAGAGATGAATTCCAAAACATAAATCCACCTCAGAATAATAACAAGCAAGCGAGTAGCAAAAGTACACAAAAAATGGTGAAAATGCTCGGATTGCCGTAGAATCTAGATAAGGCAATAGCTCATACCAGTAAATTATCTCTCGCAGCATACAATCTGTAAGATGTCTCTATTGGTAGTTCTAAACTATTTCGAGGAGCCTCCAGGCCTGAAAATTAGTGGACAAACCCATAACACAAAGTTACACACCAAACTTTTCAAAAGTAAAATATATATAGTTTATTAAATCTACTTTCAACGAACATGGTGTTTAAATTTAATGATGATGTGAGAATCAACCCTTTGTTTCATCATATATTCAAAATTGCAAAACCCTTTTAGTTTTGTGAGATTGTACTCTCATTATTAAATAGGAAGAAATATTCAATATTCATGAATAAAAAGAAATTAGTGCGCTTCGTTAGTCTATCCATACCACTTGAAGTTCCAAAGAAAGGAGTGGGGGTTCATAGTTCGTGTAGTGTGTGCATTAGTATCGTTAAATTGCTAATTGATGAAGAAACTTCAAGACCAAAAGACCACCTAACTTCTTGTATGTTGTGTAGGATTTGAAAAATTAGCTTTTGGAGAGTAGAAACATGTCAAATAAGCATATATAATAACTATCAAAGTAGTTTTGCAGTTTCCTTGAGTGCCACCAAGGACTTAGGTTGACTTACCAGCAACATATCTCGTATGAATACCAACTTTCCTTGCCATGATGTCCTCGTTAAGGTCAACGAGGTAGTTCAAGCTTCCCATGCAACTATAATCTGATAAAGCTTCACTGCACTCAAAAAATCATCTACATATCATCCATGAAAGCTGAATGCCTCATCTCCCATCTAACCATTGAAATCCTTCATCACGAATAGAATTATATGGACTCCACATATGGCATGTTTATGCAACAATGAAACATATAAAATGCCTAATGATAGCATTGCAAACTGAAGACAATGATTTATCATAGTGTTTCATGGACAGAGGATAAAAAACTTGGTCCTTGCAGCATTATGTTAAAAAAATTAGTAAACTGATTTCCAAGTGATCAAAATTCAGTCATTTGTTTCAACGGCCAAATTTCCATACTGAAGAAACAACTAATCCACTCGTTATGTTTCACGATATAATTGACAAAACCAAGTCAATTTCTTTCGAAAGTTCTTCCAATCGTTCCAACTCGTCCATTGACTAATGTAAGAACAATGCTCTTTCTCTTTATACGAGGAGAGATTTCTCTGCACAAATGCTATACTTTTAGAAAGGCAATTTAGCAAATGCATCTCTCAAGTGACAAAAAAGCTTTCGACAATGATAGCAGAAAAGTACTGTAAATAAAGTTCGTTATCACCACACTCATGATAAGGCTGATAATTTAAAGCTTACTTCCTAACATGATTAAAGAAGCAAGCAATCAATAGTCAAACAACACCTCATCAATGATGCAAATTCAAAATTTGCATCATCACATCGCAAATCATTGATGACAGACTAAACCTTTTCTTGTTCAAAACTGCACAATCATTAAGTCATACTATTTACTCATCAATAACAAAACACATTATGGAATTGCAATCCTCAACACATTCCAAATCTAACAAAATTTCCACAAACGAAGTCAAACACTCTGATCAATCCAGAAAATATGAAAACGCAGAATGCCCAAATTGCTGAATCACAAATTATGCTGTAATGAAGGACTCACATTCGAGAATTCGGATCAGTAAATTCACCAAAATCACTTTATGAAAAGTCAAAGTAGTCGAGTGAAGAAGCTTTGAGAGAGAGGAATTGCAGACAACTAGGATTTGAAAAGGTAGTTTGGAGAAGATGAGGAAGAAGAAAAGGTAGGTAGAGAGAGAATAAGGTATCAATAATGGGGGAAGAAAAGTAGTAATGGTCATAGCATGACAATCCATGGCTGGAAATCACACCACCAGCAAACCAAAAGCCTCTCTCTCTCCTCATTCTCTCTCTCGCCCCCCTTATTTTCGTTACCCTTTTTTCCTACTGAGCTTTTGGGATGAATCTAGTGTTACAAGGAGTACGATATTATGGTGTGCCCAATTTGCACACCAATAATTGTTGCACAAAAATTGACGTTAGACAAATTTAAGGATAATTTTTAGGGAATTTTTTTTTTTTAATCCTCTATGTTTATTTCATTAAATTTTTAATTCTCTAACTTTTAATTTTTAATTTTTAGTCCTCTATGTTTAATCATGTTAGATTTTTAGTCATCTATCTTTCAGTTTTTTGATTTTTAGTCATCTATATTTATTTCATTAAATTTTTAGTTCAACAATTTTCAACTTTTGAATTTTAGTCCTCCATGTTTAAAAAATATTATTGTTATAAATTTCAAAACTAGTAAAATATGAATAATGTCATTTTTTTTATTTTGTATTATCCATTTTCGACACAAAATGTATATAATTTATCTGAAATAAATTATTAGTTACTTAGTATAAATTTCATGGTAATTCTTTTTACTTTTCATATTCACAAACTCTAAATCAATTGTAACAAGATGGAAATAGAATTATCAATTAATAATAATTTACCCTTAGTAGATGAAGGAAAAAATTGTTTTTTTGTGAGAAAAAATAAATTTTAACTAAATTTAAAAGTAAAATATGACATTATAAGTAAAAGGACCAAAAAAAAGATATATTTTTAGCTATTGAGGACTAAAATTCAAAAGTTGAAAAATAGAGGACTAAAAATCTAGTGAAACAACCATAGAAGACTAAAAATTAGAAATTGAAAGATAGAGGACTAAAAATTTAATAAGGGTAAATATAGAGGACTAAAATTCAAAAGTTGAAAGTTAGAGAATTAAAAATCTAATGAGATAAACATAAAGGATTAAAAAAAAAATTTCCCTAATTTTATTATTATTATTATTATTATTATTATTATTATTATTTTGTTCATGATCATTGTCCATTTTTGAATAATAATTTAATTATTTTTTATTTTGTTAACTGTAAGTATTTAATGTCTATAATTATTCTCATTATCAATTTTACAATTAAAGAAATTTTAAAATATCTTTTTATAATTATGAGAAATTTTGTATACAAATAAATGTTTAAAATTCATATTTTTAATTGGTTATTTTTTAACCAATTTAGAAAATCATTATATCATATAATTTATCGAACCATAAGAAAAAATAAAAAAATATATAAAAACAAATAGAACATAAGTTTTCAAAATTTAATTTCTTTTTTTTTTTTCAATTTTACAGTTTAAAAATTTTAAGATATTTTTTGTAATTATAAGAAGTGTTGCATATAATAAAACTTATATTGTTGATTTGTCACTTTTAACTAACTCTTAATATCATTGACTTATCGAATTAGCTATCAAGGCATGAAAACAATTCAACAAAAGACGGTGACAAATAAAATATAAGTTTTCAATTTTTTAATTCATTTTTTTAATTGTAATAACATAATGTTTAGAATTATTCTGATTATTAATTGTAAAGTTAAAATACATTTTAACATATTTTTCAGAAAAATGTTTAATAAAAATAAATATTTCAAAATTTATATTGTTAATTAATTAGTCATTTTTAAATAACTCCAAAATTTGTTGACCTATTAAATTATTTATCAAACCATAATTTTTTTTATAATTAGAAGACAAATAAATAGTTAATAAACTTTCAAATTTGTTGTTTAAGTTATTAAGTAGATTATTAATAAATTTTGTATTCCAACTTTTTAATATTATCAAATTAAATTTAGAATGACATGTACAATTTGTCTTATTTGAATTCAGAATAACACACTACCAAAAAAAAAACGAATGCAAAAGGAAGCTCTGAAAAACACACGAGAGATAGGTGAGACTTCAACCAAATTCTACTTTTTTCAATTAAAACTCTACTTTATCTAATGACTTTTTAAAATTATAAAATATAACTTCAAAATAAATATAGATATGGAAAATATATTTCTATATTGTACAATGTTTATAATAATAAAAGATACATGAACAACATTTTCATATAACAATTATATAAAAATTTTACAAATTTTATGTATTACCAGAATGAATAATTAATCGCACGTCGCACGGGTAAATTACTAGTTCTTATATAAATTATCCATGAATTGAGCATATTTTCTCAAATTCTTATATAAATTATTAAGTATAAATTATAAATTAACTCGTCTTACATAGATCCATGAGACCGTCCACCCACTAAAAATTATTATAAGTTGGGTTTGATTTTACCTGGGAAAATTATTTGAAACACATGTTAGAGAAATTAAAAGTAAAATGAAATTTCATGTGTCTGATTTTCTTATAGAAAGGTCCATATAGTTATTTTGATTTTATTTGGAATTCTCTAATGAGCTTCACAAAAATTTATTTTTAAAAAATAGTTAAATAGGGGTAAGAATTCCGAATTTTTTTCAATTTGACTAATTCTATTTAAATTTTCTCTCATAATGTTGTTCATCAATTTTAGTTGACGTACATATATATATATATATATATATATTACAATATATGCCACAGTCTCACACGTAGTTTCCATGAGACGGATTTTCTTTATCCACTAACTAAATCTATTTTCATAAATTCATATAATGACTTGTGAAATGTGAATTGTAGGTTGACTCGTCTCACATAAGAGACTTAATATATGTGTATGTGAGACTTAATATATATGTGTACACACATTCATGTAGGAAAATACATAAGACCTTCTCAATTACATATTACTCGTAAAAGTTTTTTGTGTTCAATTACATATTACTCATAAGACTTAAAAAGCAAAATGGGAACGATAAAGGGTGAAAAATCCATTTAGACAAACTTAAAAATTTAAAAACTCTTTTTCCCCATGTTTAATATATATTGACTATTATAGCATTTATTTATAAGGCTAAATCGAAAAAAAAAATCATTAGTTTCTAATTATTTGTAAAAATTAGAACTTCTAAAAGTAAATTAATGTATATCTAACATTACATGTTATGGATTCTTGGTTGACTAATCTCACAAATTAATTTATACTTGTAAGATTGTGAATACTACACTATAAAATTATTTATTTATAGTTGAATATATATATATATATATATCAAGTACTGAAATATTCAAGTTTTATATTCAAAGACCTATGTCAATTTCACAATAAAATATTTTTCAACCTCTAAATATTTTTCACATAGCTTTAATCATTGTTTTTAAAAAGGTCAATTTTATGACCCTCTTGAAATTTGAGGTGTGATTAAGTAATGTGATATAGATAAAATTGAATTACTCCTAAAACAATGCATGATATTTTTTTCATCAAGATATTCACAACCCTTTATTTCATAACTTTGTTTCAGCTGATGTTTTAATATAACCACCATTATAAAGAGTAAAAAACGACATCATCAATTTATATGTGTAATCTCTTAAAAACTACGCAACACAAAATAAAACCACATCTTGAAATAGATAATCGGGTTCCGATTTTCACAAATTTGACATTTTGATCAAAAGGTGAGTGCAGGATATGGCGAAACATAGGATTATGGGTGACGTGGACAGGGGGTCTTTTTGAAATGACACCAAACTATTGCTCTCTTTAATTTTGGGAAAATTAGTGGTAATAATTATTTATGACACTATTATTTCGTATTATTAAATGATTTTAAAAAGAAAATGTCAAAACCAGACAAAATTAAACAACTCAACAACAGTTGATTATGCGGACCACGTCGCCTCCATTTGCAACTTATACACTCTGTAATTTATTCATGTATCATAATATATATATATATAAGACAAGTATTATATTTGATATTTCATATATTTCCTTAGTAATATTTTAATATATAGGAGTTTTATTAAGCATTAATTAGTATAAAGGGTTTGAAAGATAAAAGCAGTATTGATTATATAAAGTAAGTAAGATGAATTATCCGTTAAAACACACAAAAATAAAGTTGAAATATTCAATTTTTAGCCTAGTTATATATATAATATGTGAGTTACTCTCCTGTGCACCAGTTGCACAGATTTGAGATCCGTCCAACTGGGCCACGTGCGGGCTGGGCGGGCCTCTTTACTTTTCCGCGTGTTTTGGTCATTACCTTCATGTTATTTTAGTGTTATCTTCGTGTTATGTTAAAGTTACCTTCACGTTATGTTAATGTGACCCCATCTCCAGATTTCATACCTTTAGTTTAAAACCACTGAACTAAAATAACACGAAAATAACACTAATATAACATGAAGGTAACATTAACATAACATGAATGTAATCATACATTCATGTTATGTTAGAGTGACCCTCACATTATGTTAGGGTTACCTTCATGTTATGTTAGTGTTACCCTCATGAAGGTAACACTAACATAATATGGTGGTAACCCTAACATAACGTGAGGGTATGACTGTCTGGAGCGAATCTTGGTGGGTTTCAACGCACTCACCAGGCGCGTGAAAACACACGTTAGAGACGCGTGCGGCGTATCGACCTGGGTACATGAATCCTAGATCCATACACCAATTGCACAAAATATTTTGCTATAATATATATATATATATATATATATATATATATATTCATTTTCTTCTTGTTTCATGAACATGCACGTAGGTTTTCTTATGAGAAACTACATGATATATAAACCACAATATTCTAATTAAGATGGCCCAACTCAATTATAACACTTATGAACTGCAAATGGACCATCATGATTTTTTTAAATATATTATTTGTCATGAAATATTTGAAATTAATATAAACCTAAAACTTAAATATGAGAATTATTTGTTCAATCTTATGAATGTCATGTGGCGCTCTTATCCTTATTTTATATATATAAAGATATGTTGGATAAATTACAATTTTGCTCCTTAAATTATATTTCTATTTCAATTTTGATCCCTAAATTATATTTCTATTTTAATTTTGATCTCATCTTATGATTTTTAATATCTCAGAAACTAGGGTAAAAAACACTTAATCATCTGAACTATAGCCCGTTTTGTAGTTTCTTGTAAAAACTTTTTTTAGTTGCACCGTTCTCATTAAACTTTGCGAGATTTGCACATTCCAGTAAATGTCACTTTCCGGCTATTTTCTCCAGCATACACGAAAACGATGTCGTTTTAATCAAGGGCAAAAATGACTTTTCAACTTAAGCCACAAACGAAACGTCGTCGTTTTTGAATCAATTTCTTCTACTTGATCTCCGCCACGCGCCGCCGCTTCTCGTCGTACGCGGCGCAACACTGCTGCCCGTATGAGCCTTCGATCTAGTAAAGCGTGCTCTTCTTCTGGTAACCGCCGAACTCACGTGAGCCAAACACCTAGGGTTCAGGGGTTTCACGTTTTTCCTCACCAGCAGCTGTGGATTCTCCACCGCCTCACCGTCGAACACCATCCACGTGTCTCCCAAACTTAATTTCTACACAAAACACATACACATACACACTGATTTAGGGTTTGAAGCTAATAATCAAATCAAATCAATTCAATTCACACAAAACACACACACACACACCTTGCGTTGGATTGTGAGGACCGTGTTGCCTTGGGCGTCCATGAGGATAATCTAGCCTTTGTTGGAGGAGGTGTAGTTGTCGACGCGATAAAAGAGGTTCCATGAGAATCGAAAATGGTGAATCCGATGCAGTTGAAGATGAGCGATTTCTTCTAGACAGTGAGCACCATCGAATTATCTACGCAACCATCGGAAGGAGAATCGAGGGTGGAGAGAGGAGATGAGGAGGATGACGAAGCTGCGTTGGGATATACTTTGCGTTGGTATGGGCGTTTGAGAAGAGAGGTATGGGCGGAGATGGAATTTGGGCAGTAAGTTGAAAAGTCATTTTTGCCATTGATTAAAACAACATTGTTTCGTGTATGCCGGAGAAAATAGTAGAAAGTGACATTTTACTGGAATGTGCAAATCTCGCAAAGTTTAATAAGGACGGTGCAATGAAAAAAGTTTTTACAAAAAACTGCAAAACGGGCTATAGTTTGGATGGTTAAGTGTTTTTTACCCCAGAAACTAACACATTAAGTTTACATAGTCAAATTTAATGGAAATTACCATAAAGTATTCTTTTGGGAGTTACTCTCCTGTGCACCAGTTGCACGGATCAGATCCGTGCAACTGGGCCGCATGCAAGCCGCGCGTGGGCTCGCCCAACCCGCGTCTCTTTACTTTTTTCACATGTTTTGGTCGTTACCTTCAATTTATGTTAGTGTTACCTTCGTGTTATGTTAGGGTTACCTTCGTGTTATGTTAATGTGACCCCATCTCCAAATGTCATACCCTTAGTTTAAAACCACTGAACTAAAATAACCCGAAGGTAATACTAATATAATATGAAGGTAACACTAACATAACATGAAAGTAACATTAACATAACATGAGAGTATGACTGCCTGGAGCGAATCTTGGTGGGTTTGAGCGCACCCACCAGGCGCGTGAAAGCGCGTTGGGACGCGTGAAAAAGCGCGTCAGAGGCATATGGGATGGGTCGACCCGGGTGTATGGATCCTAGATCCATGGACCAATTGCACAAAATATTTTGCCTGGAATTGGCCATACTTTCTCAAATATTAACCCAACCCTAATTTCAAAATGCCCTAATTTCAGTTATATTATCTTTAATTTCTACAATTTTCCAAATTTTTTATTGAAATTTCCACCTTGTCTCCAAAAAATTTCATCATCTCCCAACCTCCAATCCAATTATCCACCACAAATACGCATATAAATATAAACAAGAACTAAATGAATTCTTATTTAGCTCAATTTCAATAAAAACAAAAATTGAACTCTAAAACTATGTTTATCGATGATTTTTGGATTGGGTCTCCCAATAGAAGAAAAAAGAAAGAAACAAAAAGTTTAATGAATGATTTTTTGGCAACCTGATCGGCTGACCGATCCAAGTTTCTCAACAAATTGTCTAAGTTGCTCTCTTTTTCTTCAACATGAACGAGACACATATCAAAATTATTATGATCTCATAGAATTCTGTATGGATAAACCTACAAATCGATCGAAGAGAAGTAATAGAGTTCATGAAGATGATGATGACGATCAACATTTTCAATATTCGACTGAAGGCATTGCAAGCTTATCCACTTATATGACTAATAGGGAACAACTTTATAATAAAGAAGTTCATAACTCTTTTGAAAACGACTTCATTGATATATGGCAAAATTCGATATTGATCATTAAATATGTAATTTGTATCTTCTATATATGTTAGTATTTTACGCATCTATGTGTAGTTTGATTAGTTTTTTTTTCGATTTCGTTTTTCAAATATTTTATTTTATTTTCATTACTGTGTTTTTAGCATATTTTAAGTGTGTGGTAAAAAATTCTTATGATAAATATCGAATTTAGAATATCAAATATTTTTATATATTTCTTACATTTTTAAAAAAAAGAAGATTATATATAATATTCAATAATAAATAATGAGAAAAAATTATTTTAAAGGTTGGATTGGTGTCACTAATAAACGCTTAAATAATTGGAGGTTTGGTTAGATTGTAAATTGTATATGTGGATGAGAGAGAAATAATTTTCTTATTAACATAAAAACTTGCATGAGACTGTCTCACAAATCTTTTTTGTGAGACGGAACCTTTTTGTCCATTAACCAAACTCATATTCACAAACTTATATGTGGATTGTGAAGTGTGGGTCATGGATTGACCCGTCTCATAAGAAATGATCCATGAGACGGTCTCACATGAGACCTACTCATTAATTAAAGGTTGGGTTGGATTGTGAATAAACATAGTCTAAGATCACTACCACCACTAAGGCCACCAATGTTTGCCACATGTCACTCCCCTCTTTAGTGGTAATATTGAGACTAATAGTCCTCATTCCGGTGATGTGAAGCCTAATTTCCTGGCCACTCGCATGTTCAACGGGACTACTTCTTTTGATGATGAAATTTTTTATTATAACACAAGAAAAATTAAAGAAGAAAACATCAAACGAAAAGGGCAAAACCACTAAGAGATGGAGATTAAGGATCACACACCTAATTTCATATTAATTATTCATTAATAGGTATCGATTGTACATTCTTAAGGTTAGTATCATTTATATATTATTATGGTATTAGTTGTGTATCAATTGTTTGTTCTATATGTATCAGTTATATATTTTTAAGGTGATAAGTGATCATTCATTGAAGGTGTCAATGGGTTGTTCTTAATGTATCAATGTTATACTCTTAAAGTTTCAGGTGTATACTCTTAAGTATCAGATGCTCATTCAGTGAAGGTATCAATTGTATATTTTTAGGGTATTACATACGCACCTTTAAGGTATTAATGTTTATAGTACAGTGTATTAGTTATGTATTCATTCAATGAAAGGCATTGGTTGCAATACTCGTAATGTATCAATTGTATAATTTTAAAGTATCAGTTATAATATCTTAAGGTAAGGTATTAGTGTATTGTATTGTACAATGAAAATCATAAAATTTAATACACGATTTCATCATCTACTTTCCCAAAATATCTATAAATCATAATACTCAATTAGATTTCTACAGATTCATATTACTAACCACCAAAATGAAATCTTAACAACTACAATGATGTAAAGTTAAGAAAGTTTTATAGTTGTATGAATAATAAGATGATATCATACTAATAAATCTAAGAAGAAGAAGATGATTATGATGAGTGAATGCATCCCTGGTAAAGAAGAAAAAGAGTGTTCATTTGATGAGAAGAAGAAAAGAGTTCATTCATGATGAAGAAGAGAATGCAATGGTGAAGAAGGAGGAAGATTGCAGCCGGGTAGGGGTGACAAGTGATGAAGAGAAGAAAGAGAGAGAAATAATATATATATATATATATATAGGGTAAATGGGTGGGTCGGATTGTGGTACGGATCCACACCTCTAAGGTACATAAGTGTCTTTCGAATGAATTTGTGGAGTTTGGGGAAAATTTGTCAATTTTCCACCCAAAACATTCGGGTTATGTAATTTTCGATAAATATGGACGAAAACTTGGTGGATGGTATCATGAGTGTAAAATTTTGAAATTTTAGGTATCAATCTTGTAAATCGTGAAAAGGAGTACGTATCTATGCTAGACCTATCTTTATGTTATGTTAAACCTATCCTTCTGTCCAAATTTCATACCTTAAACTTTAAAAAAAAAAAAAAAACCTAGTTTTGACACATTTTGTACATGTACCATTACGTTGTATTACACATACATTTATATTATATAAGACTTACTTTTGTGTTATGTTAGAGTGTTATGTTAGAGTAGGTCTAACATAACACAAATTAAGGTAGGTCTGACATAACATAAATGTTGGTTTGAGCGTGAATATCAGGCGCGTGGGGGTGTGTTGGTCGGGTCAACCCTAGTGTATGAATTCTAGATCCGTAAGTTTGATTCATATAAGTTTTTGTCAATAAAAATAAAATAATAAACAATAAAACGCTTATAATAACAAAGACAAGAATCTAACGTCTAAAAATTATAAGTATATTATCAGGTCTAAACTTCTTGAATCAGTCAAAATAATGTAATTGGTTCCATCAAGATTATTTAATTTATTTATTGTTTAATAGAAATAGACATCTAGTTTCTGGTTGAGTTGATGGATTATTGGGCCATGAATATTGAGTTGCTTATCTCTTATTCATATTAGGATTGATCATAAGATATAGATAAATATTATGAAATAAATACAGAAAATGATATTAGAATTTGATTTCAACTTATTTATCCAGAGATATTAAAGAAGATATGGAAAAAACTATATTTAATTTATTCTACTTTTGCCCTTTTAATATATTATACATCTAACTAGCAGTATACCCGCGCGATGCGCGATTTATTATTTATTATGACAAATACAATTATTAATAATATAATAAATTTATTATATTAAAATATTACTCATGAAATCTTATTATTTTGAGATTTGTAAAAAATCCGTATTTTTTAATGATGATGATGATGACGATGACAACAATAACGACGACAATAACAAAAACAATAATAATAATAGTTTTGTGTTTGTGTGCTTTAATTATAAGTGATTAATTATATTTGTTAATGTATATGTTCTATTCATATTTTTGAATTCCTTTATATCTTAGAATTATATTTAATAATTTGTAAATAATTTTTTACATATTTTTTAGATGGATTTATTTTACAAACACTGTATTTATTCAAAAACTTAGTTTATATTTAAAAAATGTAGGTTTCAAATTCATTTTACATTTAAAACAATATTTTTTTCTAGAATTTTGAAACCATTTTAAAATATTTTTTCTTATAGTTATATCTATTGCATATATGTTTGAATTTATTTTTAAATATTATTTGTGGATTTTTTTTTAGATTAACCTCACAACATTATTAGATTATTATTAGTTTTACTTTCAAATTTAATTATTATTTTTAATAATTTTATAATAGATTTTAAACTTTTAAACATTTTACAGCCCTTCGTAAAATGAAATTTAGCTTTTAGACCTATTTTTCACATTTATATATTAAAATTACAGATTTTCAAATTTTTAAATTTTTGACAATGTTTAAATTTCATTATTTTTAGACTTTTTAATTATATCATTAAGACATAATCATATAATAATATCATCCAAAATAATTTCTTCTATTTCATTTTACTCCTATATTAAATTAAAAGACTACTTATTATATTTAAAATATATATGAAACTTGTTCTATAAGATTTTCAAAAGTTTTTTAGTTTTTTTTCCACAATTTTTCTATTGGTCAATGACAAATCAGTAATTATTTTCAATTTTGCAATTGAGTAGCAAATCAGTAAATATCACCAACTTCTCCTATTTTATATATAGCATAGATTTAATTTATTTGATCTTTTTGGTCTACATATTTAGAGCAATAATAGCCGGCAAGTAGGAGACATGTAGGTTTCAAATTGGACCCCTATCATCATACCAAAGAAAGCATAATAAAACTTAAAATGTATTAAATACATAATAAAATTGTTAATTATTAGGTGTAGCATTTGTTCCTTATTTATACAAATGTAAACAAATATGTGTATTCATATAAATAGACATATTTTCAATTGGAAAAGTTTCAATATCTCTGATTTGGGCCTTATCAAACTATCATCATTAATTTGTAGGTTTATATAATATGTTTCTTTAACTATTAATTTTTGTTTATTCAATTTAGTCGTCTAATTTTAATTAGGAATTTGACATCCGGAAATAATTGCTAATAATGTTGATAAGATGATCTAAATTTCACTTTGGGAAGAATTTAATTGTCCGGAAGAAAATGGACAAAAAATCTCAATATGCGGTTGACGTATAATTTTCCTACAATATAACGTCATACGAACAAAACACTTACAACATGATTGTTATGATGGAATGAAATTAGCTCGGAATGTAATGGACTTAAGAATTGAATGATGATGAGAAATGAATGTATAAAAATATTGATTCTTATAATTGGTATTACAAAGAAATAGGAAATTAGTGAAATAATCCTTATGAATGTATTTCATAATTGATAACTATAAATCAAATGTATACATATTAAATCAATCTTTATTTAATCAAATTAATTTTCAGTATATTTTAATTAATATTTTTATTTAATATATCACTAAAATTTAATTATTTGGTATCTTTAAGTTTAGAATAAAATATTGAAATGAAATCAATTGTTACACTAATATTAACGTATATTATATTGCATATTTTATTTATATAATTTATTTACTATTTTGTTATTATTTACATAATCCTAAAGTGTTAAATTATTTAAATTTATCATAATTGTAATTAATTATATTTTATGATTTATATTATTTAAATAATATCTTATTTTATGTCAAATCATTTATATGCTTTTATATAAACTATTATTTATTCTAATATTCATTTACTTTGTGTATATATGTACAAAACATATTGAATCTTATAGAAAAACTAAAATAATTTGTATTATATCACAAAAATAAATTTATTAAGTTTATGTTAGTTAGAGTTTATATTAATAAAAAAAAATTATACTATTAATGTTTTTTTTTTTTTTGCTTTTTTGCTCTTTTTATATTTTTTATATATGAAATATATATTAATAATTCATATTTTTCATATTAGTTATAAATAATTTAATATTATTTATAAAACTTTATATAATATTTTTACTCCATAACTTGTCAAAAAATATAATGAAATGATACTTATAAAAATTATAATAAATAAAGTTCATTCCTTGTCGGCAGTAATACATAATATAATTGGTTAGGAAGAAATGACTATTACTGATTCTTTGGAAATGAATAATGATTCTCAGTCATTAAACATATCAATCAAAGGAATAGGGACAAACTATGGAAAGGTGATCGTTTCAATCTCACCTCATTCCATCATATCAATCATGTCATTAATTTACAACCTCATATTTTAATCATTAATGTTCATGTGGAAGTTAACTCAGAAATTTCAAGATTTATATGTAATTTGAGTGTGCAGAGCCTACATGATTCAGAATCGGAATTGGTTCGGCAAGAACCGGGGTTAATCATGATGAACCGGAGACAAGAAGATCTCTTAAACTGGATGAACCGGATCTGATAAAATTAAGATTTATGCGCAAGAGATATTTTTGTAACTTAAATCCGTAATGATTGAGCGGTTATTTCGGTGAATTGGTTGAGGGCTTTTGTTTCCTATATAACCATGCATATATAAGAAAGAGACACCCCAACATAATGCTCAAAAAGAGCTTAATCCAGATTCAGAAACAGAAGCAACTCCAATCAGGTAGAGATTTCACCACACACTGAGGAGAGGATTCAAGAAGATCATGTCTAAGCTGAGGAGGATGATACTCAAGATACATAAAATGAAGAGAAGCAAAAACTCAGCTTGATCTCACCAACTACAATCTGGCCAGGGATAGAGAAAGAAGGGAAATTCACCCTTCAAACATATATGGACAAGCTGATTTTGTTTACTATGCTTTGAATGTTGCACAGGATATTGAGTATGAAGAACCAAGAGACTACAAGACTGCCATAAAGTCTAAAGACTGTAACAAATGGATACAAGCAATGAATGAGGAGTTGCTATCTCTGGAAATGAATCAAACACGACAGCTAGTAGATAAACCACCTGGACACAAAATCATTGGAAGCAAGTGGATATTCAAAAGGAAAATTGAAGTGACTGGAACTGAATCCACAAGGTTCAAGGAAAGACTAGTTGCCAAAGGATATACACAAAGAGAAGGTATAGATTTTAATGAAATTTTCTCACATGTGGTAAAACATGTATCCAATAGAATTCTCCTTGCACTAGTAGCACAGTTTAACATGATATTGCACCAATTAGATGTCAAAACAATTTTTCTTCATGGAGATCTAGTTGAAACTATATATATGCAACAACATGAGGGATTTATTTTGCCTAGAAATGAAGGGAAAGTATGTTTACTTAAAAGATCTCTTTATGGGCTGAAACAGAGTCCTGGCAATGGTATAAAAGATTTGATAAATTCATGATTAGCATTGGCATGATTAGGTGTAAGCATGGTAGTTGTGTCTATCTAGAAAATGTTAAGAATGAAGTTGTAACCTACTTGTTGTAATATGTAGATGACATGTTAATTGCAAGTAGAAGCATGGATAAGGTGGAATCTTTAAAGTATAAATTGAAAGACCAGTTTGAAATGAAAGACTTAGGAGAAGCTATAAGGATTTTAGGAATGGATATTCAAAGAGATAAGTCTGAAAATAAACTGTTCTTGTATCAAACTGATTACATAGTTAAGGTGCTTAAAAGATTCTGCATGAACTTAGCTAAATCAGTAGTTACACTCTTACCTGCTCATATGAAATTCAGTAAGAACCAGTCACCTATAACAAAAGATAAGATTAGTCATATGAATGGTTTTCCTTATGCTAGTTGTGTGGGTAGTATGATGTATATCATGGTTTGCACTAGACCTAATTTAGCATATGCTATGAGTTGTATACATAGATTTATGGCTAACCCTGGAAAACAACATTGGGAAGAGGTTAAGTGGATGCTTAGGTACTTGCATGGATCTCAAGCTTATGGTTTATCATTCATTAAATAGACTGATTGCACTGGTCTTTTGGAATGGTATGTAGATTCTGATTTTGTAGGAAACCTGGATAATATAAGGTCTCTTACTGGATATATTTTCAAGCTATTTGGTACAACCATCAGTTGGAAATCCATGCAACAGCCTGTGGTAGCTTTGTCCACAACATAAGCTGAATATTTGGCTATGACAGAAGCAGTAAAAGAGGCTATCTGGTTGCAAGGAATGCTCAGTGAGTTAGGGGTAAAACAAGTTAGAATACCTATCAAATGTGACAGCCAAAATGCACTCCATTTAGCCAAGCATCAGGTATTTAATGAGAGATCAAAACACATTGATGTGAGGTACCACTTTGTAAGAGATGAAGTAGAAAAAGGAGTAATTGAAACAAATAAGATCCACAATGAGAATCCAGCTGACATGATGACCAAGGTGATATAAGGAGTAAAGTTTCATCACTGCATGATGTTGGTTAGGATAGCAAGCTGGAAATAGGATGAAGAAACAAGTGCAACAGGGAAAGAATGAATATTTCAGAGTGAAAGTGGAAAATTGTGGAAGTTAACTCAGAATTTCAAGATTTATATGTAATTTGAGTGTGCAGAGCTTGCATGATTCAAAACTGGAATTGGTTCGGCAAGAACCGAGCTTAATCATGGTAAATCGGGGACAAGAAGATCTCTGAAACTGCATGAACCAGATCTGATAAAATTAGGGTTTATGCGCAAGATATATTTTTGTAACTTAAATCTGTTATGATTGAGAGGTTATTTCGGTGAATTGGTTTAGGGTTTTTGCTGCCTATATAACCATGCATATAGGGTTGTGATATCCAAGTGAATCATACGTGAGATCAGTGAGAACAAGTGAGCTGAGTGCGTGTGAGCTTAGATAGGGTTCTTGAGAGTTGAGTGATTTTGTATACTGATTTTCTCTTTCGTTTCTAAATAAAATTCCTCGACTCTTGCTGTCGTGGATGTAGGCTCAAGTGATAGAGCCGAACCACGTTAAATCTCTGCATTCTTACTTGTTTTCGTTAGAGTTTAATTCGTTCAAAGTACCTATCGCATTTTAGGGTTTTCTATGTACTTGGGTTGTGTTGCTGAAGTAGATCTTCGTTTGAATCGGTTCTTGGCGTTGTGTTCAACAGTTCATGCCCCCAATTATTATTGGAAATTGAATGTCGAACTAAAGTTTAAAAAATATAGAAATTAAACCCATAAAATTAGTATGTGGACCAAAAATGAATACGATTCAAATTATACGATAAATTTGAAACATTCCTTACAAATATATACATATTTAATATGCATGTATGTTTGTGTTGAAGAATAATTTTAGGAAGGATTTTAGCATTAGCGTTATTGGTGCCGTTTAGATTGAAATAAATTCGAAATTCATCACTTTCATTTTAAATTAATTTTTTTTAAGACTTGAATGAAATTCAAAGACCCTCTAACTCAATCAATTTAAAGTACATTCATTTCAAATCATTCAATTCAAACACAGTCTAAATGTATCATCTTTCATCAATAAACACACAATGAAGAGAAGGTCTCATGTGAACTTGGGTGCATGGATCTGAGATCGATATGTTAGTCATACCTTTACATTATATTAGTCATACATCTATGTTATATTAGTTATACCTTCATTTCCAGATTTCATATCCTTAGTTTAAAACCACCCACCTTTATGTTATGTTAGTCATACCTTCATGTTATGAATGTATGACTAACATAACATGAAGGTAGAACACTTGAAGCGAATTTTGATGAGTTTGAACGCACCCACCAAGCGCGTGAGAGTGTGTGGGAGTATGTTTTTAAGCACGTGGACCAAGTTGACTCGAGTACATGGATTCTGAATCCATGCGGCCAAGGATGAAAATATCGCTATATATCGCGGATATATCGCGGATACGGATATTGCGATACGGATATTGGGTGTTAATGTTTTTTTTCCTGGGTATCGCGGATATTTCGCAAAATATCGCAAAATATCGATATCGATATCGATATCGGTTCAGTGTAGTATAAAATTGGATAGAAATTGGGAAATATCGCGGATATATCGTAAAATATCGCATGTATATCAAAATGAGCGATTTTGATTCACAAAATTGAACTATGTGATTTTTTTTCCTTACTTTGTATTATGTATTGTGTTTGATATTAAAAGTAATATATTCTCCTCACATCAATCTTTCATTCACGGATATAGCCATATTTTATGGCTTTTTTAAATTTACATTCCTTTAACCAATTATTACTTCATTTACTTCTTTTTTTTTCTAATTTTTTTGCATGATATATTTCTCTCTCTCTCTCTCTAGATCTCTCTCTCTATATATATATATATATATATATATATATGTTGAAGGCAAGTGAACATTTTCTATCATACAATTTAAGGTTCAAGGTATCATATTCTCTCATACCAATAACTCTCTCTCAACATTTTTGATTAAATTAATTTCAATTATTTACTTTATAGATTATGACTATTTTAATGTATCTAATTTATTTATTTTTTTGGATATAGGGCATTGACATTGGAGAGGAAATACTTGCACCACTATATATATCACTCAATTGTCATTTTGAAGAACTACGAATTGGTATGTAAATTTAATCTTTTTTTTTTTTTCATTTTAGTTGATAAAACTAGCATTTTATTGGTATATTGTAAATTGCTATGTTTAATTGTGCTAATTATATATATGTTAGGTGAAGCATTTAGTTAACTTATAAAATTTTATTATAAAATCATAATTTTACAATTAATTATTTTATAGTGAAGCTAGCACGTAAAATGTAATGTTGTAATTGTGTATTTACAATTAATTGTTATAATTAGTTTTAGTAAAATTTTAATAGTGCTAATTATGTATATGTTGGTATATTGTAAATTGCTATGTTTAATTGTTGGTATATTGTAAATTGATGTGTTTAATTGTGCTAATTATGTATATGTTAGGTGAAGTATTTAGTTAACTTATAGAACTTTATTATAAAATCATAATTTTACAATTAATTATTTTACAGTGAAGCTAGCACGTAAAATGTAATGTTGTAATTGTGTATTTACAATTAATTGTTATAATTAGTTTTAGTAAAATTTTAATAGTGCTAATTATGTATATGTTGGTATCAGTACTGCTTGGATCAAGATGACATTTCATCTACTATGTTTGAACCTCATAGGTCATCCTTTTGGTACTAGTGTATTGTATGATTTAATTTTAGTAATTTTGTCTTGTATTATGTAATATATTATCATTTTTCATTCGAAAAACAGTATTTATAATGCTTGTTATCTATATGTTAGTTTTAAATATATTATTTTAATGTGATTTTGAGTGGAATATATGTGTAATGAAGTGTAAAAATAATCCCTAAAATTTCATATTAAATTTCCAAAATTTTAATAAGATTTCCGTTGTTTTTTCAAATTTTTTGCGATATCGATATGCGATATCGATATCGACATCGATATATCCGTAAAATTAAAGTTGCGATATGACATGCGATATCGATATTTTCATCCTTGCATGCGACAAGTGTACAAAAATTTCCATCAATTTTTATGGAAAGTGAGAAATAAAAAAAAGGAAGAACGATGGGACAACGTGCATTTATAAGAATAAAGATGATGAATTCTATATAGATATTTATGATGAGTATATGACATTTATATTTAATATACGGGCACTAAGTGTGGTATCAATCAATTAGAAAAACACATGAAAACAAAAGTTAGTTTGAAAGAAATGAAAAGGGAATTATTGAGAAGAAAAAAATAATGAGATGATGATGTGGAAGTTCATATGCCATGTGCATGAACATATAAAACTAACCTCTATAAATTAAGCATTTGTGTTTTGAAAAATGAGATAATGAGTAAACCCATCAATTAATTTGGACCATCTCTAAAGGGGACCATTCTCTTAATAAATACTTAACTAGCCAACCTCACAACCTCTTAGTTACTTAAATATATCTTCCTTTTATTTATATTTACAAAAGGCAATCGTCGCACCATGCGACGGTTTTACTGTAGAAAAAGAGATACTTATAAATGAAAATGACATACTTGAAATATATGTAAAAAACATACTGATAAAACACATTCTTATAGTTGAAAAACATATACTTATACCAATAAAAGACATGTTTATATTTCACGCAAGCGAGATGATCTCACAATGGACCAACTCACATATATACACACATACACTAGTATAATAAACGTGCGTTGCACGTGAGATATTGTAATTATGTGATTTTTATATTTTTTGAAGACATGATATTAAGTTTTAAGAGATATGTGAATTTCATTAATGACAATTGTTTCTGTAAAGTTTAATCAATAATTAGTTAAAAATTAGGACTAATTACAAGTAACCATCTAAACTATAACCTAAAATTAAGTTTAGAATTTGAATTTTCTTCTGTGCAATGGATTGATTTTGGTAAAATGGGTCAAATTCCCTTATAATACAATTTTTTTTTGTTTCCCACTTGTGTTAAAAGAAATACACACTTGCACGTTTGATTTAACAAATGTTGCATGTTTTTCCCTAAATTGTTAAGATTAATAGCTATGTTTTACACATGTAGGTAGTGCGAAAATTGAATTTTTTTTGATGTTTTTTCTAGAATTTTTAATGTTTTGAATTATATTAATGTCATTTTCCATCCATTTTCAAAATATTTTATATTGTTCTTCACTTTTTTTTTTGAATTTTTGTAACCTTAATCTAAATATGAATGTATACTCATAACATTTTTTTGTTGATTTAATAATTTTTTTCTTTAAAAAAAATTATAATCTCAACAAATATCAAAAATTACAATAAATCTTGGAAACTATAACATAAAAATTGTGAATTTAATTTTTTTTTATATAAACTTATATTTCAAATCTTAATTATCACATAGTGTATGTTTATTCAAAAAGAATTTAAGTGGGAAAATCTATAATTATGTTTATAATTTTAAAAAGGGAAAAAGTTTAAATAAGTCACTGTTTATGTTCACTTATCTCACTGAAGTATTTTTAGGTACAAAAAATGATACTAATGTTTACTTTTAAGGACATATGACCTCCCACTTAATATTTATTTATATTATAATATACCAATAATGTTTTAAATTTAAAATAACTTAAACACTTTAATTTACTTTCTTTTTTAACCTCATATTTTGACATATTTTAGAATAAAACAACTATTTCATGAAACATATATAAATATAATTAGATTATTATATATACATATGAATACATATTATTATTATTATTATTAATTATCATTTACACTACTAAATTATTAAACAACTAAATTTATTTGATAATAAGAGATTTTTTTTATATAAATAAAAACTACATTATTAAACAACTACATGCAAATTTATCATCACTTTAATTTCAATAATTGCGGAAAAAAAAAAATCACAACCTTTGTTCACTATTGCAATTTAGATCACTTTTGAATTTTCTAGCAACCGGAGTCCACGTGTCCGGCAAACATGTCATGTCACATGCCACATTGAATGCCACGTCATTTCCAACCAAAAAAAAAATAAAAATTAAATTACAAAATAAATCTTCATCTTTCCTAAAGTTGCAATTTAATCACAATCTTTCAAAAATTAGCAAAAATAGTCACATACTTCATTTTGCAAATCGAATTTATATTTTGGTCATGTTTAAATTCATCATGGAGACATCACATAAACTATACAATTATAAAATTGTTTATCTATGTCAAATAAATGTTATCTCTAGTATATTAATCTATTGTTTATCTATATCAAATAAATGTTATCTCTAGTATATTAATCTATTGTTTATCTATATCAAATAAATGTTATCTCTAGTATATTAATCTAAATATTTTTTCTTTAATTTGAAAATAATTAAATCACAACTCTCATTTATAACATTTTAGAAAATTGTATTATTGTTCTAAAAAAAGATAGTAAAACATAATTACATGAAATAAATTATAAATTTTCATGATATTAAGCACATTGATCAACAATAATGTATTGTATCGTTGTCGATCATGATAATAGAGTTTAATAATCAAATAGATGAAATATGAAAAAGTTATGAAGCAACTTTGATTAAATCATGATTTAGAGTTGAGAAAATGTTGTATCAATATGTTGAATAAAAATAGAAGAACTATTTATCCACACACATATATGTGAATTGTCCAAACTTAATTTCCATTATCTATTTATCCTATAATTAGTACGTTTCCACGCATTTAAAAAAATACATAATAATAATACAAATATCCAAATGCATGCATATGTATTTGATATTTGATCTAGAGATAGAATTATATTCATATTTGATCTAGCTAATTAAAAGAAAAGAACATATTAATATGGCTCGATCAATTTCAAGAAATTAAAGAAATTAAGATTTTTGTGTTGATTTAGAAAATTGCATGTATTTTTGTTCTAAAAGGTTGTAAATGAAAGTTGTGATTTAGTTATCTACAAATTAAAGAAAAAATATTTAAATTAATATACTATAGACGACATTATTTTGATGTAATTAAAAAAATTCGTGGTTGTGTAGTTTATGTGACGTCTCCATGATGAATTTAAACACCAAAGAATACATTCGAATTGCAAAATGAAGTATGTGACTTTTTTTGCTATTTTTTGAAAGGTTGAGATTAAATTGCAACTTTAGGAAATGTGGAGATTTTATTTTACAATTTAATTTTTAAATCTTTTTTGGTTGGAAATGACTTGACATGTGATGTGGCATGTTTGTCAGACACGTGGACTCCCGTTGTCGGAAAATTCAAAAGTGGTCTAAATTGCAACAGTAAACAAAGACTGTGTTTTTTTTTTTTTTTTTACAATTATTGAAAAATGAGTATAAATTTACAATTTTTTAAAATGTGATGATTTTTTTTGCAATTACACCACTTATTTATATGTGTTAAGTTCTATCAAGTTGTCTATATCATCTATTGATATGAGTTCAGATTATGTATGTAATTTTGGATGTTATTATTATATAGTTAATACGTTAACTTTATCGAAATTGTGACAAATTTATATCCTAAGGTTAGAAAATATTGTATTTTTTTTGTTAGAGGACTTGAGCCCCCTCGATAAACATCCTGTGTTTGTCACTATTATACGTCTTAGTTATTACTTTTTCTATTTGATTCTCGATAATTTTATATTTCTAAACTTTTCATCAATAATGTATGTAGACCATCTTATAAATTAGTCTTTTTAGTTTTACATTTTTTGGATTTATTTTAATTCTACTTCCATGATTATTTAATCTTAATTTCAATATTATTTGATTTTGTTAATATTATATATTTTAGTGATTCTTTGATGTAGACACTTATATTTTGCGTCAACTTTGTGTTTTTCTTCTCAAATAATGATAGTCTTGAAATCTATGTTTATGTAGATCTAATTTTAGTTCAACATTTGAAGTATTCATGATTTTAGAAAAACATAATCAAAACATGTAACTTTTTAAGAACAGTTGGAAATGTAAATGAACAATTAGTTACCTTTTATAATCAAATAGAAAAATATATTGAATATTGAATAATTTTGTTACTGTTGGAATATAAAGTACTTTGTTTTGATGAGATATAAACCAATATTTAACATATAAAAGAAGAATACCATATATATATATATATATATATATATATATATGTTGGTCCCAAATATGCTGGTAGTAGGCTTAGAGGGGGTGAATAAGTCTACTATATTTTCAAATTTTTCTTCTTCTATCTGCTCAATTCTATGATCAGTAACCTTTTGGGAGGTTACTGGTTGCGGAAGCTTTTCTCTCATTGCAGAGCCTAAGTATAGAAGATGTGCTGCTCTATCATGGAGTATGCAGGTTTAAGCAATAAACACACATAGATGCAAGGATATATAGAGGTTCGAAGGTGGAGTAATCCTTCTACATCTTCTCAGCCTCTTCTCAAGAGGGAACCTTTGTTAAGCTAGTTAATTTACATAGACCTATCTATTACAACCCTCACTTAACAAGTAAGTAGCAAGCTTTCACACAGCTGCTTGCCTACTTCCCCACTGACCCACACAGGATCCTATTCTACCCACCCAGAGTCCTCACTTTCTCTCCTAGAAAGTGGAAAACTTAGCATGACTCTACTCCTCGCACTGAGTACTCCAAGACAGTCCTTTAGAAGGAGTTTGTCTTCTTCTTCTTCAACTGGGTGCAGCAAGCTAGGCCTTCGTTTGCAGATTGATCTGCTGAATTTTGCTGCTGGACTGACGAACTGAGCATGTGTCTTTTGGGGTGTGGAGTGTTCGAGCTTTTCTTCTTCTTTTCTGCTCTTCTGAAAACTCTCTTTTCTTCTATTTTATTCCCCCTCTTTCTGCGCTTTTTGTGAGCCTTCTCTCCATTGAACTCTTCTCTCTTCTTTTAGCGCTTCTCTCTGCTAGCTTGGATATTCTGTTGTGCTCGTTCTCTCCTCTCTTTTTCCCACGCTCTTCGTCAGTCTTCTTCTTATTTATAGATTAGGAAATCTGCTCGTTGAAGGTATGTAGGTTTCCTAATATATAAATGCACTGCACTCCTGACACCTTCCAGCTTTTCGCTTTCCACGTGTCTTCTTCTGGTTGGCTCCTCTTCTCTTCTCTCTACCGGTAACTTCTTGTGTCTACCGGTAACTTTGACTTTCTTTCCATGCCTGCTTTGCAGCTTCCTCCTCTTGCTTCACTCTGGAGCTTCCTTATCTGGTTTGCTCCTTCAGGTGGCTTGAGGCTTCTGTAGCATGCTGCCCTTGCAGTATGCTTTCGGCATGGTCTTCCCAGGTAGCTTCCTGTCTCGCTGCATTTTGCTTCAGCGAGGTCTCTTCCAGTAGCATCCTGTAGTCATAAGTATCCTTATTAGTTCACCCCGATTCTTTTTCACCATTCTCTTTAGTATCCTTCCTTTGACACTTTCTCTGTTCTTTTAATCTTCTGTAGTAACTCTGTTGCAGTAACCTATCCTAAGATTGGTTATGCTTATTAGAGTTACTTAAGGTTTCGTCTCATCAAAACATATTTCAAATGTTTCCAACAATATATATATATATATATATATTATCTCTCTATGAACAGGTTACTGAGCAGAAGAAAAACATCAAAATCACTAAGGCATGAAGGTCACTGCACCAACCTATGAAGGTCACTCTACAACAACTTATGAAGGAAGCCAAGAAGAAGGTTATTAAATTACTAGTAGAGACCAGCAAGGAAAGCCAATAAAGAGAAGACACGTGGACAACAAGTATGCCCCAAAGTCAACCGCATTTAATGAAGCGTACTATGAAGATCTAAGACATTAAATGCAAAAGATTTACCTTCTTGAACGGGCAGATTTTCTATTCTATAAATAGAAGAAGCTGAAGACAAACAAAGGGCGTTGGCGAAAACGAGCCCTAGGCTGAGGGGGAAAAAGGACTGAAAGATCCTAAGAGATATGCACGATCAAAGTACAAGACTTTCAGTCGCTCAGCCAAACAGCAAGCTACAGCAGAGTAACTTGCACTTAGAAGTTTAAGCTTGTTGCACATAGTTGAAAAAGACTATAACCACATCTTTCATAGATTGTGGTTAGGAGTGCTTAGTGCTAGGAAAAATTTCCTACTAAGTTTTTCGCTCTTTGAAGAAAAGAGTAAGGATCCTGTGTGAGTCAGTTGGTCGAGTAGGCAAGTAACCTATGTGATAGAAGCTTGCTACTCTTTTGTTAAGTCTGAGTTGTAATAGCTATGGTTGTGTAAATCAACAAGATTAACAAAGTTCCGCTTTGAGAAGAGGCAGAGAGGACGTAAAAGAGTTACTCCACCGTCGAACCTCTGTATATCGTTGTGTGTTGTTTTTATCTGCTTTATATATCTAGCTTGCTGCATATCTAACCAAGTATCATCTGATTTCCATATCTTGTATTTTCCCCTATACAAAAACTCCAAGTTCAAATTGTCTAGTAACCTTTCAGAAAGATTATTGCAGAGCTGAACTGTATATCTTTGGGAAAAAGTTTGAAAAATCAAAGGTTTATTCACCCCTCCCAACTCTAAATCTTCTACCACTTGGGACCAACAATTATCCTTAAATTTTAATATTTGTATCATATTCTTCATTTTTATCTATGAGTACATGTCTTATTACATCTACACCAGTTGTACTTAACTTTCTTAGTTTGATAAACTAGTAAATCACTCACGTAATGCGCGCTTTACTATAATAAATTTGTTATAATATAAAGAAGTTATATAAATTAAAAACTTATTGATATAATTTTTAGTTATTTCAAAACATTTATAATAAACAGATGTATTTTTATGATATTTAAAATGAAATTTTAAATTTTATTATATTAAAGGTTAAAACTTTGTATTTAATAAGGAAAAAAAAAAGAACTCTTACGGATGAAAAAAATGTTTGCCATTCATTTTGTTCCTACATTAATTAGCTATTTATAATCAAAACCGACTCGTAGTCAATAGTTTGGAAAATTGTTGACCCAAATTTGGTTTTGGTTTGGGGTACTTTCAAATTAGGAACAGACGGTTTTTATCTATTTTTAAATTATATTATATATAATATATTATGTTATTTTAATCTTTATTATTAAATTATATTGATTAATATATTTAGTTTGTATTATAAGTTGCAATTTTTTAAGGTTTATGGTTTGTATTCGGTTGTATTTAAATGATAATTTCTAATTTTTTAACTTGTAAGTTGTAAGGTAGTATTTTTATAACTTGTAAATGTAAGTTTTACTTTTTTATTTTATATATTATTTTGTAGTATATAAATAATTTTAAGCTTTATATGAAAATTTAATTTAAAATAAAAAAATTAAAGAGAATAAAACGAACCACCCAAACTTAGGGTTTGAATCAGAATCGACAATTTACAAACTAAAATCTAGAAACAAAAGTCCCCATAGTTAGGTTTTGGTTTGACCCTTCACAATTATCCAAACCAACGGTTCTAAATCGAAATTGGTTCAAACCGTGTGAACACCACAAAATAGTCCTAAATTTTTAGAATTTCAACATTATTGTCAGGCTTTTTTGAAAGAAGTATCAAAACTTTAAAACAAATTTAAGATTTTTTAAAATAATTTGTATATTAGCTATATCTTTATAATTTTAATTTCTATCAATTCGTTCTAAGCATATATTGACATATTGTCATCACTATTTAAATTTATTGATGACTTAAAAATAAAACGTAGCAATTATTGTTCTTTTTTAACATTGTTTAAAAAAAAAGATTTATATGTTAATCTTTATATTTGTTTCACAAATAAAAAATTGTATACATATATTTAGGTTAATATTAAAAGTACATTTGTCAATTTTATTTAAAAATCTGATCTTATTAATATTAATTGTTCAAAGTTATCGTTGCATTTGATATTTTATTAGATTTAATAAAAATTCAATCTTTTTTTTTTGTTTGTTTACTTTTTATAATGATTTTAGATTTTTGTACTCATTTATTTTTCTTAGAATATTAACTTAATTTCAAATGTTTTAGTTTTCTATTTTAGATTCTTTAAATGTTTTTATATTAATTATTTTTGATTTGATTGTTAAAAATATATTAAATTTTATTTGTTGATATATTTAGATACTTTTAAAATCCTTTCTGAATTTTTAATTTAAAATATTTTGTATTTCATAATAATTTTATATATGATATAAATTTTTTTAGTTATTGTTATCAATAATTAATTGTGTAACCAATATATATATATATATATATATATATATATATGTGACACATAGATTAAAATTATGAAACTTAATACCATTTAAAATAATATGAGATAACTCTATAATTTTATAATTTTATATTTATACTTTATAATTTAGAGTAGTTCTATAGTACACCAGGTGTATTAATACATCAAACTCTTCACTCATTTTCAACCATCAGATTTGAGATCATTAAAGTCAAAGTCAACTATGATCTCAGATCTAATGATTGAAAATGATGGAGAGTTTGGTGTATCAATACACCCAGTGTACTACAGAAGGACCCAGCTATAATTTATTTATATGAAATGCTTATGAATAAAAAATATTGCTATTTTCTCCAGGAAAAAAAAAAAAGAATATTGTTATGACATTCTAAAAAAAAGCCTAATAAGTGAATTGACTTTTTAAAATACATTGAGCCCATAAATTTGAAGTTGGCCCAACTAATAAGATTCAGTGATAGGTATCATATGTTTACTCTTCAGGTATCACATATTTACCTTTAAGGTATTACATATTCAACTTTAGGTATTACATATTTAGTTTTAAGGTGAATAGATTGTGAATTACGATTTTATCATCTTCTTCCCCAAATTTTCTGCAAATTCATAATACTCATTCAGATTTCTACAAATTTATATCACCAATTAATAACCAACTAATGTATTTGTTGCATCAATTTGTTGTGTAATTCCATGAATTGAAACAAAACACAAATGAATTTCAAGTTATAGAAAAATAAAAGCCCTAAATTTTATAGAAAAAGAACTTGTTGGGTGTATTTGAAAAATTAGAACTCAAAACTAGCAACAATCATATGAAGATTGAAAAAGAAGGAGAAGAAGAATAAGAAGAAAAAGAACGCAAGAAGGAAGCAAATCGGGCGCAGCTGCAAAGCATGTGAAAGCAAAAATATATATATCTATATATATATATATATAATTAATGTGGTGCGGGTCGGATTGGGCGATTCAGGTCAGGGGCAAGGATTCATGCCTCAAGGGTATGTAAGTGCTTCTCTATGAAAAATGGACGAAACATCCAAACTTATATAGTGTTCAGGGCCAATCCTAACATTTTGGGGGCCCTCGGCGAATTAGAAAAAATGGGCCCTTTGAAGAAAGAACAAATATATTTATCTAGATGATAAAATTAACTTAAAAACTAAAAAAAGAAAATCTTTCATTCAAAATTTTTGTATATAGATCAAGTTTCAATATGTTTCTTTGTCCATCTAAAACGTTGGAAAAATGCAACAACAAAAACTATAAACACAATTATAAGTTTGATTTATCATTGAAAATATTTAGATCTTCAACATTTTCAGAAGCAAAACAACAATAAAAAATTAGATGTAAGCATAAAATTAAAAGAATTTGAAAATGTGATCACAATTGGTTTGGATGTGTTGTTTTTATGATTTAATAACATGCAATAGCACTGTTTGTATTATTTTACCATTAAACACACCTCTAATTTAGAAAGGTTACATTAATTAATCAAATAATGATTATTTGGTTGCTTACATGACAAATATTTTGATATTTAATAACAAAAATATTGATCGTCATTTTTATTATTTGATTATAAATTGGTCTATTTTAAATATAAGAACTATATAAAAATAGGGCTACAATAATTTATATCAATTATATATTATATTGAGTTTATTAAACATAATGCAATTATATTTGTGTGTGTATATATAATATTGGATGAAAATTTGGGGCCCTTAAAAAGTGGGGTCCTAGATGGTCGACCTTCTCGCCCTAGCTCAGGACCGGCCCTGATAGTGTTATATATATATATATATTATAGATAGATATAAGTATTATGTTCGTCTATTCATTATCAACATATTTATTAATTAAATGTATCATGAATGTAGCATAATTATCAAGTCTATATCACATGATTTAAGAAAATAAACTATTTATACATCGACAATAATTTGCTCACGATGGGTGTATGAGTTTTTTCCCTGAGAAAAAGAATCATTGGGGATACATAATAGAATTGGAGTCATAGTCATATTTTACTATTATTACTTTATTTTAAGAATGTACAGAAAAAAAATGATAATGGCTATTAAAATGAAAATGATGGATTAATTGAAAACTTAAGTATATAGAAACATAAACATGATAAAAATAGAAAACGGTCATGTTCCCATCAAAACCATCCTTTTTATTTTTTGAAACTATGTAATTTAATAACAAATAAAGCAATTATTATGGATTTTAAATCATGAAATTTTCTATAATTGTTTTAAAGATAGAAAGTCAACTTTGTGAGAGAGATAAATAATAGAATCATTTTCTGGAAAAATATTATGTTTGAGTATTTTGTTCATAATTTAAAAAAATTTGAATAATCATCATCGAATAAAAGAAAGAAAAAAAGTCAAAACAATCACAAAAATCTGTGTGAGACGGTCTCACGGATAATTTCCGTGAGACGAATCTTTTTTTATCCATGGATCAAACTCATATCCATTAAGTTATATGTGAATTGAAAAGTTTAGGTTGTTGGTCAACCCGTCTCACGTAATATGATCCGTGAAACGGTCTTACACAAGTCTCACTCCAAAACAATACACCATTCAACAATGATGAAGGAAAGTGAAGGCCTCGTTAAAACCCTATCTTGACAAAACCCAGTGAGAAAAAACCAAGTTAAAAGTATATTTTAAGGTTCTGCATACCTTTGATAACAATTTCATGTCCGCTTAATTTCTCTAAAAGTGTGTGTATATATGTATCTACAATGTTTAAACAATTTTATAACCCCCCCCCCCCCCCCCCAAATCATATTTTTCAATAAACAGTACTTAAAAAGATACTGCATGCATTTCTGCCATACAACTATTTACAAATGTGGTATAATTCTTCTCGAAATAATAATAAGACGGTTAATATCAAATTTGGTACCTAAAATTAGGGGTTATTTCAACTTGGAACATGTATTGAATCATCATAAGTAGTCCCTCGATTATCTAAAAGTCATCAGAATAGGTCATAGCCAAGAGACTACTTATGATGACTTTTAGATAACCGAGTGACTACTTATGATAACTCGATATATATATAGGTACCAAAGTTGAAATGACTCCTAATTACGAATATCAAATCTAATACTAACCCGTAATAAAATAAAATAAATAAATAACAAGTTCCTAATGTATTTTTGAAATTATATCAGAATCTCGAATATTAATCATAATAAGTACAAAATTGATAGTACTGACAACATAAGGGTAAAGTTCAATGATCTCAACACTCAAATGACTTCCTATTGCAAAATAAATAGATTTAAAAAAGGAATAATTTACAAACTTGGAGTAAATAAAAAATAAAAATCATTTAAAAAGATTAGTGAAACATCATTCCAAGCTTCCATTTGAATTCATGTATTTCACAGTAAACAAAGATGCAGAACTCGTTAAGGGGAGGCTCGATGGGACTATGAGGAAGGAATTATTAGTCGAAGACAACAACTAAAGTCCCCCGTATGGATTGGATTGTTATTCAACAAACTGAATTACCTGTAACTGAGACTGCAGAAGATCCTACTCGATGGCTCCTAAGTTTTCGATAGGATCTAGTGATTTCGCAACGACTCTACCAACATGGAGTATATTTGCTCTTTCATGGCATCTCTGTTGCTTGTGTCCAGCGTATAAATGGTCGCCCCTCGATGATTTTTCAACCTTGCAACTGCAAGACAACAAATCACATGAATCATTTATGCATCCTGGATCCAAGAAAAAGAGTGGAGTCCTTTGAAATTACAACTTTGGATCAGAATTGAGTGTTTTGATCCGAAACAAAAGAACAAGTAATTGTACATATGCTTTAATGAGATACAGAAGTAGTCATAACTCGCTTAATAATGAATATGGAATATCAAAAATAAAACACAAAAATGCAACATCTCAGAATTGGTTTGAATCAAGTACCTCCAGGGATATCTCTGCCAGCTTTAGGTATAGGGACGGTTGCCAAAAGAGGGATATTGGATTCAAGAATTCTTAATACAGCAGGGAGGAATGAGGAGCTGAACAATTCCATTTTTCCGACTTCATCAATAACAAACAGATCGGTGTCTTCCTTAGCCTGGTCAGAGGTACATTCAGTTCAAACAGCAAGAGATTCACATAATTTCAAAGAAAATTGTTAGAAAAACTTTATCCTAGAACCACAAATTTAGACAGATCACTGAGCAAGTTCAAGTTCTCACATAATGTTAATATACTTAACACAGTAGAGGTGTAGCTTGTACAAAAATTGTGTAGATTTCACTTTTCAGTCACCTGCAATTCAGGCAATGCTAATGATTCAAATGAAGAGACGTCCACTTTGTACCTCCCTACATTAGGCCATCTGTGAGATTCCTGGCTGCATGAGCAAAGATTGTTTACTCCGAGTGAGTGAAAAAATCAACAAGGTCAAGGACCTATACAACAAATGCCTTAATTCAAAAAAATTCAAAAATAAAAAATAAAAAATCATATAGCCATTAAACAGAAACAGCATGCAACTATGCAGCACTAAGTTCCAATATTTCAGATATCTCCACTGTTAGTTTCATAAAAAGCTAAAAATTATTAGTTCATGTAGAGATCACCATAATGACTTTTCATTATGTTTCCTTTCCTTAGTTCTGTTTCTTTTTTACAGCTTGACTTCTCAAGGCATTCCATGTACTTCTCAGTTCTAAATGAACGAAGAAATGAGATTTTACTCAGTTACAATATTCAACCATAGTAAGAACATCAGTGCAGCCTATTAAGTTAATGCATAAATAATATATTGTGTACGAATTTTAAAAACCCAATCACAAAATTTGTCTGGAGTGGGATACGATGCGACTTGTCAGGCCCATCCTTCAAAGTAAGTGCAGCTTACGGATTATTTAATTTTAAGACAATCTTTATGCCATCATATTCCCTCATTCTTCACTCCCTCAGACAAATTGTCCGATTTTATGTAAAATTGTTATGCAACTCTATCCTCTTCCATTTTATCTCCTCTTCTATGACTTCTGAAGTTTATTAATGATTACTAGGTTAAAAGGGGTTCCATTTCTACGCCAGTTCTAATCATTCAGGCTGTTTGGAGCACCTACATCTCGCACTTTCAAAGAAACAATGACAACAAACATTCCACTGCTGGCCTAAAGCAAGGGGATTTGAAGGTTATATCTTAACTCGGTTTAAAATTAAATATGGAACTGATTATTTTATCGTAAGTACCTATTCCAGCAACTCCGCCAATTCTATGACTATTAGTTGCTTGTTTTAGTTATTTTACAGCAAGAAATCATAAGAATGCAAGTATGTGAGCATGCCATCAACTAACATGAGCAAGAGATAGCTGAAGACAGTTTTCAAATAAACAATGACAACAAAAAGTTCCACTGCAAGCCTAAAGCTAAGGAAATTGAAGGTTATCTTAAGTCGGTTTAGAGTTACATATGGAACTAAAAGTTTGAACATATGGTACCTAATTTCAGCAACTCAGCCAATTGGAAGACTGCTTGATTCTTGTTTTTGTTGTTTTACTGCAAATAAAATAATATGCAGCAACTACATGCCCATGCTGTCAACTACTATTTACACACAAGAGATGGCAAAACAGTTGCTATAACTCTATGATGGAATAGTTACAATCTTCTTAATCCACATTTCCAAAAGAATATTTACAGTGTAAAACCTAAATCCTTTTCTAGTTTCAAGTCAAAACTTAAAGATATAGCCATCTCTAAGTAAATGCAATTCACTTGTTATTACATAGAAACATTACAATAACAAGACCAAACAAAGAATGGAATCATACTTTCCACAACATAGCCATTGTCGTTCCTTTTTCATCAGTAATTTTTTTTATTAATCCATGGGGTGCAAGGGGTACTCCAACCCTTACATCATACAAATCCTAAGAATCTTACAAGGATTTCACAAATCAATACATCTTCTAGGATCTACAAGCCAACTCACCATACATACATCACTCAAGTAGCCATTGTCGTATTCCCAAAAATGCATAACGATCATCAATGTAGAACAAGTCATTAAGGACAAAAAACAGAGAAAATGAAAGAAACATCGATAAACACACAACTATATATAACATAATGTACCTAGTTATATTGACGGATGCGAGAGGACCCCTACGACCATCAAGAGTAACCACTTCAAATCCTACCCTCTCAGCCCCTTCTCTTACCTCACCTACGTCATTCAAATCATAATTCATCATTACCACCAAAGCAAGAATAAATAACTCCACCAATCCCAGCTCAAGATCATGGTGCTATACTGCTCTTCATACATCAATCAACTCAAAACACCTTGATCCAATGTAATAGCAGAATCAGCATACTTAATATTATTTCAAGAGAATTCCAGTAAAATCAAAAAACTTAACAAGCAAAATAACCTAGAATTAAGAGTTAACCAACTCTACAAATAATCTGTTACAAAAAAAAAAAAAAATCGGTAGAACGAGAATTGGGATGGTTACGGGTGTAGAAACCCTGAATCTTCAAGCTGGAATTCGATTGTTTAAGAGCCTCCAGCACACGGATGATCAGAGTAGTTTTTCCCACTCCCTGTACAAAATATCGAAGAAATGCACAAATTCATCATAATATGTTTAGTGATAGCTTGTACACTTATATATACATATAGATACAGTTTTACCGGTGGGCCGGTGATGAGGAAACATTTTCCGGCAGCCGCCATTTCCCTCAACCTGAAAAATAGAGGGCAAATGACGGATGTGAAATAGTGGATATAAAGGAAAAAACCCAAATAAATGTCCAAATAAGCTGTAACAATGTTTGCGCTCAAGTTCATGTATTTCATACAAGTATTTTTATGTATAAATATATGGAAGGATTTCCAAAGTATTCATTTTCACGAGTTAATAAATTTATTTACCTATTTTTTTAGGAAATAAATTTTTTTACCCAATTTGGACAGTAAAATGTTCATGATATCCTTAATTTTAGTTATATTTACATAAGAAAAATTCATAAAATATCATGAACTCGAGTCCAAGAAACTCGACTCGAATTCAGGAAACTTGACTCGAGTCAACTTTTCAGATAAGGTGAACATGTCGTGAATATGGAATACAATATCGTGTTTACGAAATGCAGCAAGGTTCAACATGCATGTCGTGAACATGAAATATAATATCGTGTTCACGATATGGAGAAAAGTTCAACATGTCGTGAACACTAAATGTAATATTGTGTTCACGATATGTTGATATCGTGTTCACGATATGCTGATATGCTGATACATAATATTGGAGATATTTCCACTTTATGTAAATATAAACTTAAGTTGAGGGCATTATTGACATTTCGGTCTCAAATTGGGTAAAAAAAGTAACTTCCCATAAAAATGGGTAAACAAGTTCTTTGACATGTTAAAATGGGTAATCAGAGGTAGTTCCACTAAATATATCATTAATGTTTATCTTTAAGTACACTAGTATTTCACCCGTGTAATGTACGGGATTAAATTTATTTAAATGTTGAAATTATAATTAAAAGACATAATTCATTATTTATTTAAATATGTGGATTAAAAGTTAAAAGAGTAACTTTATCGGTTGCATGGATCTACCGGGTTGAATCCGGGCTACCCGACCCACTTTTCATTTTTTTTGTGCTATTTTTTAAAATTTTAGTCATGACTTTTAGTTTATGTTAAGGATATATTTACATTACGATAGACATACATTTAGGTTATGTTAAGGATACATTTATGTGCCAGATTTCATATTTTTACTTACTTTAGATATATATTTAGGTTATGTTAGGGATATCCTTATGTTATGTTAGAGATGTCTTATCCATAACATAGTTGTGTTTACATTTTGTACACAAATGTATCTATAACATAACATAAATGTATCTCTAACATAACCTAAAGGTATCCTTAACATAACGTAAAAGTATGTGACTGGAGCGAATTCTAAGGGTATGAAATCAGAATTTTAAAGGTATTGTTAACATCACATAAAGGTATCTCTAACATCACATAAATGTATCTTTAACATGACGTAAAGGTATGTGACCTGGAATCAGAATTTCAAAGGTATTGTTATTGTTAACATCACTTAAAGGTATCCTTAACATCACCTAAAGATATCCTTAATAGAGCGAATTTGGGTGGATTTGAGCGCATCCACACATGCGCGTGGGAGCGCGTGGCGGGTCGACCCGATTGAGATCCGTGCAACCGTTGCATAAAAGTATTTGTGAAGTTAAAATATATAAATTTTAATAAGTCAATTATATATTTTGTTTGATTGCAAAATAAATGTTGAAAATCTTCATTTTACTTTTTTTTTTTTTTTGTTATATTTATACATTTGAAAAAAGTTTACATAGAATAGAGAAACTAAAGAAAATGATATTATTTTCTCTATAACCTAATGCATGTAAAGCTACATTTTGCTTGTTTTATACGACACATTTACTAACAATAACAATGGGAATAGAAAATCCAGCATTTAATAAAGACAAAAAAATTTCAAAAGTCATCTCATAAATTGCATGTGTTTGACATTTCATACAGATCATAATAGGAAAATTCAAATTAAATATGAATCAAAATATTTAATATTTAATAATTACGAACAAAAACTAAATATAAACAATGAAGATATTTTCTAGGTTTTCATGAAAGATGTTCATCAGTATTCTGACATTTCTTAGTTTTTCATGAAGATATTTAACATTCCCTTGTTGATTTGGGGTGGTTGAATTACTATCGATTTTCCACATATCCAAAGTATAAAACAACATCCAAAGTATAAAACAAATTTAAATTAGTAAAAAAAATCAAGCATCCATTTTTTTAAGTGTTAGGTAAGTGTAATAATTGAAAAGTAATTAGAACAAACTAAATAATTTTAATAAAATGAATAAAATTATAAAGAGTAATTATCAATATATATTATGTGAAATTTCTTTCACAATAATCTACAAAATAAATTAAATTTCTACATATGTATTGACAAAAAAAAATAAAAAATTAAATTTATAGTTTAATAAGGAAATATTGTGAAGTGTGATACATATTAGACTTCTTTACTCTTTTTTTTTTTTTTTTTTTTTATGTCTATTGGAGTTAAATGCATATCTTTATGTGGAAGAATGTTTTTTATGCCGCTGATCATTGAGTTGAATGCATATCTTAATGCAGAAAAAGGAATATATTATTAAACATTAATAATCTTAATTGAGTTTGTTTAATATCATAACATATATAAAGTATTTATGAGTGAAAATTGATACATGAAATTAATTCAATTATTAAATTATCATCTTTTAAATTCGGTAGACAAATCAAAACAATATAATTTATGATCAATTTCAAAGTATTGTTAATTACCAATAATTACTTTACATGGCTTATCACTTTGTCAATTAGACAATCTACCTTTAATTTTATTATCTCAATGAATAAACTTAATTTTTTGACATTATGCATTTCACCATATTTTGGTTATTGATAACTAATACTTTTTATTTATAATTAATATCCATTTAGTATAATTAAAATAAACTTACCCATTTTAGATATCTCTTAACCATAATAGTTGTATGAACTCTACTATAGCATGCTCATGCTGTCGGATTTAGTGTTCGTAAGTCTACTAGTAGATTCTCTAGAGATGAACCCCCTATTGAGTTGGCCAAATTTTTTGTTTGCTCAAGTGCTGGAGTAACGAGATCACAAAACTTGAGTATGTATAAGAGGAAAAAATTGGACTTGCAAGAACAGATTGTAAAGCTTTGATGAAGGTTAAGATGAATGATGAAGGGTTGTATGAGGTTGTCAACCACGTTTTGTTGCATAATCATGCACTTACCATAAGAGAATTGAATCATCTGCATCGTTCAAAAGAAATATCACTAATGAAAAAGGTAGAGTTATAGAAAGCATGATCACTTCAGGAATGAGTACAACAAATTCTTTTCATTACATGTTTCAAGATGCATGAGGTAAAGAGATTATAGGTCACACTATCAAGGACCACTTGAATTTTGTTAATCCTTTGAAGATGAAAGTCATTAATGGTGGAGATGCACAAAAGGTCATTGATATTATTCAATAAGAACGAGAGGAGAATAATGACTTTTACTACAAGGTTAGATTAGATGATGAAGGGAGATGAATTAACTTTTCTGGAGAGATTCAATGATGAAAGATGACTATGAGATTTATGGAGATGTGATGATATTTGACGCAACCTATAGGATGAATAGGTTACAATCTAATATGTTCTTCGTTTGTTGGAGTAAATAATCATGGCAGAATTTAATGTTTGGATATGCGTTCCTCGCTGATGAAAAAATGGAATCTTTTGAATGACTTTTTTGAAGTATTTAAGAAATGAATGAGAGGAAAGTGTCCAATATCTTTGTTCACTGACCAAGATTGGCCACTGAAAATGCAATAGAAAAGATAATGTTCATTGTTACCTTTATGATATAATTGTATTACATTTATATAATAACTTTCTTACCTTATAATAATAGTTATGATATTGTGATAACATGAATACCATTATGTAATATTCTGTTACGTTTATGTACTCTGATTAATACTTATATATATATATATATATAAATATTCATATATTTGTATTTAATTTATTCAACTATTCATTTGTAGGTTTTTACTGAAATAAGACATCGCTTGTGTCTATGGCATCTTCAACAAAATGCAGTAAGCATGTTTGCACAATTGAAGAACGATTGTACATTTAAAGATACATTCAATAGGTGTTTGTCAGGATGATTGATAAAAATGAGTTTGAGGATTGTTGGTAAAGCATGATATCAAAATATGGCTTGACAGATCATCCTTGGTTTGCATGATTGTACGATTTAAAAGAAAAGTGGTGTACTGCATTGAACAAAGACTTCTTTTCAGCTGAGATACTACATCACAAAGAAGTGAGAGTACAAACCATGCAATTGGATTTATTGTCAAAGCATAACAAAATTCTATATAGTTTTCAAGGAAACAATCAACAATTGGAGAAGCAAAGAATGATATGATGAATTCAAATCTTCAAGGTTGATTTTTGAATCAGTTCTACCATTGAATGACTTGTTAAAGCATGCTTCTAAGATTTATACATTGCCTCTTTTTAGGAATTTCGAGGATGAGTTTGTTAAATGCATCTCAGCTACATCAACACCAATAGGAGTTCAAGATAACACCGTAGTTTACAATGTTTCATTTGTCAATGGCAATCAACGTGTGAATCGAGTGGTGTTTGACAACAGCATGAACCTTATTGTTTGCACATGCATGAAATTTGAAGAGTGTGGTATGTTGTGCTACCATTCCTTGAGGATACTTCATATAAATTCTAAAGAAAGTATACCTACTGCTTATATAAAGAAGAGGTGGGCAACGCAAGCCAAGTCACAAATTTGGGATGGTTTAACATACCTCATGAATGTGTTCCTTGGAGACATGAAATGACCAGAAAGTATTACAATCTGATTTGAAATGTGAAGACAACAAGGATGCAAGGGGAATACTTGAAGAGGGTACAGTAGAGATTCTTTGGATATTAATGAAATCACTTCACTGGATTCAACAACTTCTACAAATTCCGATTCATCTAATGTTGTCCTTGATCCTAATCATTCCATTACGAAAGGGCGAAGACATAAGATAAAATGTCATTTTCAGAAGAAAACCATCAAGGGAAAATCTGTAGCAAGGGAATTTGGTTCTAAAACACTAAATGGTCACATGTTTTAATCATTTTCACATGTTTACCTTTATGTATGTTACAGTTACCTTTATCTTATACATTTGTGACCTTTAATCATTCACACATGTTTACCTTCATGTATGTGACATATATCTTTATTTTATAGAAATGTGACATTTATGTATGATAATTGATACATTTATGTCCTTTATCTATAGTATTATGAAATGTATACCTTTAACTTGAAAAATATTTTTAATATAACACAATACTTACATTAAAGTTATCTTAATATCACCTTTATTTAAATGTTCATTTTCAGAAGAAAGATGAGGATGGGGAAAAATCATTTTCACATGTTTACCTTTATGTATCTAATAGTTACTTTTATCTTATATAAATGTGACATTTATATACGAGAATTGATACCTTTATATCATATATTTATAAGAGTATACTTTAATGTATACTTTTAACTTCAAAGTGAATTTTCCATATTGTAATAAGAGACAATAATGCACATATACAAAATTAATCTAATAAGATTAATACATTTAAATAACAACAATTATACCTTTATGTTACATTTTGGTTACCTTTGTGTTTGCTGCAAGCAAAACACTCTCAAACTGCGGACTTGCTGCATGCAGCGATAGCTTACAGTAGGTTACAGCGAAAGAGAAGAAAGTATGAAAAAAAGAAGAGGTTCATTCACCCCCCTCTGAACCTCTATAACCACTTGGGACCAACAAAAATGACTTCGTCTTTCTGTACTCTCATCATCAGCATTTATCATTAAAAACCATGTCGTAAAAACAGATTGATATATCACACACTTTGGATACAAAAACAAGATATCATTCTTTGTGATGAAATTAAAATATCTACTTTGGAACAACCTCTCTTCATCATTTCTGTAAATTAACAATATATATTAAAGGTCAAATAATTATAGAGAAAATGTCTTACATATATAGTACACGGAACCAAATCAGTGAACAAAGTCCAGCAGAGCAACAAAAAGAAGAGCTTGCTAAAGGATTGTGAGGTATGAATAGTAGACAAGAAGCCGTATTTAGTGGAAATGAAAGGCTACAAAGAGCCAAGCCTTAGAGCAGACCGGAACTAGAAGGAGAGCTTGTTTTGTTTGGATTGATTCAACATAGAGAGCATGCCTAGCTGCAAGAGAGATAAAATTGCCACAAAATAAGAAAAGGTCACACAAATATAGCAGAAAGGTATAACACATAAATGGTAGAGTTCTGGATATAAACATGAAGTTCATACAAAAATAGCAAAAAGGTCACACAAAAATTAGAAAAGGTCACACAAACATAGCAAAAGGGTATAACACATAAATGGTAGAGTTCTGGTCCTTCTGGACATAAAACATGATGGTCTCACATATATAGTATAAAGGTTGGATACTTATAGACAAAATGTCACACAAAAATAACAGAAAGACATAAAATCTTGCATAGCATAAAACAAAAGGGTCTGATGAATCTAATAGAAAAGGTCAAATAAATAATAATAAAAGGTCACAAATAAAAATTATAAGGGTAACCAATTTTATACCCTTCACTTTTTGAATTTTCAACAAAAAGACAGTAATCTACTATCTCTTTATCTCTCACATCCATATCAGTTAAAAACTTGTTAGTGAATACCATGAAATCAGAAACGTAATACACATCGTCATCTATCCCCCAAAAGGCCTCATTTTCTTTATCTCCAACATTTCTATCTTTCGACTCAACCAATAAAATAGCATCACTAAGTTCCTTATTTATAGGACCCCTCTCACCAACAACTTCATTTATAACATTATATTGAGGCTTCCCAGGTGTAAGAAGTTCAAATGAAGACATATCCGATGCAAGTTTATCCATTCTCAAGAAATTCTCAACCACACTGTCGATATAATTGTGCAACTTTTCATTAGAAAGAACTTTTGAGATTTAGAATTTTTTGATAACTTGACACTTTTTCAGAGATCTTTTTTTTTTTTTCATGCAAAACAACTTCTTCATATAATGATTACACACAATAGAAATGTCTCTTTTGAAGCAAATAAAAGTTTCATTGATATCCTGCAAACAAATAAAAAATCGTCAGTACACACTTCATAAAACCATCATAAAGGTCTGCTAAAACTATTATTTAACAACTCACATTTCATGACATAAAAAATATAAAGGTCTCATTAATTTATCATAAATGTCAGATGAAATTAAATAAAAGTCACTCATTTATAACATAAAGGTATAACACTTAGATATTCTAATAAAGGACTAAAGATACTTACATCTTTGGACAACTTCTTTATCTCAAAATCATCAAGCTCTCCATCAGGCAAACTAAACTAAATGAATCTTCTAGATTCATTAATCTCATTCTCAACATCATGAGCATCATCAGACGTATTTTCCTCATCTTCCACATTTTCCTCCTCATCTTCCACATTTTCCTTCTTATAACATTGTTTTCTAGAAACAGGATACACAATCAGCAGTAATTCTCCATCACCATAACGCCCAGCAGCAGCATCTTCCTTGCACCTTTTTTCAACTTTCTCAATCGGCCAGTGTTCAATTAATGGTAATTCACAAGATTCTGCAACCCCATACCATTTCACTCTATGAAAATAAGCAATCTGCAATATTATCACACAACCACTAACATTTTTCATAGCATTCCCATCAAACTTCATCACAACATCACACAACCAATTTAATGCATATTCAAACCAATTCAGCTTACGAATATTATCAAGATCAACTAAATATTTTAACACACCCATCTTTAGCAACTGATTTGAAGAAGGTGTTAATAAAGTTGACATCACATATAGAACAAACAGTCTTTTAAATTCTTCTCCATCATTTACCAACTGACCAGTCAACACATCAAACAACACTTTCTTAAAAGACCTTGATTGAATATTATATGTCTTACTCAACCTCACAAGCAAGTCGTCTTCCTCTTGCTTTCCAAACCTCGCAATACTAGAACCGCCACATGGAAGCATGAATATGTCATATACATTATCAGCGGTTAACATAAAATTACGATATCTATATAAAGATCACATCCTACTCCCCCCATTAAACCTCTTAACAAGCCATGTCAACATTTCCAAATCACAGCTTCTAAAAGATACATCTAACAAACCCTCGAAACATATACTAATTACATCAGACTTCTGCTTCTCATTTAATGTCTCAACAAGATCAACAATTCTGGCACGTTTGCAAGATGTTAAATCAAACTGCAAAAAAAAAATGATAAATGTCTCATAATTCTAGCATAAAGGTCACACAAAAGAATGATAAAGGTCTCATTAATATAATGTAGAGGTATATCACATTAACAGTTCAGAAAAACAGAAAACACATAACAAGAAATAAAAATGTAATACAATTTTTAACAAAAAAAGTCACAAAAAATAAAACAAAGAGGTATCACTATTATACCATAAAAGATATAACACTGTAACATGTCAACAACAAAAATACAAATGACATAAACATAAAAGGTCTGATAATTCTTGTATAAAGGTTACACAAACGAATGATAAAAGTCTCATTGATATAATGTAGAGGTATATCACATTAAAGACATGTTTACTTTGTGGGTTTGGGTTGTATAAAGATTGGTTTCCAACTAAACCCCTATTCGGTAGCTTGGTTTGCGGCCCGGGTTTGTAAAATACCCATGTTATAACTTTGGTTTGGGATGTCTTATTCGTTGCTTTTTAAACCCACCACATTTGGTGCGTTTTGTTTAAGCCCTACGGTAGATATATCAGAATGTCTTAATTGACCTTACTGTTCTAAATGAAATGGCACTATAGTCCTTGTGTTTGAAGAAAACCACACTTTTACCATATATATATATATATATATATGTCCTCCTCCCCCAAGCCCTACCCTCTTCTTCCTCTGTCATTTCACTCGACCAAATCATTGCAACATCGGTGGCCAACCTTTGAAAGCTCGTCGTAGAAACTCAGACGACGCCCCTTCTCATCTCTGATCTATCGGAGAGCGCCGTATCCAACAATTCTATCCCGCTTTTGTCTCTGTTATTATTTCAGTGAAGGGTGGCACCTCCACCTTCATCGAAGCTCAATCGTCTCTGATCTGTGATTCCATTGTCATCTCCCTTAACCCATCCCACTTCGCGTAAAACACTTTGTGAAGCACCACTCCATCCCAACCCTGACGCATTCATCCCAAATTAGAAGATGAAGATTGGAGGTAATGGACGACCTGCAGAATGGCTGTGAAAATTGGGGAAGAAGAATTGCCCTCAATGAAAATTACAAATGTGGACAATGAAAAGAATAAAAAAAAATGTCCATGTTTTTTTATTCAATGGGGGCAAAATAGTAATTTCACTCTCCAAATCATTATTAACTAAAATACCAAATAAAATTTTATAAACAAACCAACTTTACTAATTTATAATCCTTCAAACTAAACACATAATTTAATCAAACCCACTACAAAACCTACATACCAAACACCTAAATTAACCCCTTTTTGTCTTCCATGAACAATAAAAGTCCAAATGTTTTACCAATCCAATCAAACCCGACCTTCAAAGTAAACAAGCCCTAACAATTCAAAAAAACAAAAGACACATAACAAGAAATAAGAAGGTAAAATAATAATTCACAAAAATAAAATGAAGAGGGCTCATTGTTATACCATAAAAGATATAATACCATAACAGGTCAACAACAAAAGGGCAAACATACATAACATAGAATAATACCATGCAAAAGCAAGATCAAAATAACATGCAGCAAATGAAAAACTTTTTAGATCTAATAAAAAATTTAAAAAAACTTCATAAAATTACCTCTGCTTCCGATTCACATTCAACTCTGGCTTAACATCTCTAACAACAATGCTCTTCTCTAAACGAACCTTAGGTGTCATTGCTCTCAACAATAGTAGTCTTTGATTCCAGAAGAAGAAGAAAAAAAAAACAGAGAAAAATATGAGAAAAATTAACGAACAAACACAATGCAAACAAAATCAACAAAACAACACAAAACTACATAAAAATCACAACAAAAACATCAATTTAACCGATTGAAAACTAACCTTGAATAGTAGATAAAAACTAGGGTTTCGAAAAAATGCCAAGAGAAACTAAACCAACTAAACAACGGTAGATAATGGAAGTAGTAATAGAAAATAACAAAAGATCGCAAAAAAGAAGAATAACATAAGAAGATGAACGAGAGAAAACAAGGGAGAAGAAGAGGAATGGACGAGAGAATGGGTTGAAATGGGAAAAAAGAAATAAATTGTTTATATTTTTATCACCAGGTCGGGCTGGGCCGGGTCAGGGATTACACGGATCAGGGATCTGTGCACTTGGTGTATGAGAGTTTTTGCGATATTTTTATTGTTTCTCTCCCACTTCCATTCAATCAATTAAGATTCTTTACTTCCATTCAATCAAATATTTGTATTGCTCCTCTCCCACTTCCATTCAATTAATCAAGATTTTTTTACCGTTTCCATTGGTACCATTCAATCAAGATTCTTTATTGTCAATGGAGATATAATTTTTTTGTCATACTCCATCTATATAAAAGCATATAAAAACTTTTTTCATACTCCATCTTATCCTCTTCCGCTTCCATTCAGTCAAGATTTTTTACCAATTCCATCAAATTGAGACATAAAAACTTTTGTCATCTTCGTATAAAAACTTGTGTCATCTCCATTGTAGCACCCCAACCCGACTTTTGGAGGATTGAGGCATGACCATGACTGTAACGCCCCGTTTCTTTAAACAATAAAATTTCACTTTGGTGTTACTTTACATTAGAAATTGACCCTTTCAATAAAATAAACATACATAAATACAAGAAAAATAATTACGAAATACAGTTTTCGGGAAATACAACTGAAGCGATTTACTTAAAATTCCTTTTTCTTCAATCCATCTTCAAACACTTTTTAAAAGACGGAATACATGAACGTTTTCATGGATATACTGTTGTAAAATTAAATAAATAAAATCCTTTAAAGAAAATCTTCTTAAACCTTGATATCACCGGCTACCAGCATTCACTGCTCATACACCATGTTCTGAATACTTTAAGCTAAAAATATTTTTACACATAAGGGTGAGTGTCAGAAACACTCAATGGGGGGTGAACACATGCACATATTCACATTTAAACATTCAGCATTTAAGAAACACATAGCCTTTACCGTTCATTTCCACCGTCCAACATTCACCATTCACATAGATACGGGATGAATCCCGACTTATCTCAAATACCAAAACGGATAAACTTGGCGTTCAAATCATGCACATAGATGCAGTTCTTAGCTGCCGTAGATATGGTTCTTAGCCACCGTAAATGCAGTTCTTAGCTGCTGTAGATGTGGTTCTTAGCCACCGTAAATACAGTTCTTAGCTGCCGTAAATGTGGTTCTTATCCACCGTAAATGCAGTTCTTAGCTGCCGTAAATGTGGTTCTTAGCCACCATAAGTGCAGTTCTTAGCTGCTGTAAATGTGGTTCTTAGCCACCGTAGATGCAAACGCATGTGCACACACTCTTCAAACATAATAAACATAATTCATATATACTCCAATACATTCATATTCCCCTTTACGGTCACATTCATATTCACATTTGATATCGCGTATAACAATCATTAGCACTTCATCAATATAACAATAGCACTTATAACATCATATAGTTAATCAATTCAAATCCATATATCAAAATAATTTATATATTCAAGTGCATAATTATAAAGCAGATAAGATTTTACCCCACCTTTAACAGTAGAATTTGCGAAACATCTATGTTTTATTCCTCTTAAACTTGTGCCTCGTTTGATCAAAAGAATTTATATATTCAAGTGCATAATTATAAAGCAGATAAGATTTTACCCCACCTTTAACGGCAGAATTTACGAAACATCTATGTTTTATTCCTTTTAAACTTGTGTCTCATTTGTAATCCCACTACAACGGCGGTGATGACTCCACACCGGTGTGACCACTACGCCGGTAAGTAAATGACGAGACCCTCGGTTTTAGAACAACAGAATAGTGGCAAAGAAAAAACGGAGAGAGATTAAGAGATGGAGAGAAGTAGAGAAATAAAGAGGGGTGGAAAGTAGAGCCGTGAGAGAGAAGAGTGCCAAGAGAGATAATATTCTAGTTTCAATCTCCTTTATCAAGTAGTACTTACTTTTGGTTAAATGGGGAAAAATTGGTGAGTGTTCTTTTGATAGAATGATGTGTCCCTTTTGTGTAGAGAGAGAAAGAGCTAAAAGAGGGGTGGTGAGAGAAGGATGGTACACGTATCCACCACCTCTCCAAATAGAGACGGACCGACATGGGGGCCAAGGGGGGCACTGGGCCCCCCTTGAATTTTTTTTTTAAAAAAAAGGGGTATTTTGGTAATTTTACATATTTAAAAAAAAAAAGAAAATTACATCTCCAACAGTAGCAGCACAGATCCCATTTCATTTCCCAGCAGCACAGACATAATTTCATTCCTAACCAAATTCCATTTCATTTCACCATTCTCTCCCCAAAACTTAAACCCTAATCTCTTCTTCTCTTTCAATTGATTCTCCATTAAATTTCAAGGTAAATTTTACTATTATTTACTATTATTTACTCTTATTTGCATTATAATTCATCATAATTATTTATGTATGATGCTTTAAATTGTATATGTTTGATTTATTGATTAATTGAAAATGATTGTTTTTTCTTTTACATTTTGTTTAAAATTCTTATATGCTTGAAATTATGGAAAATTTTCATTGTGGTAGGAGATGGGTAAACTTATTTTATCAATTTCATTTTGATTTAGGAAGTTCTTGCACATTTAATTTATTTTCCAATACTTCAATCTTTTTTATAGATATAGATTATGGAAAGATACTTCGGAAAAATACGATCCAACGTGGAGACGTCATCCTCTTCAATAAATGCACCCGTTGTTCAACTTCAACCAACACCACATCAAAATAATGATAATGAAGTTGATATGGAAAATCTTCCGAGTGATCCGGGACTACGGCCTAACATAATGAGCTATCCATCTCATTTAATTGAACAGGTTCGTAGAGCTTACTTACTCGAAGGTTCATGTCAACCACGTGAGCATGATATTCCTCAAAAGATAGATGGAAATCGAAAACGTAAATTTGTTGCATCTTGGTTTGATGAATTCAATGATTGGTTGGAGTATAGTGTATCAAAAGATGAGACATTTTGTTTATATTGTTACATTTTCTCCACGGGACGTAGTGAAAGAGTGCATGATGCTTTTGTGTCTGTGATAACTTCGTTATTTGATGCATTTTAGGGCTTAATTTCATATCATTTTGTGTTGAAAAGCATGCAATAGTGAGATTTTATTTAGATTTCATTATCTTTCTAAGATTTCACGTTTTTGCTTGATTTGAAAGGAATTTGATAGGTTTTAGCACAAAATGAAAGTCCAATGGAATTTTACGCCAAGTTGGAGTCGAGATAGGGAGTCGATAAAGCGCAGTTATGGAGGAAAAATCATATCTCGATCTCTAGATGTCCAAATTCAATGTTTCTTGTCTTGTTAGAAAGCTAAGAGGGAGTTCTACAACTTTCATGTTGGAATGTTTCATCAGTTCTGCCCTCAAGAGAGCAGAATAATACAAGAAGTTGAAAGTCATGCAAGAATGTCCTAATTTTCGTCTTGACAGGGCTTGAGTAAATTGGGTATAAATTGGTGTACAAATCTGATATTGGGCTGAAATTAGTGGCATCGGATAGCTAACTTGAAGGGCTACAACTTTCATGAAGAAGTCGAAGCCCAATTATGAGCATAAGAGGGCCGAATCGAGGCTGAAAGCTGGAAGTCTGGGCCACCCGGGTCACTTGGCCGGGTCAGTGGTTTAGTTGCGGATTTTTAGGCCTATTTGGACTCCTATTTCGATACAACTTGCTCCAAGTCCGATTTTTACCTACTTAGATACAAATTAGGATTTGGGAAGATTTGAGAAACTATAAAAGATCCATACACATCCAAAGAAAGGGAGAAGGATCCACATCTTGAGAGCAAGAAAAAAGCTGGAAATTGAAGATTCAAGAGTCAAGAGGAGCAACCAACGATCACAAATTCAATAAGCTTTTCTTTGATTTTATTTCTAGTTTTGATCATGTCGTTTTGTAATTTATTTTGCTTTACGAACATGATTTTTGGCTAGGGGTCTCGTGATCTTAGGACACGAGAGTAGTTCTATGGATTTCTTGTTGAATATTTAGTTTTAATCTTTCCTCTAATCCATGATATTTTATTCATGCTTCCTTGTGCTTATTCCATGTATGAGTTCTGGCCAAATTTATGCATGCTCTAATTAATTGGATTGAGATCGAGAGATGATATCTGATTATAGATTTGGGAATGCATGACTCAATTAAATTGCCTGGATCGAGATATTGGTAAATAATTGGGGTGAGAATACGATCTTAGGAGCTTTTAGGAGTTGGTTATTAACTGCGAGGTAGAGATACAGACATTAATAATTAATCAACGGGTTAAGTTGCTCGAGAGAGAGGTTAATCTACAATCGTGATTGCTCACATAAAATAATTGGATTTGGGGTTGATTTTTGCTAGATTAGTAAACTTGATTGAAGGAGAATGAAATCGATGTCTTAGGATCCTTGTTTGAATCTTGATTTTCTTGATATTTTCTTGTTCCATATTTTATTTCAATTATTTGTTTCTAGACATAGGTTTTTAGATTAAATTCTCTTAATTCGGTCACCTAGATAAAATTAGGGGTATAATTTAGGTAATCAATTAATTCTAATAATAGTCTCTGTGGGATCGACCTTGCTCGCCCTATCTATAGTTGACACCGTACACTTGCGGTATAGGCTAGAAATAGACCATCGATCAAGTTTTTGGCGCCGTTGCCGGGGACTAGACTTTAGGATAGTTGATATCTAGATTTGTCTTTTGATTTTAATCTAGATTTGTCTTTAGGATAGTTGATTTTTGATGAATTCAATGATTGGTTGGAGTATAGTGTATCAAAAGATGAGACATTTTGTTTATATTGTTACATTTTCTCGACGGGACGTAGTGAAAGAGTGCATGATGCTTTTGTGTCTGAGGGATTTAATGTTTGGCGTAAGAAAGAAAGATTGAGAGATCATGTTGGAGATCATAATAGTGATCATAGTAAATGTAGATTGGCTTGTCAAGATTTGATGAATTAAGGTCAACACATTGAAGTGTCTTTTTCTAAAATATCATAACAATCAAAGATTGATTATCGTTATAGGTTGAATGCACCAATTGTTTGTTTGCGTTATCTCATTATGCAAGGATTAGCTTCGAGGAAATGATGAGTCCGGAGAATCGTTGAATCAAGGTAATTTTATCTAGCTTTTGAAAGTTATTGCTTCGTGTAATGAATAAATCAACAATGTTGTGTTGCATAATGCTCCTGAAAATCTCAAGCTAACCTCTCCAAAGATTCAAAAGGATATTATAAGTGCAGCTGCAGTTGAGACTATTAATGTTATCATTAAATATATTGGAAATGATTTTTTCTCAATTTTAGTTGATGAGTGTAGAGATGTGTCTATGAAAGAGCAAATGGGAGTGGTTATACGTTATGTGGATAAAAATGGATGTGTAATTGAACGTTTTCTTGGTCTTGTGCATGTTAGTGACACAACTGCAGTTTCACTTGAGAAAGGTATCGAATCATCATTCTCTACTCATGATTTGAGTATTTCTAGTTTGAGGGGTCAGGGATATGATGATGCTAGCAATATGAGAGGTGAACTTCATGGTCTAAAAAGTTTGCTACTAAAGAAGAATCCTGCTGCTTACTATATCCATTGTTTTGCTCATCAACTCCAACTAACACTTGTTGTCGTTGCTAAAAACATACAAGTATTGGTTCTTTTTTCAATACTGTAACACGTGTATGTAATGTTGTTGGAGGTTCTTGTAAGCGTATGGATATGCTTCGAAAGAAGCAAATTGAAAAGGTTATTGAAGGAATTGCAAATGATGAAGTTAAAACTGGGAGAGGATTAAATCAAGAAATGACATTGAAGCAGCCGGGAGATACTCGTTGGAGTTCTCATTATGGTACTCTCATTAACTTGATGCATTTATTTTCATCCATTGTTGATGTTCTTGAGTATGTTGGAGAGAATGGTAATGATGATTCACAAAGGGCTGAAGCAGTTGATTTGGTAGATATTGTGAATAACTTTGAGTTTATCTTTGTTTTACATCTCATGAGAAAAAATTTGGGAATCACACATGAACTTTCACAAGTTCTTCAAAGGAAGGATCAAGATATTGTTAATGCAATAAATCTTGTGAAAGTATCCAAAGTTCGTTTGCAAGCATTGAGAAATGATGGTTGGGAGGCTTTGTTGATTGAAGTTTCGGAATTTTGTAGCAAAAATGAGATAGTTTTATCAAACATGGATGACACATATGCACCTCGAGGAAGATCAAGGCGTAGAATTGAAAAGTTCACAAATCTTCACCATTACAAAGTTGAACTATTTTATTCTGTGATTGACATGCAAGCTCAAGATCTTAATCATCGTTTTGATGAAGTGAACACCGAGTTGCTTCTATGTATGACATGTTTTGATCCTAGAGATTCATTTGCAGAATTTGACAAAAACAAGCTGCTTCGCCTTGCAAAATTTTATCCATTCGAATTTTCTGCAATTGCTCTATATGAACTTGAGAGTCAACTTGAGAACTTTATTTTTGATGTGCGTTTGGATAAAAACTTCCCAGAAGTAAATGGAATAGGAGGACTTGCTCAGAAGATGGTCTCTACAAGGAAGCACATTGTTTTTCCGTTGGTTTACTTGTTGATTAAATTGTCATTGATATTACCGGTGGTCACTGCCACAGTAGAAAGAGCATTTTCAGCAATGAAGATAAGCAAGAGTTCTCTTCACAATCGAATGAGTGATACACTATTGAATGATTGTCTAGTTGCATACATTGAAAAAGATGTATTTAGAAATGTTAGCAATGAAACAATTATGCATCCGTTTCAGAATATAAAAATTAGAAGAAAAATGTAGTAAGTTCATTCATTTTATCGTATAACATATTTATGTTATTGATTTAGAATTTTTGTATCTATATTTTTTATTAATTGACTTGGGCTCCCCTGAGTCAAAATCCTGGGTCTGTCACTATCTCCAAACCTTTCCTTTTCTTTTATTTATTATATTTACATCATCAAATTTGATTTATGTTGTATATGCAAGTCAATGTCATATTATGTGTGTAGTGTGTATATATATAACAAATTTCATGTTAATTTCTTCCACCCATATTCTAATTTTTATGTTAATTATTGTTGATCAAATTTACAAACAACATTTTCGTCTCCTTTTAGTTATAAAAAATTTTGTTACATTTTATGCAATGATAATTTCTTGCATTATTGCATTTCAGCCCCTGAAATTAAAATAGATTGCAGATTGACCCCCAGATTTTACAGAAATAACAATTTGACCGCAGAACTTTGTGAAATTATAAAATGAACCCTACACTTTGCTGGATATTATATTATGACCCCAAACCTTTATAATTCATGTGTTTTATACCCTACAACGCTAGGAAATGCTCGTTTGACCTCCAAAATGAAACGAAAAGGGGACGAACTAATCGTTAAACAAGAAAACCCTAGTATAAGGTTATGATCGTATGAACCCTAGATTCAAATAAACCCTAATCCTAGAATTACTGATTATTGTTCATTTCAAGGGTTAATTTCACTGATTATTCCAAGCATACACGGTTAAAGTAGGTACTAAGTCGGGTTTCTATACCATGTAGGGTTTACAGACGAAAGGCAAGAGTAAGGAGGAAGGAAGACGGCGAACTTTTTGACAGGGTCGATTGATATCTGAGGTGGGGGTAAAATCCTAACAAATAAATGTGTTTCTAATTGTACAATTTGTTAAGTGAAACTTATTGCATTATGTGAGTTTAAATTTAGTAATCAAGTGAAGTCAATTTCAAGTTGATCGTTATTATTTTATGATTGATTTTCGAGTAAATTATATGTTTTCAAAGATTAATGTTTTCGAGGGATACAAATGCGACTGGTTTTAAATGAAGAAAAGTCGGGATAATTCCCGTAAAAGAGGGGTTTCCTTAGAAACCGATACATGGCAAAGGATTTATTTATATATTTGTGTCTGTCGTGATTTATATGAACCTACGTGAACGTGATTAACGTGTACTATGTGTTATGTGATAAACATTATGTGAAATGTAACTGCGCATGCGCTTTCATGCCAAGTAGGGTATTCTTTGGAAACCCATGACAAAGGGTATTCTTCAGAAACCCGATATGAGGGTGTAAAACCCATAGGGTCGGCTTGGGACCCTAATAGGTTTTCTTCAGATACCTATCCACAGGTTTCAAGGGACTACTCGGGAGTCTGCAATGTGTAATATGTATATGTATATTATTATAATATTATATGTCTCAATCACAGTACAAGTCGACCCACTGAGTGTTCTTTTGGCACTCACCCCTTCTATAATTTTATTTTACAGAAAACCCTGGATGCAAGAAGGGACGAGCTGAATTGCCTGACTTTTGCATGTACATATGTGTATTTTTATGTCAGTTTTTCAGGATAACCCTTGTTTTGGTGTACAGTGCAACCCATGTTATGTATTAAACAAAACAATATTTTCCGCTGCGAATATTCTACCCTTTTGAAATATCAAGAATTATTTTTAAAAGATATGTTTAATGTTCGACTTTCACGGTTTATTTTCCGTTGGACGTCCTATTTACTAGCTGCGCTTTCTCTTTTAAAAAAAAATCATATTCTAAAATTTTGTTTTATATGAAAATGGGGCGTGACAATGACGTTACATGCTCAAAATATATTGAAAAAGGAAATAAAAATGATTATAAAACTTTTCGTATAAAAGCTCAACGGAGATTTTATTTTGAATCACGAGCCATTTTTTTTAAACTGAAGGCGATAAACTTGCAAGCATCTGACTCGTGTCTTACCCATTTATAAGTCAAAACATTGATATATTTTAAAATGCATGAAAAATTTACTTAATGAGTTAAACCTAATAGAAGTTTTTCAAAGATAATATGCACTATCAAATTCATACACATCATCATAAACAAAATTACATACTTTTAAGAGGGGAGTCCATACAGTCGGCTACTCATCCGCTTCGCTGTGAGTTGGTCCTACAACGTTCAAACATAACAACATAAGATTTGAGAAATTTTAGTGGATAACGCTTAATGATTGTTACGTTAATTAAGAGATTAACAAATCCTGATTACTTCATAATCCAAGGTCCGAAGACCCGACGTAAACATCCAAGGTTCAAAAACCTGGCATCCAAGGTCCGAAGACCTGACATAAACATTCAAGGTCCGAAAACCTGGCATCCAAGGTCCGAAGACTTGGGATAAACATTGTTCACCTTTTTCTTTAGGCTACCCGCAAGTGTACGGTGTAGATTGCAGAACACGGTAAGCAAGGTCGATCCCACAGAGACTATTATCTAGGAATAATCGATTACCCAAATTCAACCCCTAATTTTATCTAGGCTATCAAATATCAAAGAATTCAATTAACTATTAAAATAAAAACAAATAAATACACGGAGACAAACAAATATAACTGAGACAGGTTCTAGAACATGCTTTCATCTAATTCTCATCATGATATCACTTGACCAATCCAATTCAATCATTAATTATCATATATGAGCAATCACAAATATCGAATTAAAAGCTCTCTCGAGTCAATTTAACCGGTTGATTATTATGCTACCAGAGGTATATCTACTCGATTTGATATAACACAACAACTCCTAAAAGCACCTAGGATTGAAAATCTCACCACATATGTCATTTATCTCTCGATCTCATGCTGCATATATGTCACATGTTTACTCTTCCGTAATTAAATCTCCTCTCTCGAATTTTGACTTAACTACTCAAATATGCTCAATTACCGGCCAAACAATCAAACCATAAACACATCAATAGGATAAAGAATCAAGAAATTGAATTGAAATCAAAGATCCATCAGATTCGAATCAGACTACTAACAAGCCCTAGAAACCCATGGAAAACTAGCTAGACATGAATGTCAACAAACTCATAGACAAGATTGAAAATATCATATCAGACTGAAATAATCCAACAATAAAGGAAATATGAAGAAAAATTCTATATGAACAATGATCTCTCGATTCTTCGATCTTTGAGGTCTTCTTCTCCTTTCTAGATGCTCTCAGAATATTTGTTTTCTCTCTATGGATGTTATTCTTACCCTAATAATGGTCCTCCCCTATCAATCCCCCTCCTGATTTCTAGAGTATTATGAGGTATTTATATCTTATTGGGAGTCTTGGAGATCAAGAAATCAGATAAAAATTATACAAAATCAAGTTTTAGATGAATTAGGACACCCGGGCACGGTCGTACACAATGGCACGGTCGGACCGTGCCCCGCTGCACTCACACTCGGCGGCTGCGCATGACCGTGTCCCGCGACACGACCGCCCATGCTCCAATGCACCCTTCTCTGGACATTCGCGCACGGTCGTGCATCACTGCAGGCCTGACTGTGCTCGGCTGCTTCAGCCCGTGCCCCACTGCACAACTCCATTTTTCCTCATTTTCAACCTCGTTTCCTCCTTGTTCTTACTCGATCCTTACTCACACTTTAAATTTATATTTTTTCCACTAAAATCATGAAACTTAGCACAAAAACGTCAAATGCAACTAATATATCAAAAGTATCCGAATTACCATAAAATCATACACAAACGTACTCAATTGACCATATAATTGTACGCAAAACTATAGAAAAATTGACACTTATCAAACATCCAAGGTTCGAAAACCCGGCATCCAAGGTCCGAAGACCTGGCATCCAAGGTTCGAAGACCTGACATAAACATCTAAGGTCCGAAAATGTGGCATCCAAGGTCCAAAGACCTGGTATAAACATCCAAGGTCCGATGACCTGGTACTTCGCTTGAAGGTGTCATGTCATATCATCATACACATCATGCAAGTTATTATAATTAATGTAACTGTAAACAAATGTTACCCACTTTTGAAGGTTTCACTTGAAGCGTGGATAGTTATTGAAGTATTCGGTCGTCTCGTACTGCACTCTGCACATTCATGAACATTTAGTCTTTGATTACATCTCGATCATATCATACAAATACATACATACTCATCTTCATGTGTGCTTAGTTAACTATTATTCGAGGTTCATTAGTGTGTCTTAATAAACATAATATCATGGTGTCATGTCATGGGCAAATATATAACCTAACATGCATATCATTCATGCCACATACGTATATCATAAAAGCATAACAAATAATTAAGAGACTCTAAAGCATTCTTTAAAATATGCATCAATTAAGCATTTGAAAGAAAACTATTTAGACCTTATGAACTCATAAAACTCTCTTACATTACTTTGAAAACCTAAACGATTCATTACCTTACACATAAGCTCACATTTTAGTATTTAAAATCAGTTTCAAAAGATGGTTAAAATCTCACTTTTAATTATAGATAAAATTAGATTCAATAGCTAGTAACTTATAGATAGATATATATTCATCTTAATTAAAACAAATTATCTAAAATTCATGAAAATAAACATGTATTCGCATAATACCTACAAGTTAGTCATTCTAAAACAGTAGGTATAAATTCTAATCGCACAAGATTTAACAATTAACTTATTGTACCTAAAAAAATTGTTTAGAAGGTATTGTAAATCAGTCTGTCTAATAAAATTTACCATAAATCATATAGTCATTAAAACCATCTGGAATTAATAATTCAAACTAATAAAGTAATTAGTTGAAACCTGGTAAAACAGTCTTGAAAATTGTAATTCATCAATTTTCTAAAATTATTCTTCTAAAGTTCGAAACTGCAGAATTTCATCTTGAAACTAGACTATATTTGAAAACTCATTATAATTTGTACACTTTATTAAACATTACCAAATTTTAAAAATAGACTCATTACTTCATGTAAAATGACATACCAAAATAGCATTGAAAAATCATGACTAAGCGAATTTACAAAATTACTTTTCTAAGGTCCAAGATTGCAGAATTTGAATTCGAGACTGGACTAACTTTGAAAATTCATTATAATTCATATACTAATACAACAACTACGAAATTTTTATCATAGACTCAAAATCTTATTTAGTATAACATACTGGAACAGTTTTGAAAAATGTTCATTGACCGATTTTATAAAAATAGTTTTCTAGGGTCTAAAACTGCACATTTCAACTCGAAATTAGACTATTTGTGAAAATTCATTTTAATTCATAAACAACTCCAAATATTACCAAACTTTAACCATACACTCCACACTTCATGTAGAATAACATATTAAAATAGTTTTGAAAAACTCCAAGCATACGGTTTTATAAAAATCGACAAAGAGGAATGCAATTTGCAAGTTTTTCACAAGTTGATTAGATCCACTTATTTCTGTGATAATTCGACTTTTAAGACTCTATTAACCTCGAAAAAATCATCATAACTCAGTGTAATACACATGCAATGAGCTTAGATAAGATAATCAAACATGTAAATACTAAATCAACATGCAATTGCACAATCAACACTCAAAAATATCACATATTTTGAAGATCAACACTTAGATTCAACAAATTCCTTCAAAATTATCCTTGGATCTTACATGCAATAGGTTTTAGTAAGGGAATCAATCATGCAAGGCTTAAACCAACATGTATTTGCTCAATCAACACTAATGATGACATATTTTGAAAATCAATCTCATATATCCTAACAAATTTCACTACATTGTAGAGATTCACCCTTGGATCACACATGCAATGAGCTTAGATGAAGGGAAACAAACATGCAATACTTTTTCAATATGCATTTCAACATTTAGAACCTAATCATGCTCCTAAAGAGTTTTTCGAAAAGTTGCTTGAAGGGAGTTTATAGCTTGAGTTAAAATCTCCTTCTTCTTTGGAAAGATCTTGCTTCTTCACCTAATTCTTGAAAAAGGCGGCAACTTGGTGAAGGTGAGATGAAGATATCTTTGATGAAGGGAAAATGGTGTAGAGAGGAGGAACAATTTGCTAGAGAGAGAGAAAGAGAGAGAGAGAGAGAGGAGAGAAGTAGCTCAAAATGATAGTGAGAGAAGCTAGAGAGAGAGAGAGTGGGGGATCATCAAATTAAAGAGTGGGATGGATCCCTCTTACACACAGACACACACATATACATGTAGATCATCCATTGTACTCCTTCCGTCCCAATTAAATCTGTCTACTTGCCATTTTTGTTTGTCCTAGTTAAATCTGTCAGCCCCAAAATGACAAAGAAAATTTTACTCTCTTACCCCTCCATTTATTTCATTTACAATTTTTGCACTCAAAAAGTTGGTTTAAATTACAAAATTGCCACTCAAAAATATTAAAATAACACATCCAATCAAAGTCAACAACTTTTTCTTAACATCCGTGCCGGTCAAAGTAGGCTGAAAATAGTGGGACGGATGTAGTAGTATTTATCCACTTGTGAGGTGATAATTATTGTAGCATTGAGACTTGTAGTGGATTTGATGGAGGCATAAGGCTTGAGTGTAATTTTTATCTAATGTGATATAAAGAGAGATTTGTAATAATTATCATACTATGTTAAACATTGATCATAAAATTGTTTATAATATCTAATTCATGTAAACTTAATCAAATAGGTGATAAAACATGATGTCCACATAAATAAAATGACAAATAAATTTTAAGGACATGACTTTGAATTTAATTTGTACATCTTTAACATTAAAATTTTCATAATATTTGATCATCTAATTATGCATGACTTTATATTCAAAATTATATATATCATATAAGTCACGTAATTAATTGCACATAAACTTCACATAATATAAATTTCACATAACTATAATGGATCACCATACCCATGTTTCATTTACTAATTATTATAATTAATTTTCAACTTATCATTTTTCTTTTTGTTCGTTGCTTTACCCATGCGTGTCGAGTGCATCACGATTAACTCGGTCTCCTCGGGTAGCTATCCTGCAAGACTTTTTATACTTAAAGAAACATTAGTTCATTTCTTTTTGATAAAACATAAAGCTTGCTATAGATATTATTTACAATAAATCATTTTAAAAATGCATTTGTAAATAAAAATATACTATGCAAATTTTCTGAAAAATGGGATGTTACATCTATTATTTGTTATCTGTGAAACCTGGGGAGGAAGTTTGAGATGATGGGAGAACAGGAGACAATAAGGGTAGTGGGCGACTAGCACATAGTGAGGGAGAAAATAGGGAACAAGATGAATGGGAGAAGGGAGAGTTCGGAGGGAAGTGGTGGAAAGAGAAGGTGAAATGGCTATTTCGTGTATGGTAACTATGACTCTAGCCCAGTAGTCGATTATATCATTAGCAGTAGGGAAGGCTCTACAGGTACATACTTTTCAGGGGTAGCACTGACGAATCAAGAAATGTATAAGTGTGTCCCTGAAGGGAGAGAAAAGACTCGTTGCATACTTGACGTACGAATGAGATGAGAAAATGTGTCCTGAAGGACCTAAGATTGGTTTTGGCCTAGTGGACAAGGTTTCTGTCCTGTAGCCTCATAATGATGCCTTAGTCATTACAGCCGAGGTGGGAGGATATGATGTTGTCAGGATATCCATCGTTACAGGAAGCTCAACTGATATACTTATTATGATTGCCTTAAGCAGATGAATCTAAATGTTGCTATCGAACATGTTCAAACTACCCTATATAGTTTCACATGTGGAGTTGTGTGCTTTTTGGGAGTTGTGAAGTTACATGTGGTATTGGGAGAGGTCCCTTGTAGAAGGGTGTTTGTGTAGATTTTTTTACGGTGGATTCACAATCTTCCTGCAACATCATTTTACGTAGAACCTTTTAAATGAGTTGAAGGTAGTGGTGTCTACATACCACAAGAAGATTAAATTCCCACCAACTAGAGGCGTGGAAAAAATTAAGGAAAATCAATCGGGCTCTAAAAAGTGTTATATCGAGGCACTTCTGACAGCTGATAGGGTGGCACTAATGAATACAGATCGGCCAAGGGGCCTACACATGGGGGGGGGGGGGAAGAAATTGAGGTTTATATATATATATATATATATATATATATATATATATATCACATAAGATATGCATAATATCACATAAAGGTATACATGTAAAAATTGTGGCGATGTACAAATTGTGCTGAAATAAGATTTGTTTTTTAAAGTTAAAGTATTAACATAAAAGTATGACTAATATAACATAAATAAATTAATGTCCCTAAAAAATATAAATTTATGACTAATATAACATAAAAAAAAAAAAAAAGATTAACATAACAGAAATGTCAAAACAAAAAAGAAAGGGAAAATGCATAGATTTGGGTTGCAGATCTAGGCTACATAACCCCAGCTACACAAAATTAGATGCATGTAGGGATCGTGGAGGTGACATTGGACTCTTTCCCTTCCCACGAGATGATGATGAAGAACCTCTTCTAGACATAATGTAGAAGTAGGAGGGGAAGAAGAAATAGAAATGTGATATAGAAAGTAAATTGGAACTAGAAATTGAGATATTAACAACTTGAATCTAATAATAAAACTAGAGGTGTTAGAAAATTGGTTTCAGAAAATGGGTTTTGAACCATTTGGACAAATAGTTAAGTGGCTAAAATTAAATCATTTTATGGATTGGATGCCATAAAATTAATCTACATTTGTAGTAGATAATCGAGGCATTTTGAATTGCTCAAAACCAATTTTTGGTGAGTGAGAAATTAATCTCTAAAAATAGTCATTTAGAAATGGAAATGGAAAGGTCTTGAATGTGGGAAAAGTGTTTAATTATCCCACATATGAAGTTGGACCTTGGAAATGCTTGTATAAAGAAAGCCTAGTGATGTGGCCTATTAATTGGTACACTCATAGAGTGTCATGCTTGTACGCACGATCCAGTGAGGAGAGAGGGCTATTCCTCGACTTGACTTGCTGTAATTTCATGCTATTATTTCATTGTAATAGCATAGGTTGCTTTCCTGTTTTTGTTTTTGTTTTCTGTGTTCTACAGGTTTTCTGTTTCTTGTTTTCTGTGTTCTACAAGTTTCCTGTTTCTGTTTTCTGTTTCTCGTTTGTTTTTTGTTTTGTTTCTGTGTTCTACAGGTTTCCTGTTTCTGTTTTATGTTTCTTGTTTTATGTGTTCTACAGGTTTCTTGTTTATGGTTGATTTCCTGTTTCTGTTTTCTGTTTCTCGTTTGTTTTACAAGTTTCATGTTTCTCATTTGTTCTATAGGTTTGCCCATTGTTGTGCAAGTCAATTTCCATCAAGAGGATGCAAGAATTGAGAGAGAGCAAGGGAGAGAGAGAGAGAGAGAGAGAGAGAGAGAGAGAGAGAGAGAGAGAGAGTTGATGTGAAAAAAATAAACCATTTGAACCTCTATTTATAAATTTCAAAAAATACAAAAAAAAAAAGAAAAAAATAGGGCCTCTCCGGTTCAAACTGCCGGTTTCGGTTTGGTTGAACTAGCGGTTCAACATCTCAGCCGTCCATCTCCCAACGACCACTTGATCTCGGCCGTTGGATCGAATTTCAAACAAAACCATCGGTTCGGGAACCGGTTCGAAACCGGTGGTTTACAACGACACTATGATCTTGGTTATTGATCTCCAATGGCTATATCAGTTTGAACCTCGGCCCTACACATACGTGGCATATCCGAAAATATAAAAAAAGAGAAAATTGACGGTTCAGTTCGGAATATATGAAACTGAAACCAAACCAATTCTCGACGGTTCTCGATTTCGGTTTGGAACCGGAATCGAGTCAACGGTTCCCCAAACTGTTGACCGCCAATTCGAACCGGCCAGTTCTCGAACTTTTTAACTGCTTGGGCACCTCTACGTGCAACTAGTGTATGACATCCCTTCAGGATGTATTGGTATTTAGTTATTTGTAATTTGATCATACCATCTAACAATATATCCGTAGATGCCTTTGGGCTCAATTGAGAAGCCCATCTAGCCCAAAACATTTGGGCCCTTAACACGGTTGTTTGCCCAAAGTACATCATTTCTATAGAGTAATGCAGGAAAGGCAAAAACACTAGTATTATTTTAATTTAGAATAATTCAGTAAAGCAAATTAAATGCGCAAATATGGGCCTTTAACATCATTATTGGACCATATAACTTATTTCTACACAATAACGCAGAAAGGCGAACGCATAATACTATTTTACAATAATTCAGTAAAGCATACTAAATGTGACTTAATGTAATATAATTTGTAATTAATGTTTTTTGAATTTGATTAAGCCAATCCTAAAAAATAGTTATGATTAAGTTCTATTTAGTTATCAAGTAATTGTAATTCTGGTTTCAGAAAAAGTAATTAATTAGTTATCTTAATAATAATAATAATAATTTTCTTTTTGATAATATTGAGTTTAAGAAAGTAAAATGAATTCAAGTATGCAAGAAACTGGAAAAGGTTTAAGTGACTATTTTAATTAAGTGAATATAAATTATCTATATATCGATGTTCAGATATATCTCTCAAGATTTTCCTATCCATTTCTATCTTCGAAAAGTAGAAAAACAATTATTTATTATTTCATATTTTATAAATAAAAAATTAATTATGTATATTGATAAAATTTCAAAAGTTATAATTTATATATGATATATGAATATTGATATAATCCTCATATATATATTTTTGTTGAATAAATAATAATAGTACGATTATCAAATCTTAAGAGTTCTAAATACCAAAAAATTCAAAAAAGGAAATAAAATCCAACAAGTAGATGAGAACGAGAAACGAAATTACCAAAAGAACCCTACAGCTCACACAGCGTATCTCAATCATATCAAGTTTATGGATATTTGTTTAATAAAGGAGCACAACGACCCCCTAGAGGGGCACAAGCGTCATAACACAGAGGGGCAATTGGGTCAATTAACCCAAGCACCACAAAATCCCCAAAACCGTTAGGATGATGACACGTGGGGCACCTGTACAGCCAGCAGGCGATCGAGCGGCGTGGAGAGGCTCCCAAACTAACACAGAGAAAACACAGAGCCAAGAGAGGGGGAAGGTCGTGATGAGGTCGACCAATGAGAGGCGAGGGATGGGGATCACTCGGATCGATGACGTGGCAGAGGGAATTTGAAATCCCGCCCAAACCCGGACTTCAATTTGGTTAGTGAGTGAATTTTGGAAGAATTTTGAGCCTCTTTCCTTTCAGGCCCCTTATCCCTCCCTTTCACATATACCACTCTCACACTTCCAACGCATTACAATATCTCTCTCCCACTCTCTCTCTCTCTCTACACGTTTTCGCTATTCGGTGAGTTCCCTGCCTTCGCCCCTCCGAGTCGACCCGATTCGCGGCGATTTTGACCGAGTTTTTGCTCCTTTTTTGCAGGTCTGCCATGAAAGGAGGAAGATCTAAGCCCGAGTCCAAGAAGGCTGATGCTAAGTGAGTTTTTTTTTGGTTTTTTCTGTCTAGATCTGTGTTTTCTGCGTTTTTGTGATTGATTGTTTCGTGATGTGGAATAGGCTTTCGGTGAAGAAAGGCGCCTCGGCGGGTAAAAAGCCGGTGAAGAAGGGGAAGCCGGTCAAGGATCCGAACAAGCCGAAGAGGCCTGCTAGTGCTTTCTTCGTCTTCATGTAGGGATCGGTTTTTCTGCTTATTAGGTTAAAAAGCTATTTTGTTTTCCTTTGTTTTTTTTTAATCTGAATTTCCGTGTGTTGAATATAGGGAGGATTTTAGGAAGCAGTACAAAGAGAAACACCCTAACAACAAATCGGTTTCTGCTGTGAGTTGCTACAGATTCATTAGATCCAGAATATATGCGAAATTTCCAAGTGATTGTTTCGAGTTTTGACTTTTTTTTTTTTTTTTTTTGTCGGAAAAAATTCATAGGTCGGAAAGGCTGGCGGTGAGAAGTGGAAATCCTTATCGGATGATGTGAGCAGCCTTCTCTCTCGGAAACGGCTTGAATTTAATCGATGTTTTCTAGTATTAATTTGTCTGGAATTGGATATAGGAAAAAGCTCCATTCGTAGCCAAGGCAGAGAAGAGGAAGGTCGAATACGAGAAGACCCTTCAAGCCTACAACAAGAAAATTGTAATAATCCCCTCCACGAATGGTTTCATTTTTCATTCCTATAATCAGTAACTCATAGACAATTGCACAACAGAGCGACGGAGCCGGAGCAGAGGAAGAATCCGACAAGTCAAGGTCCGAGGTTAACGACGACGAAGATGACGATGAAGATGGCAGCGCAGATGTAAAATTACACAAACCCTCAATCTCTCGAACATCAATCTCTGTCTAAAATCGAAAATTAACGTAAAATGATTTGAAAATGCAGGACGACGAGGATGATGACGAGTAAAGAAAAGGGGGATCAGGAAGCTCGCTTTTTCTGGAAATTATCGTACGACACTTCCATCTGAACTCTAGTTTACCCTCTGATGATAAATAGCTTCTTCTTTTGCTTTTAATTTCGTATATTTTCTTAATCCTTTTTTACAATTTGATCTGAATCATTAGGAAGAAAAAAAAAAGAAAGGAAAATAGTTGTGATCAGATGGAAGTGTTGGATGTGTACCCTCTCTTTACCATATTTTGGTGCTCTGCAGTAATGATAACCATCCTCTATTAGCTACACAATTATCTCTTCCATTTTAATATGCTTTTATTTGCTCTCAACAAAATATCTAACCACACTTTTATGGAAATTTTCCAATTTAATGGTTATATTAGTTTTATTTTTTTAATTGAAATAATAATGTGGGGTATTTTTTAATATTGACAAAAAATTGTTGGATTTATGACATTTAAGTACTTTATGTTCTTAAAGGTTTGTATGATTGGGTGGGGTGGGTGTGGTTCTAGAACATAATATCTTTATTATATTAAATAATTTTCAGTCCTATTTCCATCTCAGAAACCAAATTTAGATTGGAATATAACTATTTTCAAAAAAAATTAAAATAACTATACACAAATATATGTCTACCATTTAATTTAATATTCTGTTTCAAAAAAATTGGTTGGATATTTAGACTCAATAAAATAAATTAACAATAAATAAGATCTTTTATAAATAAATAGCTATGGAAACAAATAAAATTTATGAACTACAATAATGTTATTCAGGTAATTTGTTTATAACTTATATAAAATAGTGCATAATATATTTGAAGTCTAGTTTATGAAACTTTTATTTATTTCCATTTTAGAAGATGATTTTTTTTTAATGATGATGATATAAGCTTATTTGTTGACCATGATTACTTATTTGGTGTGGATGAACACGACTTTGATGAATAAGATTTTAAGAAAACATAAGTGTAATTAATTGTTTAAAGTATAGACTACTATTTTAAGTAAGTTGTCGACATTTTATTACTTCAAAATTTGCTTAAGATATAAATTATAATAAGGCTAAAAGATATAATTAATCTCTTATTTAATTTTTCCTTGAATGAATATTTGTTTCAAATTTGAAGGTTCAGAATTTTCGAAACTTGAACTGTTTGCTTAGTTATATTCTTACGAGACACGAGTATAATATCTCTAAACGAATTTTATCGAACACAATTTAAATGGTTTTTTAAAATGTAAAAACTCATGTGAGATGGTCTCATGGATAATTTATTATCTATGAATTGTTAAGTGTGGGTTATGGGTTGATCCGTTTCACAAAAAAAGATCCGTGAGACGGTCTTATACAAGACTTACTCATTATAAATTAAGATCCATGAAATGTTTTTCCAAAGCTTTGCTCTTTTTTATATGATTCATTGGTATGTTTGTATTGGAGTTAGCAAATATATAGATGCTCTATATTAAGCAAATTTTCTTATAAATTCAAACAAAAAGTATATTATTCTGTCATTTGTTTTTTTGTTATGAAAATTATATCACTACTTTTAAGTTAAACAAAAGTTTGTGATGTGATAATGGTTGAGTGTGTGTGAAGCATATGCGAATATGGTATCTATTCCAAGGTTTTGGACATTGTTTGCGTGGGGTAACCTTTTGACTCATATCCCACCTTACCTTTACTTGTTAATTATTTCTCCATCCCTTTGTTTTTCATTGTCTTACAATTTGTCTCTCTTCAAATAATTTATTTATCACGAAAACTTGTATGAGTATGTCTCATTAATAATTTTCGTGAAATAGATTCTTATAACCCACTAACCCAATTTATTTCTACAAATTATTTGTGAATTGTGAAGTGTGGGTTGTGGTTGCCCGTGTCACATAAAATGATCCCTGAGATGATTTCAAATAAAACTGATTCTTTATTTATTGTTGGGTTAATTAGATCAAAAAAGCACAAACTTAGGGTTTGGTTTCAATTGCAACATGAATTTTTGGTTGTAACACCAAAAACACTCAATTTAATACTTGTTTAATTGGGGACATGTTTGGGGTTTTTAGGCTACAATGATTGACATGAAGTTCAAATTGTATAAGTTAATTATTGACATATATATTTATATGTGAATGATGACTGATCTGCAACATGTTTGAGTTTTTCGGGCTCCAATTACTGATGTGATGTTCAAATTATATAAATTAATTATTCACGTATAAATTTACATTTGGATGATTACTGTAATTAAAATTACATGTTGACAATTAACATAAATAATATAGACTCTACGTCAACAACTGGAGTTTGAAAAAAATCCAAACATGTCCTGAATTGAAACAAGTGCTAAGTAATGTGTTTTTTGTATTATAGTTAAAATTCAAGGTGTAATTGAAATTAAACTCTAAATTGAATTTTTTTTAGGTAATTAAGCCTTTGTCGTTTATCAAGTAAAATGCAATGTGTGAACATGTTAGTGTTTTTGTTTGTTTAAGTGGTTTTGGTGTGAAACTCCTTAATTAACATCACTTTGACCAATAAAGATGGGTTTGAATTGGGGTGAGACCTAGTTTTATTAGTCTCTCTTTAATATCTTCATCGTTCTTTTTAAAAATAAAATAATGTTTAATTTAAATGACAAAATATTTTGTGTGTTTTTGTTTGTTTAAGTGGTTTTGGTGTGAAACTCCTTAATTAACATCACTTTGACCAATAAAGATGGGTTTGAATTGGGGTGAGACCTAGTTTTATTAGTCTCTCTTTAATATCTTCATCGTTCTTTTTAAAAATAAAATAATGTTTAATTTAAATGACAAAATATTTTGTGCAATTGGTGAATGGATCCTGGGTCGACCCACCCCATGTGCTTCTCACACGTGTTTTCATGCTCTCCGACGAGCCTGGTGGGTGCGCTCAAACCCACAAAAATTTACTACAGGTAGTCATACCTTCATGTTATATTAGTGTTACATTTATGTTATTAGTGTTACCTTTGTGTTATTTTAGTTCAATGGTTTTAAACTAAGGGTATGAAATCTGGAAATGAGGTCACGTTAACATAACACGAAGATAACATGAAAGTAATACTAACATAACATGAAGGTCACGATCAAAACACGCGAAAAAGTAATGAGGCGCGCGATGGGCTGGCCCGCGCGCGGCCCGATTGAGATCCGTGCACCAGTTGCATGGGAGAGTCACTCCATTCAAATTAATTGCATGACTTCATACCTCAGTTATTATTTAGTGTTAATATAAAAGTAGTTAATTTCAATTTGCTACATGATATAATTATGCTTTTTTTAGTGGTGCAGTGATTAAACTCAAAAAAAATTCCGATCACTTGTTACTTGAACTCACTTTCAACCTATGTCTTTGGCCATAAATTTGTTAGAAATTTTGTAAATGCAATCCTCCTTCAAATATAAGTAAAAAATGCACGAGTCATATGCCAAAATGAATTGTATTCAAAGTCAAATTATATCCCTAGATTGATTTCATTATTTCCGTTCGATCAATTCATGTTTTTGAATGATAATTTATTCAAGTCGATCGAAGGGGTTGTGAAATTAATTTATAGTTATAATTTGGATTTAAAAAGGGGTCATTTTAGTGTATAACTCATGCATGTCCTTGGATGTTGATTTAGGATTAATGTCGATTTGGAATGCTGTCAATTAATTAAAAATTAGTTTTGAATGAATGTTTGATATGGTCAATTAAATTAATAAAGACATGAATATTTTTCTATGAGTTTACTGAGCAATTTAAGTTATGCTTGAATATGCAAGATTATATTTGTTGAGCACGATTAGTGATATAATTATATGTTAGTACCATTAATCTCTCTTTATTTTGCTTCCTTAGACTAGATTCATTGACAACCCCACCATGGGTTGTTTGAATAAGACAAATGAAATTCATTTAGATTCTTGATAAATGAAATTTATTTTATTTTATTTTATTTTTTAAAAATAACCAAAATTTCTATCTTTTTTTTAATCTATAAATAGAGTGTAATATTGACATATTTTGAATCACAATCAAAAAATCTTTATTTTCTCTCAATCTAAAATTATTTCTTTTTTTACATTTTGAGATTCACTTTTTTCTCATATTATTTCCATAATCTCTTTCTTATTATGGATTCAAACAATCCTAATTACAAAAAATTGGTAATGATAATTGATTATATAATTTGTATCTTTTATGTTTGTAATTTAATATCTCATGCATCTTTTTTCATTTTTCGTATTCCCATTATTGTAATTTTAATATAATTACTATAATTTTAATTTAATTATTGTGTTATTATATTATTTTTCGTGTATTATCGAAACAAATTTTCTTACTATAATTGTTGAATTAAAATACAATTATTATATTTTTGAATATAATTAAAAAATTCTCAAAATAATATATAATTTCATATTAATTATTGTAGTGTATATATAAATGAGAGAAATATATAAATTTTCTTACTATAATTGCGGAATTAAAATACAATTATTATATTTTTGAATATAATTAAAAAATTCTCAAAATAATATACAATTTCATATTAATAAATGAATATAGATGAGAGATAAATGAATATTTTATTAAAAAGTTAGGTTGGGTTGAGTTGGGTTGGGTTGTTGATAAAGTATAAAAATATTGAGATTGTGTTGGATTGTAGATTGTGTATGTGGATGAGAGAGAAATTAATATTTTATTAAAAAATTGGATTGTGGTGGGTTGTTGATAAATGTAGTCCTGGGCTATGTTCATCAGCGACCGGTTGGTTGGGGTCATAGCTAGAAGACAAATGACTCATTATTAAAAAAAAAAGGAGAAAGGTTGTGAGATATAGTGACCTGGTCGGCCAACCAACCTAAGTTACGACCCAATCCTCGCCATGTGTCAAACTTTGGTGGAATTTTAAATTAATTTTATGAATATATTTAACTTTTATTGAAGACAATTTTATTTCATTTTATTTAAACACTTTTATAGATATATCTCATATCTTGTTCATATATGTCACGTCATTTTCTTATTTGTAATATTTATATTTTTATGAATATAATTTAAATTCATTTGAAAATTACTTTTATTAATTTTTTAAATTATCAAAATTTATATATTTTAATTTTCTATATATAGAGACGAATGTTGGCATATTTCAAAACACTTTCAATTTTCTAAAATGTAATTTATTATTTCATGTATTATCTTTCATTTTTGTATTTCAATTATTGTAATTTTAATTTAGTTATTTATTTGTGTGTATATATGAGAGAGAAATAAATATATTATTAAAAAGTTAGGTTGGGTTGGGTTGTTGATAAAGTATAAAAAATTTGGAATTGGGTTGGGTTGTGAATTGTATATGTGGATGAGAGAGAAATCAATATTTTATTAAAATGTTGGGTTGTCATGGGTTGCTGATAAATGTAGTCTTAGAGCATCTACAATGTATATTTTGCATACAAAAAAGTGGGTTATATTTTATTGAGAGCACAACCAAAAATACCACTTTTGATATAAAAAATTTGAATTTTACCACTCAATATAAATAAATGTCTCAAAATACCACTAATTATAACAAAATACCACAAAATACCACTAAATTTGAAAAGTAGATTCTCTCTCATATCATTGAGAGTTAATTGGGCAATTATGGCCCACCAACCCCCACACCAACCCCACACGCACCCCACAACCCCCCCCCCCCCACTTTCACTTTCACTTTCACTTTCACTTCTTCGAAAATTTACAGCAAAAAGAGGGTGTGTATTCGAAAATTTACAGCAAAAAGAGGGAACTATTCGAAAAATTTACAGCCTCAAATTCGTGGAAGGAAGATCTTGGAACGCAAATTATCGAGGAATGGCAAACCAGGTTAGATTCCATCTTCGAAAATTTTGAATGTGTATTAGAATAGAGGTCGAAACATCCGATAGAATGTGTAAGCATGTATAAACTGTGAAGTTGAAAATGTATTGCATGTTATTTATATTGAATGTTTGTTGGAATTTGTTGGAATTTGTTGAGGAATTTGTTGGAAAAGCATCTAGATTTTAGGGTGAAATCTGCAGAAAATTTTCATACTTCCTCGAAAATTCTTGCTCACTCGAACAATTAATAATTTTCGAGGAACGCTGTAATTGGTCGTTCCTCGAAAATTTTCAGACAACCTTCATAATTTTCGAGTATGGTTAATTGTTCGTTCCTCGAAAATTTTCGAGGAACCTTCATAATTTTCGAGCAAGCTTTTAATTGTTCGTTCCTCGAAAATTTTCGAGGAACCTTCATAATTTTCGAGCAAGCTTTTAATTGTTCGTTCCTCGAAAATTTTCGAGGAACCTTCAAAATTTTCGAGGAACATGAGGTTATTGTTCGTAATTTTCGAGTAACCTTCAAAATACCTAACATTTTGAAGGGTTAGTCTTCATAATTTTCGAGTAACCTTTAATTGTTCGTTACTCGAATATTTTGAAGGGTTAGTCGAACAATTAGGTATTTTGGATTAACATTTAAAATTGAACCCTTAAAATGTTCGAGTAGGGTTGTATTTTGGAGTAAAAGTCATACATTTTAAGGGCTATTCGAACAATAACCCTATTGTTCGAATAACCCTTAAAATGTTCGAGTAGGGTTCAATTTTGTTCGAATAACCCTTTAACTTGTTCGAATATCTGAAAATCAGTAAACCGTTTTATTTTTTGTTGAGGTTTCTGTAAAGTGTATTTTGTTGATAAATATGATATAAATCTGTGTTCTATTATTGTAAATGTATAGGTCGGGTTCTCGTGGGTTCGTGAGTTGTGCCAGGGTCGCATGGCCTATATTAATGGCTATGTCCGACTCAGTGTCCTTGATGATATCAAGACACAGCTGCGTGCTATAGGTCGTCGCTGTGAGGAGGACTTTGTCGCTTCCTCATTCGGGCATTTTCTGAGATGGGGGACTAATAGGGACTCTTGTAAGGCCCTCCTTCATGTTCTTATGTCCCGAGAGGTACGTGTTCCAGGCACGGCTCCGGATGAGAGATGGTTTGCAGTTGGTCGAGACCATCAGCTTTGTCGGTTCTCGAAGATCGAGTTCGCTTTGATCACTGGGCTTAAATTCGGTGATTCGGTCTTCGACCCGTCCGGGGATCATTGTCCACCTGAGGGAGCTGTTTATTATAGGGTCTTTGTCGGCAGTTCTCGAGTGAGCATTGCACAGATTCGATCAAGATTTCAGGCCGGCGAGTTTATGGATAGTGCGGTTGATTCACTGAAGATCGCCAAGATCCTTGTTTTGTATTGTATACTACTTGGGGTGGACGCCGGCAATAAATTCGTTGATATGTGGGTCTGGGACTTGGTTGAGCAGCCTGATTTATGGGAGACCTTCCCATGGGGTAAGATATCATATCTCACCTTGTTACACTACATGGACAACTATCCGAACACCATTACGCCCCTGCGTTCATCTGGTGTCCAGGCATACCACTTCTACGGGTTCTCGAACGCCCTCCTGGTATGTGTAAGATTATTTATGTTCTTAAAATATTATTTTTGATTTTGCAGCCCTGAAATTATATCATGTTTGTTTATTTTACAGTTATGGGCTTTTGAAGCAATCCCCAGGACAGTGGAGTTTACGGGGTCCAGAATGGCCACATCCTTATACATGCCGAGGTGTTTGAAGTGGTCCACCATGAGGTCTGTGGTCGACGTCACACATCTTCTGGATGAAGAGGTATAAATTTTATATTAATTTTAATTATATATTTTTCCAGAACATATACTTGTGAAGAACTTTTCACTAAGAACACAACATTTGTCTTTTCTTCGTAGGGTCTGGAGTGTATTGAGCGTCTCATGCCCACACCTGAGGAGATGTTGCAGCCCTATATGAGGGACATTGACCAGGACATCGCCCAGGGAGTACAGCTTGTGAAGCAGAAGCGTGGTCGTCGTCCCACTAATGCTCGTACAGCTCGTCGACCTGCACAGGAGACTGGGGGGGATGAAACCGGTCCTTCCACGAGACCGAACACTCGTGCAGGCAGACGCACCACGACTAGGGCAGCCGATAGACGGTCCACACGCACCACGACTCTCATTGACGAGGACCAGGACTTTCAGACCACCGAGCAGGACCCGCACGTCCAGGTTCATGAGAGTTTCGATGACGAGGTGCCCATTCGCGCTAGCCCCATTGCGGAGAGGTGCCCGGAGCCGGATTTTACATATCATCAGTCCCCACAACAAGCTCCGGTGGATCATGGGGAGTCGTCCCGAGGAGACGATGACTTATTTTCACGGCTGACACGCTGGATGGGATCTCAGTTCGAAGAGTTACAGCAATCAACGGCCCAGCGTTTCAGCGATCTATCGGACCAGGTTCACGGGTTCATCAGAGACGAGGTCGCCGCTGAGTCTCAGCGGCTGGAGTTATTGATACCCGGTATCGTCCAGCAGGAGATATGGTCGTACCATCACCCGCATGAGCCATATTCCGGTAGATATGGTAGACAGGAGCCTTCACAGCCTCAGTGGCAGCGGCCGACATATGATCCGTCAGCGTGGACCCCTTGGCCGGACGTGCAGCCGACACAGCATCAGTGGACCCCAGCTGACCGAGTATTTCAGACAGGTATGAGCGGTCCAGGTGTCGTACCATTTGACATCGGCTCTGTTCCGGAGGCCGAGGGTGGTGATAAGGCGCCTTCGGAACACCTGTCCGATTATGACAGCCCGGAGGCCGAGGGTGGTGGTGAGGACCTTCGTTCTGAGAGTGTGCACATCCACTCCACCGAGGGTCACCTGCGTGACGTGCGACACAGGGCGCCATCGGCTGTTGCTCGCAGTCCATTCATAACTGCGAAGGATCAGATTAATGCCAAGCTTCGATTGAAGGACTTGAAGGAGTGGCTTGATGCCAATGATCCAGATGGGAAGACTGAAAAAGACACGTAAGAGCCTCGAAATTTGAATAACTTGTTTTCTCATATTATTCATGCCTTATAACTGTATGTTCTTTTTCCAGTCGGAATGTCGGTGTGGGATACCCTGTTGGTGCGGATTGGTTCAGGGCAGTTATGGATGGATCTCAAGACCTCAGTTATGAGGTAATTTATGTTTAATTTCTGTTTAATTTTCGGACGTACATCGTAATTTTCATGTTTAATTTCTGTTTAATTTTAATGTAATTCGTTGCATTTTCATCTCGTAGCCAATTGATGCATACCTAGGAATACTTCAGAGTATTCCTATCTTTGCTGGTGTTCGCGTGCCGCTCAGGCTGGCAGCCCGGGTCCAGTTGGTGGATACACATTTCTTTGTAAGTCATTTGGCCAAGATTTCATTTTTTTGCCTTCTGTAATGTCTACTCATGTTTCTTGAGTTTAAATGCACAGGAAGCCTGCGAGGAGATATGGAAGAAGAAGCATGCAGGTGAAGATGAGGACACCATGTACAAGGGTCCCTTGAAGGAGGATTTCAGCCCCCAGGACCTCGAGCGCTTGGCCCCGTATGTCCGAGGTTTGAAGCCGAAGTGGAGAAACATGAAGCCATGGTGGGAGCACATCCGGGCGGTAAGATATAACGATATCATATTTCGTGTTCAGGATAATATTTACGTACATAATTTTTTTATTTTCCCCCTTACTTTTGACATCAGGTATACACTATCATTAACCTGGACGGGCATTGGGTGTTTTGTGAGATCGACCTGGTGACAGCTCGCATTGTTCTGGCGGACAGCCTTAGGTGGAGGGAAACACCGGAGATACAAGCGCTACGCACCAGGCAGACCCTCCCACTTCGTCGTGTTTTGCCGGCTTTGTTATCGTACACAGGTTTTTACGAAAGGGCAGCCGAGCATGGTCATCATTGGTCGCAGACATTGACAGGAGAGTGGCCTATCCACATGTTCAGGAAGGAATTCTGTTATGAGCAGAAGGATAGCATCTCGTGTGGTGTGTGGTCGATATTGTCCGTTGAGAGCTCCCTTACAGGTGAGTGGCCTCGATCGACGTTGGAAAAATATCGAGGTGTCAAAGCTCTCCGGAAGTTCTTTGCGTTGACCATTTGGAGACACTCCACCCCCGGAGACACTTGTCCTGAGGATTTTTTTGAGTAGATGTTTTTGTACATATTAGTTTTTACATATCTGTTGAGTAACCGGTAGAACTTATGTTGAACAATTGAAGTTTTTAAATATTTGACTTTTTTAACAATCCAACACACGGCCTAATGACTCAACTCATACTCAATTACATATCAATTAAGATTTCCAGCGTCTTGATGTTGACTCAAATAGACAGAACATTTCCTTCTGGTGTGCGTGTCTGAGCCACAAACAGAACATTTCTTCTTTCTTCTTGTTCTCGTTTGAGTTTGAGTTGGCAGATTATCTTCATCGTCCAAATCTTCATGTTCCTGTGAAGGTGGGGCCATCGGAACGGATGTACTTCGACGTGCCCCCGAACTTATTCCACTTGAAGGTATTCTCCTAGTTCTGGGTCGGCCGGCCTGTTTTGGTTGATCCGGCGCAACACAAACAGTTAAGCGCGTATCTTCATCAAGTACCCAAGCAGTCGGGTCGGGAACAGGCATAACTTCTCCACCCCACATACCCCTCAACCAGGATGTCGTGTAGTAAGGAGACACATATGGTACGACTGACTCCTTCGAATAACTGGTACAAAAAACGTATTAATTCCCAGAATGACATAAAACATATTTTTTGACAGAAATAGTTGGTGTGCATAGAACCTGATGGCCGCACATGTGTGCGCGCATGGAATCAACTCGCTCTGGAAAACCTTACAACTGCAAACGAGGCCGGTGAGATCAACTAGAAATAGTTTTCGCCCATCTGTGATCTTGAATTTCCCTCGACCAAGTCTGTCCACTTCCATTTGTCGGCCTTTGCTCATGAGTTCGGCTAACTTGTCGTGTGCCGCCTTTGTGAAAGTTTGTTCTCTTTCTTCAGCCCCTATCCGCCTCTCAGCAAACCACTTTTCAATAATCCTTCGAGCAGCTTCCAAGAAGGCACAAACGGGTAACTTTCTTGCCCAAACGAGACGAGAATTCCAAACCTCGGCAGCATTTGATGTCATGAAGTTATATCGTCGAACAGGACATTTGACGCGAGACCACCTCGTTGCGTTGGCCTTTTTTAAGGCTTCAATAGCCCCCAAAATTCCACTCTCCTGGACAAAACTAATGTACCTGTAGAAATAATAAACTTTTTTACTCGGCAGCTTGGTACACTTATTTAAAAAAACGTGTTGATAAACAACGGAGGAAAACATACCTATCAAAATCACAGTCATCATAACAATAAGCAGCCCTGTGGAATAGTCCGACTAAATGTGCTCCATACTTGGACAAATTTTGTTGAAGATGGAAACAACAAAGTCCATGGGCTGCTTCCGGGTATACATTCTGAATGGCATTACTGATGCTCGCGTGTTGATCAGACACAATCAACAGATCATCTGGACACCCAAATGCTTGTCGAACATTACGAAAGAACCATGTCCAGGATTCATCATTCTCAACACTTCCTATCCCAACAGCGAGTGGAAAAATTTGCTCGTTTCCATCTTTCGTAACAGCAACGAAACCAATTCCTTTGAACTGTCCCTTCAAATGACAACCGTCAACCACAATCACAGGTCTCGAGTACTGAGCAAATCCCCGAATGGATGCACCTAATGCAAAAAATGCGAACTTGAATTTTCCTCCTTTATGCGTCTCTAGTGCAGTATGTGTTCCCGGATTGGTTTCCTTCAAGATCTGTAAATACGCAGGAAGCATGCTGAATGACTTCTTCGGATCTCCGTATGCAGTTCGCATGGCGTGACGTTTTGCAGTTAATGCAAATCTGTAGTTCAAATTCAAGCCATGTTGGCTCATTTCTCGAATTATGTCTCTAGTGGAAACATCTGATTTGTCTTTTCGGAGCCTCTCGACGAAGTAATCTCCAATTAAAGTGGATGGAAGTCTACGGGGAGCACCGGCGTTCAACTCATATGAACAAGTGTGGGGCAGGACAACTTTGGAGATTTTCCAAATACCATGTTTTTCAGAGGCCGTGAGTATGAATGGACAATTTTTTTGGCTGCATTTCACATACCATCGGCGTTTGTCCGAATGATCCACACGATATTGAACCTGATTCTCCAAATGATAGAACCCAACAACATTTTTTAGTTCGGTCTTACTACCAAAAGTCGATCCTTTTTGCAGTCCTTGGGGAGCACGATCAATCTCTGAAGAAGAAGGTAACTCATCGAATGATGGAATGTCGGGAATATACCATTCCGCCCTCATTATGTCATCACAAAATTGCTGATATGCCTCCCGTTGCTCCTGATCCAACATTGCCTCTACATCTTCATCAAGTGCAAAATCATCTTCTTCATTGTTTGGATCTACAACAAAAACACAGAAAATTGTTAATCACAATAAACACAAACAATACAATATGCTAAGTTCATAAATGTTCACATACCGACTCGATCATCCTGCTCTTCTTGCTGCGTTGACCATTCGTGTGCCTCAACATCTTCTAATTCATCAGTTGGGAGTCTATTCAAGTCCAAATTGTTCAAATTAGTAGTATCAACTCGTCCGAATGATGCCACCCAAGGCTCCCTTTGTTGATTTGAAGACGTTCCAACAAAAGTGTCTTCAAGCCCATCTCCAACACCCCATGTTGAATAAAATCCTTCGTCGCTCTGTAGCCCTAAGGGAATATTTGAAGAAATCCAGTTCTCTCCCATGCTGACATTGAAATTTTGACGCTCCACTTCGTCTGTTAACGGAAAAAAACTTTGAGGACCTTCATTATATTGTTCATGGCCGGAAAATGTGGATCCCCCTAATGCTCCGACTTGCATGTTTTTCAAAGAAATAAAAACAACTACAACCTCATCAACGGTTGAAAACGCCTGCTTCAAATCTAAATCATCCTTAATTTTCTTCTTCTTCAATCTTCCATTGATTTCAACTAGATAATGAATCACATAGCCCCAACAATTCATATCGGCTAGAACAACTCCGTGAACTAAGTTCAATAAATCGATATATGTCATTGTTTGAAGATGAATCAATGTTTGAGAACCGTTTACATATTGTAAACCTTCCCAATAACCCCCAAACCGCACCACCACTGGGAAAGCCATCTTCTTCTAATTAATTTGACCTATATAAGTGAAAAAAAATTAGGAAAATTTAAAATTACAGAAACTCCAGTGGGTTACTCGAACATTATGCAATACTCGAGTAACCCTAAAATAATGTTCGAGTAACCCTAATTCATAATGTTCGAGTATTTAAAAAAAAAATGATCGAGTAACCTTAAAATAATTTTCGAGTAACCTTATAATTTTCGAGTAACCTTCATCAAAATTTTCGAGTAACCTTCATCATAATTTTCGAGTAACCTTCATCAAAATTTTCGAGTAACCTTATATTAATTTTCGAGTAAAATTTTCGAGTAAGTTTAATGAAATTTTCGAGTAAGTTTAAAGAAATGATCGAGTAACCTTAATAAAAATGTTCGAGTAATCTTCATAAAATATTCGAGTAACTCAATTCAAAATGTTCGAGCAAGCTAATTCAATGTTCGACTAACATTATATATGTGTCCAACACTAATTTTCGAGTAACAAAAAAAATTCATGAAACCCTCTATTAATCTAAACTAATAATATCCCACAGTTTAATGTACCATTAACAATTTTGTACACTAACTAAATATTAAAACGGATAAAATAATTTATAAAAACTTACTTGATTCTTCAGGAAGTTTGTGACAACGATTGCCTCTTCAATTTTTTTGTTTTTGAATGAATCTACACTTTCATCTCTATTCTCTTTAAAAGCACAAAATTTTTTACTGTTTTCCCGTGAATGTATGTAATATCAAATCACACTGAAAAGTTAAATTTTTTTCAATCTTTTACTTTTTTCACGTGAATGTGAATGTATGTGATATCAAATAAAACAAAAAATAAAGAACATCTTTCTCATATCTAATAATGCATATGAAGAAACAAAAAAAAAGTAAAAAAAAAAAAAGGATTCCACTTTTACCAAAGAGAAAATGGAATCCGAATATTGTGTAAGAAAGTAATCATTCCCTCATTATTGAAGGAAGACCAAGTCAAATAAGTGGTAGAAAGTGACATTTTGTTATATTTAGTGGTAGAAAGTGACATTTTGTTATATTGTATGGTAAAAAAATGTATTTGTGATAGGAATTGTGGTATTTTTGCCCATTTTCTCTATTTTATTTAACTAAACCTTAGCCAATGTATAGATTAGATAGTCTATAATCCACCCCATTCCTGTAACACCCGTCTCCACTTTACAGTGAGTTAAACTGCGTTAACTCATCTTTTCCTGTAAAAAAAAGAAAAAACAAATTAGGCGGCCAATGATGATTGGCTTTGGAAGTGACCAAACACATGAATGTGCACTTTAACTTTAATATTTTTATTTTCTTTTCTTTAAATTTTAATCAACATAAATAAAATGAAAAAACTTTGTAATCTTCCAACGGCTATTTGAAGATATTTTATCTAATTATTATTTTTAGATAAATATTTTTATCTTACATATTTGATAGTGTGTATTTCATCACTCAAAAAAAGTTACTGATTTTTATAACCGTTACCAAAATTGGCTATAAATATACAACACACCTTATTAATACTTTCATCAACTCATAATCGTAATAACATATACTACCTCCGTCCCCCTTATCTTTGCCACCCTTAACCGGCACAAATCCTAAGAAAAAACTGTTGACTTTGATGTGATGTGTTAATTTAATGTTTTTGAGTGGCACTTTTGTAATTAATATGTGCTTTTGAGTGTAAAGTAAGTAAAATGAAAGAAATTGAGGGGTAAGGTCGTAATTTTTTTGTTGCCATTTTTGGGCTGACAAAGTTAGTTGGGACAACCAAAAACGGAAAGTAGGCAAAGATAGCAGGGACGGAGGGAGTATCAACTATTAATCTTTCTTTCACCTACATTTTAGAAACATCATTCTCAATCTTCTCTTTGAAATGACCGAAAACAATTGAGACTTTCTCCACAAATGTTTTTTTGCTAAGAAATTATCAAATATAGTTTCATATGTTTTATAGTAATTAAAATATTATTTAATGAAATATATGGAAAAAAAAGAGAAAAAATGATGGTGGAACCCAAAAAATTGGGTTATAACCAAACCAAGGATGTAGGAGTTAAGAAAGACCGGTTATAGTTAGAAGAATAGTGGTAAAAAGTGATAATAATGAGTTATAACCCATTTGCAATGTACATTAGGTTACTATAGGATTTTTAGTTTAAGAATTGGTTTTGTGTGAGACTGTATCACGATTTTTTTTTTCGTGAGACGGGTCAATCCATAACACACACTTAACAAATTTATATGAAAGTTTGTGAATATGAGTTCAATTAATGGGTAATAAAGATCCACCTCACGGAAATTATCTGTAAAACCGTCTAATTTAATTAGTATAGTTAATCAAAATCTCAACTTTTAGTCGATTTCGATCTAAAAAGAATAAATCCAGGATTCAACACTACTCGCTGTTATATTCATTTATTTTCATGGTTATGTAATATATTTTGTTGGTTTGACACTCAAAATATTTATTTTCTTGTGTGGGGATATGGCTCGATTCCTTTTTCTTCACGGTATGTTTTCGATGAGATTTTAATAGGTTCAGGGAAACCCTAACTTTGAAATTTTGGATTTTATAATAAATATGAATTGTTAAAATGTATAATCTCAGAGTTTAGTAGGGTATGATTATATTGTAGATGACAAATTAATGTTGGAAAAGGTGGGTTGATTTAATATTTTAAAACAAAACTTATATACCCCGAGGTACTGATCTTAGATTCGTGTCCTGAACCTGATTCGGCGCATGGGCTGCCTTCAAGCACGCCCATGTGCTCCCACGCGCGGCTGTATCAGACATGGTGTGTGCTTACGCACACCTGATTCCATATATAGTAAATGATTCGGTGATAAGTATCATGTTTATACTCCTGAGGTATCACGCATATACTCTTGAGATTCAGTAATAGGTATCATGTACATACTCTTGAGGTATCACATATATATTTTTAAGGTATTATTTCCTTATTCACTAAAGGTATCGATTTTTTATTCTATAGGTATTACTTATATACTCTTAAGGTATCAAATGTATGCTCTTGAGGTATCATGGTATCAGGTGGTATCAGGTGCTCATTTAGTAAATGTATTAGTAATTGTATACCTTAAGGTATTAATACTTATAGTTTAAGGTGCTCATTTAGTAAATGTATCAGTTGTATACCTTAAGATATTAATACTTATAGTTTAAGGTATTACATATTTATTATTAAAATCTTACATGAATACGTTTAAGGTAATACCTTTTTATCTTTAAGGTATTACATAAATCCCTTTTTAAGGTATCATGGTTTTACCTTTGTGGTATTGTATACTTACATTATGATATTACATGAATATAATTAAGGTGTTATACAGTTATCTTCTTTTTAAATGAGCGGCATGCAATCTTCCAATTATCAAAGAAGAAAAAAACAACCAAGAAGCCACAATAAACTTCAAAACATGAGTCATCCAACCAAGAAATAGCTAATAATAATTCAATATAATCTCTAATCTTCAAGGAGAAAATATACTCAGACGATAATCAACAAACAAAATAAAAAACTGAAATTTTACAAAATGAGGGGAGAAAAGAACAAATTGATTGGAGAAAGGGAAAAAGAGAGGAATAGAAGAGAATAAGAGAAAAAAGAACGGAGAATAAGAAAAGGGGAAAAAAGAGAGAGAAAAGAAGAAGTCGAGATGGAAGAACTCAAGAAGAATGATGAGAAGAAAAGAATGCAAGACACATGGTGAATGAAGAAAATTAGGGCAACAAAGGAAAAATATGTTTATATATATACATGTATATGGATCTGGGTCAGGTTGGGGCACGGATCTAGGATTCCTACCTTAGGGGTACGCAAGTGTCTCTCAATATTTTATTTTAAAAAATTGGATTGATATGATATTTTACTGTGAAAGAGTGTGTTTAGATTAAATATATTAATGATTTTGTCTAGTTTTTGTAATCCAAATTAAAATATGAAAACAAACATATTTTGAGATTTTGAAAGTTTTGATCTTCTTCTTAGCTTTCCAACAAAAAAAGAAATTCTCAATTTGGACTTGTGAATTAATTAAGACCATATCATTTCTCCCATAAATGTGCGTTTAAACTCATAGTCAATAAGGAAAATTTTTCCACGCAACTTGAATCTTTTACTCTTCAAGTTATTTCAACTTCCATCTCCTGTGGTTTTCCAGTGATTTTGATCACATATGATAAGTTGAGGTTCTTTTATAGTAGGACAGATGTATTATTACATATATATTCCCAACAATTAGATCTTAAATCATAACATCCTAACAATTCATTTTTATTTTAACATTTTTACGTGTCTCCAAAAGTTACCACAGAAAAACTCAAAAATTCCCTTCAAATAGTTTAATGTCACTTTAATGTAGTCTATATTTACATTTTCCAATTATTGTATTTAGTCATCCATAGCAACCACAAAACTACAACCGTATCCTCTCGTATTATGCATTGTCTGGTGACGAATCATTTGAGACCCATATTCGAAATGTTTAGATTTCATATATTAAAGATTTTAATTTGAATGCCTTAATTTAGATATATACCACAAATATAATGTGACTTCTAAATAATTATTGACAATAACCTTCTAAATTTAATAAATATACTATAATAATTATTATACTATTCAAAAAGAATATTTATATAATGTAAAATCATATTTATTAGAATTAAGTATAAAGAATATTGGATCTCATTTATTCACCACATTAAAAAATTATTATGTCATTCTTTATTTGTAAATATTGATTTCAACAATCTAAGAAATTGATATTTTTTTAAAAAATATAAAATACAAGATTAAATTATACTAGTATCTGAAATATAAAAAAAAAACTAAAAATTCTTAGGGTGGTGTACATTTTTATGGGTCAACATAATTTGCTTAAGGTATATATGTTTGAACATTTCGTAAGTCATTAATAACATATAAGTTATATATACATATATTTCATGTTAGCATAAATAAAACAAATTTTGTTGTTTACATTTCATAAATTTTAAGATTATAAGATTACTTGAATGGTGATGAAGATGTAATTAAAATCTATAAATTTCAAAATTTGCAGATTGTGACTTTATTTTATATTTTAAAAATGAAATAGTAATTTGTTTAAATAATTATTTTAAGAAAATACAAACATTTCATTTTATCATTAATTATTTAATTCTATATATGGTTTTATAAGTTAATATAATATCACACGCTATCTCTCTACCGTAAATTCCTTCTTACTAATTTTAATTACTAATTTTAATTATTTAGAGTATGTAATCCATTAATTAATATTTATTTCATAAAATCTATATATTTAAACATAAGTTCCCATATTTTGATATTTTTTTAAAATTTTCCTTTCATTGTATTATAATTACATTTTTATATTTAATGTATGGTCTCAATAGTGGACCATTATATAATGAAATGAAAAAAATCATTGCAAATGACCCAATGTAAACAAGCTTAATGTAACTTATATTCATAGTCCAAAAGACAAAAGTTACTACAATAAAAACAATTGATATATTAATACACTTAGTGTATAGTAGAATTACCTGATATATTGACATTGAAACTTGAACTTTACTTCTTGCAAAACACTAAATCCTATAAATAAGTACAATTTATACAGGACAGTAAGTCAAAAACCACTTTAAAATTGAACGCACTTAAGAACATAAATTGACATTTTTTTTTTCAAATTATATAAAAAGTTAGGATTAAAATTTAAATTTTAAAATTGTGGTTTTTTTGTTACTTACATAAAAAGTTAGTATTAAATTGCAATTTTGAAAAGATGGTGATTTTATTTTGTAAAATTTTTCTCATTGGGAATGACATAACATGTTTGCTGGACACGTGAGAACATCGTAAAATATAAATTGACCTTAACTAAACCGTGAATAAAGATCATGAATTTTTTTTACAATTATTGAAAATTATTGAAAAGTTGGAGTAAATTTCCAATTTTTGGAAAAGTCAGGTCTTTCTTTTCTTACTCCTTTTATTTTTAGGTAATTGAGCTTTTATAACGACGTCGTTTCTGCAAGCCTAAATAGGATGCTAATATGGCAGCTTAATTGTTTTATCTAGGGTTCAATTTCGTTCATATTTCCATCTACGCAAATCCTCGTTTGCTCGCAGTTGGCTTCGCTTTTGATCTTCGGCTTCGCATCAAGGTTTTGGCCGCCGCCATGTACGGCCACAGAGGGTTAGTCGAACGATCTTCTTTTTTCTTTTTTCTTTCTTTCTCTCACTATTTGCTGCTTTATTCTCTCTTTTCGTCGGGTTCTTCAATCGGATTTGGTTTCTTCGACCTGTTTGGGTGTAATTATCTTATGCTTGTGTTGAGATTAGTATGTTTGTCGGTTTAATTAGCTCGACTTAACACTTCAACATCGATTCATGTGTTTGATGCTTCCGTGAGAAATGAAAAAATTGTGCCTTTACACTTTTTTTTTAATAATCTAGGTGTTCATTGTGCTATCAGTTTTGTTTTAATTGGGAAGAAATTGAATCTTGCAAATTCTTGTTCTACGTCAGAAAGTAGAATCTATTCTGATGTGTTTTAATTGTCATTTGGCTGTGAAATGTGTGTTCTTGAGATGAGAATTAGTTGTTTAATGATTATGAATACAATGTTTTTGATCTTCTGTTTTTCTCTTTAAAATCTCCCTTGCCCCTGGGTTAGACTAGTAGGTTACAGTTTTTGATTGGGGAAAAAAAAAGGTTCTTGGACTTGAGGGCTATTTGTGAGATGAAATCTGATTTCTATTCCATGAAATTGACACTTCATCTTGCCAGTCGTTCTAGAAATTAAATTTTTATGGATATTTCTGGGTTTTCGGAGCCACTTCTGGTATAACATTTTTCTTCTTGTTGATTCACATTGCTGAACTGCATGCTTATTATATTGTAGAATTTGGAATACATAATGATGCTCAATGTTCAATGCCTTTTTTTTTCTTTTTTTTGGGTTGTTATCTTTATCTAATTAGGTAATCTTTTGAATGGATCACTTCACTCTTGGTTTTTGTTGTTTTTTGATTTGCATTGTTTTTTCAATAATGATCTCTCTCCAACTGGGTTTATGATATATGAATAAAGTGCCTTTAAGTACCAAGTAAAAAATTAGGATATAGGAAAAATAAATGGGCTGGGATTGGCTTTATTAACAAGGTTGAGTGGGGGATTTTTCCTTCCTTGGGTGTGAATAATGAAGGTCATTGTTTGGGAGCGGGGGGGTTTCGGACGGGTACGAGATCGGCTCAAAGAGACCAAGATTGATGGAATCAAATCCCTACTTCGCAGTGAGCAGCAGTTCGAGTAGTTATCAACAGTATGGCTATGGCAGGAGGTACCAGCCATCTGCCTTTCCTGTGGTTCGTTTAAGGGGTCTTCCCTTCAACTGCACAGATGTAGACATTTTCAAGTTCTTTGATGGGCTGGACATTGTCGATGTTTTCTTGGTGAACAAGGACGGGAGGTTCTCTGGAGAAGCGTTTGTAGTCTTTGCAGGTCATATGCAGGCCGAGCTTGCCCTCCAGAGGGATCGACAGAACATGGGAAGGCGTTACGTTGAGGTATTTAGGTGCAAGAAGCAAGAGTATTATAATGCTATAGCTGCTGAGGTGCGTGAAGGAGCTTATGGCAGCGCTGATACTCGAGGGTCCTCACCTGTTGCACGACGTAAAAGGTCTCCAGACAAAGATAGCATGGAGTACACAGATATCTTGAAGCTTCGTGGCCTCCCATACTCTGTAAAAAAGCCAGAAATTGTGAAATTCTTTGGAGACTTTGATGTGACAGAGGACAAGATTCAGATTGCGTGCCGGCCTGATGGGAAAGCTACTGGAGAGGCGTATGTGGAATTTGCTTCAGCTGATGAGGCTAGAAAAGCCATGTGCAAGGACAAGATGCTTATTGGATCAAGGTATGTGGAACTCTTCCCTTCAACACCAGACGAAGCCAGACAAGCTGTATCAAGATCACGGCACTAGGATGAGGGTTAGTTCTACCTTTTCTAATGGAGGATATGAATTTTTTTTCTCCTTTTTCTTCTATTGTGTGATGCTACTGAGCTTTTCGATAAAGAAATCTGTATGTGGCGTTTATTCTCTGTGTTCTGATGCTAGGAGTATTGGGTCCTTGAAAATCTTAAACTAAGAACTTGTTGGTTCGTAGTAACCATGCCCATGATTCTATCTAATGAGATGTTCTTGAACCTTGTGGTTTCAATACGAATCTGGTAATGAACATGGTTATCGTTTGATGTTTCGATGACAAATAAATATTACTCGAATACAATAGGTTTTTTTTTTTTTTAATCTTTGGTCCTTTAAGCCTGAAAGGTTTTCTCCAATGTTTTAAAAAACTATTTTAGAACCGAGGCGTTTTCCTGTAATACATCGAGGCGTAGGAATCAATTCGAACCGAGGCGTAGACCTAATATATATATATATATATATATATATAATATACCAAATCAAGACATATTAATTAACACCATAAATAATAAATCTCATAGCATAATAAAATACCAAATCAAAAGATCCATCCAAATATACTAACTAAAAAGTCTTAAATGCAAATTCATATATTTCCAAATTCCAACTTAATTATCATATTCATGATCACTCTCATCTTCTTCATTTTCTTCCTCATCAAAAGGCTCATGAATTTCTTCATCCACAATTCTATGACCAACCACCTTTTCTTTCCTACAAATTGTATGGTATATAAGAACAAATATATTATATATAAAGACTCATATATATATATATATATATATATATTATGTCCCATTGCCCTAACTAAAAAAGCCCAACTATATTATATATATATATATATATATAAAATATATTATCTCCCACAGCCCAAAATAAAAAAGCCCAACTATATATATATATATATATATATATATATATATAAAAAATATATTATCTCCCACCGCCCAAAATAAAAAAGCCCAACTATATATATATATATATATATATGATATATCTTATCTACCCACCTCTCAATTCCTGCGTGCACCGCTGCGAACTGCTGCGAGGAAGGAGGCGTGCGCTGCGAGGAAGATGGTGTGCTACTGCTTTGTTTGAATGGGATTCGCTGTTGCGATTGGAAAGACTTATCAAAAACCTTTGGAATTAAAAAGCTCAGTATCCAAAAAAAAAAAAAAAACCCAACCCAAACCTATGCAGCAGCGCCTCGGTGTGCCTCGGATCGACCGCCTCGCCTCGACCGCCTCGGAAGGACGAGGCGCATGCCTTGTTGCCTAAGGTAGAGGCACACCCCCTTGATTTCGAACTGAGGCGCGCCTCGGTTCGAAATCCTCGGGTGTTTTTTAAAACATTGGTTTTCTCTTATTTTCTTAGAAAGGTTACCAATGTCAATTTGAATTATCTAAGTTTGGTGTAATTAAGATAGTTGGGATATTTTCAACTCAAAGTTGTGTTTGGATTTTGAGGGATTTGATAAAGGATTTGAAAATCACAGTTAGTTAATTCATTGGTATTCTATTTTGCACTAGTTTTAACACCAGAACTAAATGATTAATTTAGATCTACTATGGTGACAAAATTAAATTTTGCATAACTCCACAATATGAATTTTTTTAATGAATCGTAGTTCACATTCGTCTCACTTACATATAAACTAACAATACGTATGCTATGAATTAAAATATGATATAAATTAATATCACAAAATAATTCATTTAACGAGATTAATTGAATGACTAGTACAATTATAGCGAATTCAACAAACCGTATATAACAATAATGTTTGCATGTAACAACCAAAAATCACCGTGTCCCACTTGTTAATAAAATAAAATGAATAATATGTAACACAAAAATTCTTATTCATTAGTTGCATGAATTTAGAATCCACGTAACTGGATCGACTCGACCTGAATTTGCATCCATTTGATTTTTTTTAATGTTAAGACGTTTATGTACAAATATTATGACCTTTTATGTTCTGTAACATTGAAAAATATGAAGAATTTCAAGGCATTTTTTTTTTTAATCAACATATCCTCATGTGATATTACTTGTACCTTTATGTAATGTTAGTTGTACCTTTATATTTACTACATAAATGTATGACTATATTAGTATAAATGTGCAACTAACATCATATAAAATTTGAATAATATCACAAAAAGATATATATGTATATAAATTTTGGAAAAATTCTTCACTGTTTTCTAAGTTACATTAAATAAAGGTTAATATATATGTAAATACAGATTACAATTATATAACATAAAGATCAAAATAATATATATTATAAATGTCACACCCCTGAAGTGGGAAAAAAAGGAACAAAAAACTTTACAAATGCCTAATGATGCGGACCTAACTCGAATGCATGCGTGCACCTGGTGCACATGATAGTGCCTCATAAGGTAAAGAGACTTCATTCATCTGTAGTTAGGAAAAAGAGAACAAACTCAACATATAAGTTACTTTACACATAAATTACTATAGTAAAAATCATCTGACGATGTATTTAGAATCACCCTTATTATTCTTAGGGATGTAAATAAATCAAGTCGTTCGTGAATTATTTGAAGCTTGATTATGATAAAAGTTCATCCGAATTTATTTAGTCTGATTCGTTAAGGTAAACATACAAACTCTAACATAATGTTATTTAGCTCGTTAAGTAATGAACAAGTTCGTTAGAGAGCTCGTGAGCTAGTTATAATATTTAATACTAATATCTGACATTTTAATATATACAAATTTTGTACATTTACGTATGAGAAATATATAAATATTTAATTATAGATAATATTTATAATTAAATAATAAATTTAAGCTAATATATTTTATTTTTAAAAAATATATAATTTATTTTATTAATAATTTGATGAATAATATAATTTAGGGTAAAAAATAAAAATTCATCTCAAGTATACGTGTTTTAGTACTTTACTATATCATTTTTAAATATTTTCATTTCATTATATAAATTATAAGAATTTTGTAGGTTACAATATTTTCGGTTGACACGTCATCAAATCTCGTCGGAGTCTCTTCAAGTGTATATTTTCGGTTGACACTATGTGAACTTTAAAAAAATTTCAATTCACTACATAAAGTACGTGGATCTTGCATGTTATAATATTTCTGACTGTCACGTAGCAAAATCCCATCGAAAACAACTCACGCCTCCATTTAATTTTTAGAGGGATTATTTACTCTTTCAGCGACAATCTTCAACTATATATAAAATGTCATTTTCTTGAATTTCACCTGTCATTTTAATAAGTAAATCATAATTGTAGATGATGAAGAGAAAAAGGAGATTAGGTAATAAAGATATTTTAACTTACTTTTTCAAAACAAATTTAATCCTATAAAAATCATGGACGTGAGCAATTTTCAATGAGATTTTATGATGAGTTAGTTGGAAATATTGTAATCTACAAAACCCGCTAACTTTATGTAGTAAAACGATTGCGTTAACCTTTGTTAATTGCTCTATAGCCGCTACCATGCCCACCCCTCTCCTTTTGGATTACGAGATTGGGGACGGCTACATGAACAATACTTGACTAATTGGTACACTCTGTTGGTCCCAAAACTGCTGTAGGTAGGCTTAGGGGGGGTGAATAAACCTACCTTCTTTTCAAACTTTTCTTTTATCTCTATCGGCTCATTTCTCATATCAGTAACCTTTTGGGAGGTTACTGATCAGAGTGGTTTGCAGAAGCTTATTACAGAGCCGAGTAGAAGATGTGCAACTTATTAGAGAGAATACATGTATGCATGTAGTGCAGTAAGCAGGTAAAGACGCAAGCATGTATAGAGGTTAGAAGGTGGAGTAATCCTTCTACGTCCTCTCTTCCTCCACTCGGGAGGGAACCTTTGTTAAGCTGGTTGATTTACACAAACCTATCTATTACAACCCACCCTTAACAAGTAAGTAGCAAGCCTTCACACAGATGCTTGCCTACTTTCCCTTGACCCACACAAGATCCTACACTACCCACCCATGGTCCTCACTTCTCTCCTAGAAAGTGGTAAATTCAGCAGGACATTACTCCTCGCACTAAGTACTCCGAGACAACCTTTTAGAGAGGTTTATCTCCTTCTTCTTCAACTGGGTGCAGCAAGTTTGGCCTCCGTTTGCAGACTGATCTGCTGAAGCTCGCTGCTCGACTGGTAGACTGAGTGTGCGTCTTCACTTGGGGTGTAGAGTGTTCGAGCTCTTCTTCTTTTCATCTGCTCTGTTTGAACACTCTTTTCTCTAAGGCTTCCCCCTCTTTCTGCGCTTCTCTCTTTTAAGCTCTTCTCTCTTCTTTTGCGATTCTCTCTGTGAGCTTGGATATTCTGATGTGCTCACTTCTTCTCTCTTCTACACACTTTTCAGTCTTCAGTCTTCCTCTTTATAGGTTGTGAAATCTGCCCTTTGAAGATAGACAGATTTCCATCATTGATGCACCGCACTCCTGATACACGCCAGCTTTTCGCTTTCCACGTGTCTTATTCTGATTGACTCCTCTTCTCTTCTTTCTACCGGTAACTTCTTGTGTCTACCGGTAACTTTGACTTTTCTCCCCATGCCTGCTTTGCAGCTCCTTCCTCTTGCTTCACTCTGGAGCTTCCTCTTCTGGCTTGCTTCTTCAGGTGGCTCGAGGCATCTGTAGCATGCTGCTCCTGCAGTATGCTTTCGACATGGTCTTTTCAAGCAGCTTCCTGTCTCGTTGTATCCTTCTTTGGCGAGGTCCCTTTCAGTAGCTCCCTGATGTCAATAGTATCCTTATTAGTTCACCAGATTCTTTTTAACCTTTCTCTTCAGTATCATTCCTTTTGACATTTTCTCTATTTCTTTTAATCTTCTGTAGTAACTCTATTGCAGTAACCTATCCTAAGATTGGTTATGCATATTTAGAGTTAATTAAGGATTTGTCTCATCAAAACATTCTACAAATATATCCAACAATTTCCCCTTTTTGATGATGACAAAACCTTTACAGAAGATCAAAAGAATATAATCTCTCAAGCACATAAAACATATTTAAAGTATGGCATTATAGGGCATACTACTTTCATACACAAATCACATATAAGTCTAAAAGAAAGGGCACAAGGAATGAACTTTTTGAAGAACAGAAGATATTTTATTAAGATAAAACATGTATATTACAATGCAGTAAGCAGAGTACAATAAACATCCTATCTAAATTCATTATTCTATTCTTCTTGCTCTTTCCTTTCTTTCTTTTCCCTACTTGTTTGTTGCTGACTCCTTTCTTCTCTAGCTTTTCTTTCCCCCTCACTTGATGCAGTCACCTGCTCCCAGTAGTTTCTTCTCTCTGGCTAGAGGGGAGAGCCGTTGGGAGGTGTGAGAGGCGATGCGAGAGAGAGAAGGAATTTGTTTGGAGGTAAGTGTGTAAAGAAGCAGAGAAGTTCAATCTTCAATCTCCTTCAATCTTCAATCTCCTTCAATCTTCAATCTTTCGGTAGCTTGTTGCCTCATTTCCTTCTCCTTCAATCTTCACTCATCCCTCCAACTATCCTTCCTTCTGATTCTCTTGCATCTCAAAAGAGAATTCACCTCATAGAAGGGTTGCAATCTCTTTTCCTCCACCCCTGGAAGTCTTTTGATCTTCCATGACCCTTCGTAGTTTCTTCCCCCTTTTTGGCATCATCAATGAGATGACGCTTCTGGGGGTGCTGGAGAGGGGTCCTTAGCTCTATCCCCTTGCCTTGAAGAGACAAACTTGAGTGCAAGTTCTTGCAGGTGAGATGGGAGTTGAAAGCCAGAAGATCAACTCTTCTGAGAAGGGTTTGTTTAGCGAGTATCAAACATGAAGGGTGAATATACGTTATTTGGGTTGTGTTTGGTTGATTATTTGCAGAGAAGGTGTCTTTAGGAAGGGATGAAGAGAAGGGTTTCCAACAATCTAGAGCTATTATGTTTAAGGATGAGAGAGAGAGAGAGAGGATATCTTTTTGAATGCTTTATGAAGAATAAGAGTGCATGTATTTATAGTGATAGAGATACTCCCTGTTGCAGTTGGATCTTCCAAGATCTCATTAACTGCTCCGCCGGTTTTCAATAAAGGTGTTGACAGTTTCCACATCTTTATGTCTTTTCTCCTTTGTGTGAGATGACGTGGTCAACTGCTGGATCTCCACATTTGGATTCTTCTAATTGCGCAGCTGAAATTCTTCTAGGGTTCTGAAAAGATAGTCTATTTCTGGAAAGGTGATCCACTTTTTATGCGCGCACGTTACCGAGAAGATTTTCAGTAACTGCTCTATCTTGTAACCTCCAAGTGATCCCCTTTTCCAGTGACTTGATGATAAATTCTGATTTCTATTAACCTAATATCCAGAGTATTGATAATAAAGAGAAAGTCTGCCCTTGCCCCTTGTTACAGGTCGAGAATGAGCTTAGCAACAGTGGTTCGGGCTTAGTTAATACTAAGCACAGGATCCACATAACAGGTAAGATGGTAGCGTCCTAAATGCATTCCTTCTACTGCTTCAAGAGTGATAGGACGGGATGCTACATAGCAAAGTAGCTCAAGTAGCTCATAGCTGCAGGAGCTACATAACAACAAGTATAAAACAAGAACTCTTAGCAGCAGGTATAATGCTCCTTACTTTATTCCTTGGCAGGAATAGTCAGAGGAAGAACAACAAGTTGCAGATAAGGTGCTCCATATTCTATTCCTTGCAAGACAAGAAGAGTTAGAACGTTAACTCATAGAAGGTACCGTCCAACTGTATTACTTCATAGCTTTAGTAATGCTCGGACGGGTAACTCAGTAGCTGCAGGAAAGGTAGACCCTTACTCAATTCTCTCCTTTAGTCGAGAATTGTAGGCCATTAGGTACAAGATAAGAAAGAAGGGCTTTTAAGCCCATTTTTCTAACCCTGCAAGGGTATATATTTTAAGGATCTTGAAACGGCTGTTTAAAGGGCTTTTAAGCCCATTAAGCGTAGCTTCAATAATACTCTAGTAGCCGCGACCTCCCCATCCCTCCCTTTTTGGGAGTACGAGATGGGGCAACTACATGAACAATACTTGAAAGACCGGTACACTCACTCACTTGCATAAGCGCTTGTTACGTTCCCCTATTTCCACTCGCTCAAGCACCTGCTTTCGCTTCGCTAAATGCTTTAACTCATTTTAGTCATCCCATTAGGTTGATAAAAAAGAAGATAAAACAAAGGAGAAGAGAGTATATATCCTTCAAGTATTTCCGTAGGGGATCACTGATTTTTTTTTTAAAGTTCATATAGCAAATTGCTAAATTTAGATGCACTTAATCAATCTTCGGTGAGGTTTGATGACGTGACAATCGGAAATATTGTAACATGTAAAATTCTTATACTTTATATAGTGAAATGAAAATATTTAAAAATAATATAGTAAAATGTTAAATCACATATTTAAGATGAATTTATTTTTTTACCCTATAATTTAATATTAACATCTATTAAGAGTTTTGTTTTTTACCCTATAATTTAATATTAACATTTATTAAGTTCTTTTATGACTTGATCAAATAATTGAACCATAAATGTATCCGTTAAATTGCTCTCGAATTCTTTCAATAGCTAAACAAACCTAACTCACACACTAAAAATCCATTTCGTCTTTGCTTCAACTACATCTTTGTGATTTTAACAAAAATGAAACCTTAGGGTCCGTTTGGTAGACATGTTGGGTTTGACAAAGATTGATAAATTTGGTGGGATTACAGTGGTCACTTATGTAATTTGAGTGTTTGGTATGAAGGTTTTGTAGTAGGTTTAATTAAAAATTGTTTGGTATAGATGATTGAAGGTTTGTTAAAATTGGTTTGTTTTCTAATTCTTATTTGGTATATTAGTTAATATGGATAGAATATGTGAACTTACTAAAATGACCCTCAAATTAAAAGAAATTTTTTAATTCTCTTTTGTAAAAGATATCATTCAACTTCATAGACATCACTCTTTGTTATTCTCTTTTTTTTATACATATAATGCAACTTCATATTCATTTTAAGGTGTTAATCAATTTCAAAATTAGATCTCAAAATTAAATATGAGATTTTTTATGTTTGATGATTTAATGAAGACTTCAATGTAATTCAATATTAACACTAAAATCACGATTTAAGATAAATAACTCAAAATATAATTGTCAGCTGGGAGAGACCAACAATTTTGTATCCATCCTTTGAGTTCTTTCATTTACTTCACCTGAATTTCATTTTGAACTCATAAGTGGGAGAATCGTTTTATCATCAACTAATCAATTCAAACAACTTCATCATCCAACATATCTAAAGTGTGTTAGGGTTCAACAAATTTCATTATAAGTTGAAATTCAAAACTCCTAATAATTAGCTTCACGTAATGATCCATAGTTTCGTATACAAAAGCAGAATAGAGAATTTCATTTACTTCTATAAATAAATTGTGTCTCCCCCGATGTTGTAAACAAAGAACTCGTAATCACAAACAATCTCAGGCTCCATTTGGATAGAGTGATTTGAAATTTAGGATTTGAAATGAATGGATTTCAAATCCTCTCAAGTTTGAGTGAATTTGAAATCCACCAAAATGACTCCAAAATTAGCTCAAAATGAAAACCATGGATTTCAAATCCACATCCATCCAAACATTACCGGTGGATTTGTTACCATGGATTTCAAATCCCTCTTTAAATCCACCAACCCAAATGGATCCTCAAATTCTTTAGCCAATCCTTACATTTCCATCGAACCATAATCTGAGAAACTCATTCTAATACCATCTCAATTTTTTACCATGTCCTATTGCAAAAGTATAGAACTTTAGAACTGAAAAGTCTTGGTCGTTTTGAGAAATATGAGGTTCTATCCACATCACATTTCTCTGGGTCGGATTCAGATGATCGATATCAGGGAAGAAGAGAGAGTTGAGATGAATGTGGAGTAGAGTTTTGATAGATATATGATAGTGGAATTGAAATATATTGATGTACAAATGGTAAGATGGTAACCTTTCAATAAATAGTAAGGACATAATAGTATTTTCGCACCCCAAATACTGTTGGGCCTCCTAAACCCACTAGCCTTAGTGGGTTTACAAACATATGCATAAACACCCTAAACCCAATTTTCAAAATACGAACTCAATTGTAAACAAACCTAAACCGGTGCCATACACAAGTACCAAATATATGCTTAAAGTGTTTATCAAACTTAACAGACCCCAAACCTATCTACCAAACGTACCTTAAAAGTTACGCAAAACAGTTTTGTGATTAAATTTCATGAGTATGATTTTATTTTATTTACAAATTAAATACATTTTTCATGTAAATTGAAAATTGCAAAAAAGTCCAAACACAGTCGAGCTGAAGGTCAGTTGGCAGATCAGATTCAGGGTTTTTAGGGATTGGGATTCTGCGAGCAACCTTGTCTCGCAATCGGCAATTCTTCATACTGGCTTGGGACCATCTTCATTGGATCTGGTGAATTGTAGATTCTGAAACAGCGTCGTGTAATCTATGGATGAAACTACGCCTTACCCACCAATCGAGCCCTCCACTTTTGACCTTATCGTGGTTGGCACTGGCCTGCCGGAGTCCATCATTGCCTCCGCCGCCTCCGCCGCCGGAAAAACCGTCCTTCACCTTGATCCCAACCCATTCTATGGTTCCCACTCCGCCTCACTCCCCCTCACCGACTTTGCGTCCTTCCTCCAATCTCAATCCCAACCTCATTCTCAACCACCTCTTCAATCCTCCGATGATTATACTTCTCTGCCTCTCCTAACTCGACCCATGTATTCCGCACTCGAAATCAACTCCTACTCCTCCGAACCAATTGACGACTCCAGAAAATTCAACCTTGATTTGGTCAGTCCTCGCGTGTTCCTCTGCGCCGATTCCATGATCAATTTGATCCTCAAAACGGGAATCAATCAGTACATGGAGTTCAAAAATGTGGATGCCAACTTCGTTAGCGACGCCGAGGGTAAATTGAAGAACGTGCCTGACTCCCGGAGTGCTATTTTCAAGAATCGCAATTTGTCCTTGACTGAGAAGAATCAGTTAATGAAATTCTTCAAGCTCGTGCAGGGGCATTTGGGGAATGGCAGTGAGGAGGATAGGATTTCTGATCAGGATTTGGGGAGTTCATTTGTGGAGTTCTTGACCAAAATGGGTTTGTCCCAGAAACTTAAATCGTACTGATCGATTCTTCACTTGTTTTCGCCTTTTCTCTTTCAGTTGAAGTTCTTGTTACTCGTTATTCGTTTGTTTGCTTGCTCAAGTTTCCTACTCTTGATTGCTGCTTTTTTTTAAATTAGATGCTTGTTTTCCTTTTAAGATGTTTCATGTGCTTTGTGTATTTCATTTGCTGACTGATTTGACAACCTTGTTTCTAATGTTGTATCGCTTGCCTTCTAACTTTACTACGATTCAGATACTTTGGTGGCATTGCGCCTTGATTCAATGTCTTGAGTATCATTTAGTTACGTTATATTTCTTATTATATAGATTGTAATGTTTTAGGAGTGTGTTTATTATACTACACTTGACTTACTGTGAGTAAATTCTGCTAAGCAGATTGTGATCTACATTATATCATTGTTAACTATTGTTTGGGGTTAAATATTTAGGGTCCAAATCATTTTGTTATTGCTTTCAACAATTCAAAACAAGAATAAACATGGTGACTGTGTCCGTAAAAGTTTTTAGGATTCCGATTACTGTCATGTTTTCTTTTAAAAGTAGGGCCGTCAAACAGGTTGGATTGTTTACTCTGTAATCTCTTGATCAGCATTCATAAAAATTATTGTGATGATTAGTTTTCTTTTTCATGACAAACTATGAATTGATTAGCTATTTCATTCATGTTTGCATTTCTTAACAGTTGACAGTTTTCCTTGTTGGTTATTAGGTTCATCTTTTCTGACTTGCCTAATTGATGTCCTCAATATCTCCAGGATTATTTTGTATACAATAGTGCTGGCTGGTTATGATCAGGAAAACTTGGAAGTTTGTAAAGATGTTATCAATACTAAAAGTGGGATAGACCGTCTGGCACTTTACCACTCATCTATTGGAAGGTCAGTTCTTGGATGTGCATTTTAAAGATTATCTTGTAATCATCTAAAAACTTTCAATATTCCTATAAAACTAACGTGCATGTGATAAAACTAGCTGGTCAGGTTGATATTTCTGAATTTGGTGTTTTATATTACATTTATGACTACTGCTATATGGTTTCCTAACTGGGTTTTTTTCCCCTTCAGTACCGTATGTATAAGTTGAGTATATTTACTTATAATGGAACACTAATATTTTTGTTGCACTTGATAAATAGTTAGTTTGACCTGCTTTATCGGTTTCCATGTTTGTTTGATGTAGAGATAAAAATTATCAAGGGACATCCTCTAGGTGGTCCGTTGATAAGCACATCTTAGTTCATTGTAAAGTTTGAGGATTAGGTGTCAAATATATGGTGGTATCATAACCTTTGCATAAATTCTGGAGATTTACATTGAGGATAATGCCTTTTTTTTTGTAAGGTTTTTTTTTTTTTTTGGTAGAGTACAAAGGAATCGTTTCATCCCTTGATAAATTTTTAAAGCCGTGACCTGATTAATGGTGCCAAATTTCACCCTTAATCTTCAAGCAAATGCCAATCTCTTAATGTTATTCAATTAGTAGAGGCTAATTATATTGTAGTTCAAATAGATAGTTAGTTATGCAGTGTGTATACACATTGAACATCGAAAGTGGGTGAACTGAAACATGCATCATGATATTAGTAATTAGTGCTTGATCTAATAATGATATTCAAACTAGGTCTGAGATCTTGATCTTTTGGGTTCGAATTGGTAATTCATCTGCGCGATGCACGGTTTATTATTTATTTTGGTAATGTATACAATTTATAATAATATAACATTATTATATAAAAAGTTATTCATATCTCTTTATTATTTCAAACTTTGTATAATATAAAAATATAGTTTTCATATTTCTATTGAATTTTAAAGTTGTATTTTTATAATTTGAAAAATTTGTTAGGTAAAGTAGAGTTTTAACTAAAGAAAATAGAATTTGGTTGAATTCACCCCATCTCTTGGTGTCTTTTAAGTAAGAAAATAGAAATTATGTCATTTGAAATTATGCTTGATAATATTTAAAAGTCGAAATACAAAATTTGTAACTAACTTAGACAATGAACTTGAAAGCTTACATTCTATTTGTTTGTCTTTTATAATTTTTTTTTCATGGCTCGATAGATAATTTGTATATCACGATTGAATTTTGGAGCTAGTTAAAAGTAATCAATTAACAACATAAATATTAAAATATTTAATTATATACAACATATCTTATAATTACAAAAAATATATTAAAATTTTTAACTTTTAAATTGATAATAATAATAATTCTATACATTACGTAATTACAGTTTACCGAAAAAATAAAATTTAAAACTTTATTACATCCTATTTATTTTTGTATTTTGTTGAATCTTTTTCATGGTTCAATAAATAATTTGATAAACCAATAATTCTGGAGTTAGTTAAAAGTGACCAATTAACAATATAATTCTAGACATAAAGTAACTAAAGTTCACAAAAAAAATTAAAAAATTGAAAGCTTATATTCTATTTGTTTCTATCGTTTGTGAAATTTTTTCATGGCTCGATAAATAATTTGATAAACTAATAATTGTTGTAGTTGGTTAAAAGTGACAAATTAACAATATAAATCTTGACATTTGTTTATATATATCATTTCTTATATTCACAAAAATATCTTAAACTTTAAAGTTGTTAATGAGAATAATTTAAAACATTAAGTAATTAAAGTGAACATATTAAAAAAACAAATTAGGGTCCATTTGCATGGGTGGATTTGAGGAGGGATTTGAAATCTATGGTAGCAAATTCACCTGTAGTGTTTGGATGGATGTGGATTTGAAATCCATGGTTTTCATTTTGAGCTAATTTTGGAGTCATTTTGGTGGATTTCAAATCCACTCCAACTTGGAAGGATTTGAAATTCACTCATTTCAAATTTTGGCTTTCAAATCACTTTATCCAAACGGAGCCTTAAATTATTGTTGAACAGTGAACAAAAATCATCAACAACAACAAATAATAATAATAATAATAATTATATATGATAATATTAAAAGGTTGAAATTTATAAACTTAAACAACAAACTTGAAAGCAAATTGCATTCTATTAATTTGTCTTTTGAAAAACAATTTATGGTTGTTGACTTAATAGATAATTTGATAAGTAAATGATGGAATTAGTTAAAAGTGATCATCTAATAGTATACGTTTTGAAATGTTTATATGTACAACATTTCTCATAATTATAAAAAAAAAATTTGTTTAACTTTAAAATTGATAATAAGAATAATTATGAATATTAAGTAATTTTAATTAACAAAAAAAAAAATGTTTTGGAACCGGTGGTTTAACCGGAACTGCCATTTCCGGCCGGTTCCACCTTTTTTTTTTATTTTTGCATCTCCAATTTTGATTTTTGATACTTGTTTTCGAAGTATACTAAAATAAATTGATATTTTAGAATACAAAATATTAAATGGGAGCAGTGATTAAAAAAGCGTGCCTAGGCGCGAGGTGGGGCGATTTAGGGGTGTAGCGCCTCTCTATCCCGAGGCGATGCGGTGTTTAGAAAGGCGCGCGCCTCGATCACATCACCGAGAGGTTGAGGCGATGAAAAGCGGTGCTTTTTTTTTGCTTCGCCTACAATTTTAAAAAAAAATTAATTATAGAGAGAAAAATCACAATTTCTAAACCCTAGTAAGAAAATAGGCGCCTCTTCTTGCTCCCAAACCCCATCCCACTATCTCTCTACCCTCCCTCCACCACCAACGGCCGGCGACCAGAGACGACCGCCGACCACCAGCGACGGGGGGCGGCGGCATCAGCAGGAGGTCGCTTGTTTTAAAAAATTTAAGTTTTTTTCCTTCTTTTTGTACTTTAATTATAATACTAAATTATTAACTATCATATTCTTACTTATAATATTCTGCAATTTTCTTTCAATTATTTTATTAAACTAGCTTTTTCTTTTTTGTTTACACTTATAATAATCACTAACCTAGTAATCTAAATTTTATACTTTAGTATATATGTAAATTTGAGTAATTTAGATTATCTACTATTAAGTAATCTGAAATTTATTATTTTTGCAACAGATAAGATTATATATGTGTTTTTTTAGTTTGGACGCCTCGCTTCAATGAAGCGGACGCCTCGCTTCAATGAAGCGGACGCCTCACCTCGCCCCTAGGCGGTAGAATAGGTTTGGCGCCTCGGTGCGCTTTTTGCTTTTTTAATCACTGAATGAGAGAGAGAAATAATAATTAAGTGAACAACCTTTTGATAAAAAATTGAAAAATTATTACATGTTAGAACTTTAATTTTGAATGAAGAAGAACTCTATCTAATCTATTTCTGTTTTACAATATATCTATATATATATATATATGTAGTACAAAAGTTTATCTATTACAACTTTTCAATTATCTATTACAATTACAAATTTACAAGTCTAAAATTTGATATTACAATACAAACAAACAACATTAATAAATGAAATCAAATGAAATGAAATAAAAGATATAAGAGGGGGGGGGGGGGGGAGAGTTTGAAAGAGCTTGAGTTTCATTCTAATTTTGGAATTGAAATTCATTTCCAAATTTATAATGTAATTGTCTATATCTTTAATTTGTATCGAATTAAGGAATCAAAGTTCATGTAGTTCTCTTACATCAACTTACCTTCTTCAATAATTGTCGAGGTTGTCTGTGCTTGTGCCGCCGGAGGATGATGTGTTTGAATTGTAGCCAAACAAATTGGGGCCACCGTCGTCCAATGATGTGGAATCGAGATGTTGTTGATGTTTGGCGGCTTTGACCCAATCCTCAAGGGGCATAATTTTTGTACATTCTCCTTGGCCAAGTTTTCTCGTCTCAGAGTTAATTTGTGACCCCCAATGCTAAAGACATGTTCAACAGAGATCGTGGAGGTAAGACTTGTTAAAAACTCCTTAGCAATAATGATTAAAATAGAACTTCAATAAATCTAAAGGGTTCTCAAAAGCAATTGATTCAAAAGTGCCAAAAGCAATTGATTCAAAAGTGCCACCTAAATATGAATCTTATTCTTGTGAAGGGTTACTACTTCTAGCTCGTTTTTGTGTTCTAATGTCATAAAAGTTATAAAATTGACTAAGGGTCGGTCCAAAGCTAGATGAAGAAGATGATGAACTACTAAATCCTACATTTTGTTGAGCACCTACATTTTCACTACTACTAGATTCACTACCATAAATTGTTTTGTAATCTCTAAATAAATCATACAAAAATCTTTTAGCTTTAGCAACCTCTTCCCTAGAATTAGACACATAATCCACTTCATCATACTCAGTTACTAGCCCATGTGGAAACAATACATTATAATACATAGTTAATATTCTTCTAAGCCATCTTCTCTACCCCTAAGATCTAATAATTTAGCACATAAAAAGATGGGGTATTTCATAAAAATATTTAAACCATTTTGTCCTCATCATTATAAGTACATTGCACAAATTAGGATCATCTCAATAAGAGTTAAGAATCAAAACAAATTTTAACCATGTATCCCTTTAGATTTATTGAAGTGGTGGTCACAAAAGACCACCATGTATCCTATTTTAACCATTACTGTTAAGGAGTTTTTTGCAAGTCCTGACTCCACGGTCTTGGTTGAACATGCATTTAGCATTGGAGGCCACACATTCACTACGAGACGAGCAAACTTGACCAAGGAGAATGTGCAAAACATTATACTCCTTGAGGATTGGGTCAAAACCGTCACACGTCAACAACATTTCGATTCGACACCTTTGGACGACGGTGGCTCCGATTTGTTTGGTTATGAATCAAACACATCATCCTCCTGCGGCACAAGCACAACCAACCTCGACGATTATTGAAGAAGGTAAGAGAACCACGTGATCTTTGATTTCTTAATTCGATACAAATTAATAATATGTAGACAATTTCATTATAAATTTGGAAATCGATTTCAATTCCAAAATTAGAATGAAAGTCAAGCTCTTTCAATATTTTTTGCCCCTTCCCCTTATATCTTTTATTTCATTTGATCTCATTCCTTAATGTTGTTTGTTTGTATTGTATTTTAGACTTGTAAATTTGTAATGTAGTAGATAATTGAAAAGATGTAATAGATAGACTTTTGTATTACATAAATATATATTTTTTTAAAAGATAAATAGATTAGATAGAGTTCTTCTTCATTCAAAATTAAAGTTCTAACTTGTAATAATTTTCCAATTTTTTATCAAAAGTTGTTTACTTAATTATTGTTTGTCTCTCCCATTTAATATTTTGTTTTCTAAAATGTCAATTTATTTTAGTATACTTCGAAAACAAGTATTAAAAATAAAAATTAGAGATCCAAAAATAAAAAAAAAGTGGGAACCGGCGGTTCCAATTAAACCGTCGGTTCCAAAACCGTAACCTTACCTAGGTCGGTTCGGCCTTCCCGGAACGCAAACCAGATGGGCATTTCTACATACAATATCTCTCATAATTACAAAAGTATCTTTAAATTAATAAGAATAATTTATACACTATGTAATTAAAATTAGCACATAAAAAAAATTGAATGCTTATATACTATTTGTTTATATCTTTTGTTGAATTTTTTGCATGACTTAATAATTAATTTGATAATTTAATGATTTTTCAAGTTGGGTAAAAGTGACCAATTACCAACATAAATTTTCAAATATGTATTTATATGCAACACTTTTCAAAATTACAAAAAATATCTTGAAATTTCTTTAACTTTAAATTGAGAATGAGATTTAGAATTGAAATAATTTTAGACTTAAGTAATTATAGTTAACAAAATATAAATCAAATTATTGTTCAACACTGAACAACTTCTGTAAACAACAACACAAACAATAATAATAACAACAACAGCAATAATAATAATTCTAAATATAAATAACAATAAGATATTACATTGAAAAAGGTGCTAACCAATATGATCAATATGATTGATTTTCTTCTGAACAATATCATTATCTTTTAGAATTTTTTTATTAGTCATAAGCTTGATGTGACATTTTTAGGAGGGAAAATGACAAATTGTAATTTCTTTCAATGATCTTGTTATTATTTTATATATATACACAGATATAGATGTGTCATATCTTAAATAATATTATAATTTTGAAATACAAACAATAATATATAAATGTATGTTTATGTTAAACAATAAATTATAAAATATATATTTGAAATATGAGGTTGTTAAATAAACATCAATTTTATACACCCATTAATATTGTAAATTAACATTAATTAAATTAAATTTGGTATTAATAAACATTTATTGTGTTATGGATGTTGAACGATAATTTATATTTAAAAGATGTTACCTCCTAAAGTTATATATGTTATACATGTTGCAGTTAATATAAATATAAGTACCATAATTAATATATTATTTTATTATTTGATTTATACTTACTAACAAAGGTACCAGAAAGTATTTCATATGTGTTCACAATTATAAATTCCTTTTAAATTTTTGGTCTAACTAATACAAATAGTTTAATTATTTCAAGTTAAAGAAACAATATATGTCCGTCAAATAACTAAATTATCTTGATATGCATTTAAATAAGGTAGGTAACTCAATATTCAACCCACTTGTATTGGCAAATAGATCAAATAATTATACCAAAATGTTTTTCATTGTTATTAATTTCTCAAAAATTCTAAAACTGATAATTTTAATTTTTTTTAATTTTCTAATGTATAGTTTAATTAGTCATTTGTTTTTGTATTTGTAATTTTGTTAAATATAATTATATAGCAAAATTTAAGTGTCAAATTTATGTTTTTCATAGATTAAAACAAAATTTAAAATGGAAAAGTTATTTAGTTTAAAGATTATGTTTTATATAAAATATAGTATAAAGACAAAATAAACCTACATAATCCTACCTATAGGTCATAGCCCAACCTAGAGGACCACAATCCTAAAAAATATAAATCATTTTCTTTTTGAATTTTTTTTAAATTCTTGTAACTACTATATTTCCATTTATAGTATGTGAAAATAGAAGGGAAGATTAGTTATTGTTATTTTTATAGAAGGTCTTCTTTTTATAAAGAATATAGATATAGATATAGATATATCATATGATAAAACATATATATATATATATATATATATATATATATATATAGAGAGAGAGAGAGAGAGAGAGAGAGAGAGAGAGAGAGAGATGATTTTGTATATTTGTTAAAGTAAGGTTCTTAGAAACTAGACTTTGGCATCCTTTCTAAATCCATCAAAGTATTTGGTAGATTATGTCATTTTGGGTGAATACAATGTATCAGAAGAATATGAGTGCATATGATTTGGACTTAAAGTCTCCATTTTCAGTTGTTTTATGCATGTAAAGGTGCATATACAAGTTGAGTTTGAGTGTGAAAAAGAATAATTGGTTAACGGTGAATCCAATTTAATGCAATTTTCCTTCTGTGGAACTATTTCACCAGTGACGCTTCCAGACTTTATCCTTACGATTGTAGGAAAAATGGGACCTATAATTTCAGAGATAATAGGCAAACATACCATCCTAGATAGTACTGAGTATAGATGTACATGATCTTTTCATTTTCCATGAGTCAAAATTTAAAACTACATAATTATGTTTTTGCCTGAAATTGTAATTACCTTTTCTTGACCATATTAGTCGTGAAGCATTTTTTGTGCAAGCTATCAAACATTGTCAGGACGATTGAACATCTGTCAAATAGTTGTTCAGTATAATACTTACATATAAGATGGATCGCATGTTACACTAGTGACCTCCTACTTGTGTATACTGGTCATTTCACACACACACATGTAGGGGGGGGGGGGGGGGGAGGTGATGCTAAAGAGGAAATGCCATGGATCTAAGGTGGTGCTAAATATGATCTGAAAGTTTTGTACTGTCATTTTTCTTCATCATCGATCTCATCCTCATTAACATACGAGAACTATCTGGCTAGTTTAAAAAATTGAAGCTAACCATTATGTGAAGTGACTTTATAAACTTATAAAGTGTGCTGCGATGTGTTTTAACAATTGAAACTAACTAAATATCAGGTACTTTTTAAAGCCAAATGAAATAATTTAAAAGATCATATGCTGAAGGAATAAAAGACAATGGCCTTGATTTGACATATTTTTATCATCTCTTTTAGGTTTCCTAATGCAAATGGCGCCATAATATACCCTATTTACGGTCAAGGGGAACTTCCTCAAGCTTTTTGTCGTCGTGCTGCTGTCAAGGGGTGCATTTATGTAAGTATTTAGATTACTGGATGACTATGGGCATTGATACATGTTTAAACTTTGCTTTCTTTAGTCCTTGCTGTTATGATAACTATTGTGTTACTCTCTCTCTCCCTCCTTCCTTCATTTTGTTATCTTTTGTGCACTATCCATTGAAATACACATTGGATCTTAGGAACTACTTTTGTCTGCTCATGTCATGGTGTAGAAAATAAAAGTGTATCAATCAATGGCTAATGTGCAAAAATACCACAAAGAATGACATGAATTAACCTTGTTTTGTGACATTTCTGGGTATACATTTTGTTTGTAAAGGTTGCTAAAATAAAAAGTTGCCCATAAGAAAATTTGATTGTGGTGGCTGGATGAGTGACACCACTCCTTTCCAAGTAATTGGAAGGGTTGTATAATTTTTGATGATTCTGTTTCACCTGAGGACTCAGTCCTTATCAGCTTTCATTTTAGAAAAATACTTGAATACATTGTTCTATGTTTCTTTTCCTAAATCCAAACAGTTCTTAGTCTTGGGAATCAAACTTTTTCCTCGTAATTTATTTTCAAAGTCCTAATCCTCTTTTATTCTCATTGATATGGAAAAAATTATGGCATTCATGGGCGACGTCTTTTTTCTGTTCAGTTACCATTATGATTTATAGTCAATGACTGATGTTTGACATTTTATTTATTTTTTGTTCTCTTTAGATTCTCCCTAATATTCTGCTTTCATCGTTTGAATTCATTATACAGGTGTTGCGAATGCCTGTAGTAGCTGTGCTCATGGAAAATGTATGACGTGAGATTTTTATGTTGTCTTATAAGCGATTTTTGGCTGTGAGGACTGTGGTAGCAGACATCACATGAGTGCTTATAATAGTTGACGCATTGACTATGTCTCTCTATCTGATGTTATGTGACATTAATATAATTTCTCTTATTCTTATCTGAAATTTTCACAGGCTGGTGGTAACTATAAGGGTGTCAAGTTAGTTTCTGGTCAGGAGTTATTAAGCCCTCAGCTCATACTTGCTCCCTCTTTCACGATTCCATCAACTTTGCCTCCTGCTGTACAGGTGGCAAGTTCTCATGATGTCAGCCTCTCAGATGCCAAGGAGAAAGTTGCTCGGGGAATATGCATTGCCAAGAAGTCCATGAATCCAGAAGTTGCTAATTGCCTGGTGTTCTTCCCTCCACGATGTGAGCATATCAAAATATAACTTTGCTGACAATTGTCAATAATAGTCTTTGATTTGCTAGTTCTTTCTGTGCAGCTCTGTACCCAGAACAGATAACGTCTGTCCGTGTCCTTCAGCTGAGTGGCAATGTGGCTGTTTGCCCCTCTGAGATGTAAGTTTTATGTTATATTTTGCCTTGTACATTTAACAATCATCATCACCTAAGGTTGTTTTTACTGCTGAGAGTTACTTTGCTGTACTTAGTAATGCAAACATCCCTTTGTGGTGATATTTTGTGACAATTTTTTCTATTGTTGCATTTACGAGATCAATGAGTATGTGACATTAGCATCTGACATGTTACATTATCCACTTTATTCCAGGTTTGTGACTTACCTGTCAGCAGTTTGTGATAATGCTGTAGAAGGGAAAAAATTATTGCATGCTGCCATAAATGCTCTGTTTTCTACGCCTGTAAATAGAGAGTCTGAGAACAATGGAATAGATGATTTACCAGATCATGCAGAAGAAAAGCCCTGTTTGCTTTGGAGTACCTTGTATATTCAAGAGCTGACTATGGTTAGCTTCCTGTCCTTCATAATCTCTCTACAGTTTAATTCATTGACTTAGTCTCTGCAGTCATTTACTCATCTATGTTATGTAGTGCATTACTTGGAAGTACAACTTTCTACTTGGCTTTCCTTAACATTTTCATTTAGGAGTACAACAAAGCAGTTCTTGATCTATTCATCTTCATGTGAACCTGGGCATTAGACAAATTTGATGCATGATCTAATTTGAAGACTTTCTCCCGACAATAGAAATGTTTGTCATAACCTTTTTTCCCCCTATAATTAACCTTATATATCCTTTTTTAGTGAAGCTCTTCTGTTAGTAGATTTCTTTACCTTTTTCCTTGTGAGCAATAAAGATTTACCTTTCTAGGAAGTGCCACCAGAACAGTCATATATTGTCCTTTGTGACTCCAGTAGGTTTCTCAATACATGACTTTTTGTCTTCTTAAGATTGAAGAAATGAGCAACCTATGTGGTTTGTATGGTCGTGGTCATTTTTAGTTAAACAATTGGTATCAATATTTGAGTCCTTACTAAAAAGTATTGTAAATAAAAAAAACACGATAGTTGCAAACCTCTTCCGTTGGTACTTGTCTTTGATTTTAATGTTACATCTGTTAATATAAAAATACAAAGCACATCCAGAATATTTTCATGGCTATTGTTTGGAAAAGAACCTTTTCCATGAAGAGAGACCCTTACATCGTAGTATTTGTGAGTGTTTGTTTCATTATTTGCAGTTTCATAGTGCTTTTGACTCCATCAGCTTCACACCAATGCCTGATGAGCACCTGCACTATAACGAACTCCTAGATGCAACACAAAAGGTAACTATACCTGCCTAAGTAAATAATTCGTGTCATGCTTTATCTCACTGTACCCATGATTGAATAGTAGCAAACATGGCTTTTGTTGGCCTTACATTTCTCTCTGTTATGCGCTTGTTACTCGTTGACTAGCAGTGGCCTTTGGCTGTTTCATTTGCAGCTATTTCAAGAAATATATCCAGATGAAGAATTTTTCGCAACAAATCTAGATGATAGTGGTTCTGAGCCAGATCCATAGAGAAATATCCCTTCTACTGCTCGATAAATTTCACTACAGTCCTCGCTTGGAGCCCTGGACCATCATAAACACAGCTTGCTAGTGAAGAATGCTCTTACACACTTTACATTTGGGCTCGAGGTAAGCTACTGTGCCTGTTCTAACTAAACTACTCTCACTCAGCACCATAATCTTGTGAAGAAGATTAGTTTAGTGGTTGGGCTGCTTCGTTCGAAAAGGTGTCATAGTCTAGATATGCAGTGTTGGATCACTGGTCCTTGGAGAATCTGTATCCATATAATGGTGGTGATGTGCAGTCAATGTCGATTTATAGACGAGCAAACGAGGAGATTTTGGTTTTCTTTTTTGCCCGTAAAGTTGTTTTGTAATTAGGAAAACATAGGTAAGAAATGGATTCGTGTGACAATTGCAGTTAACTATCCTAGATTGAAACATGGACCCACATTTTCCTTGTGGAAATTGAGCTAAAAAGCAGTGGGGAAATCATCATCTTCTTTAAACGTTATCAATTGAATCAGGTTGATATATTGTCAGGCTTAAGTTTGACTTGATTGATGTCCAGTTATAAATTTGAGCTTCGTTGTGTTTAACTAGATTCTTATATGAATTATAAATAACAATTTAATTCAATTCGAAAGCTCGACGGATTGCTAGATACTTGAATAGCTTGACCTAAACTCAATTAATTTTGCATAAAAACTTGTGTAAAATGATCCTACAAATAATTTTTGTGAGACATATTTTTTATACACTAATCAAATCTATTTTCACTATTTTCATAAATTTATATGTGAATTGTAAAATGTGATACGTGTTAATTTGTGAGACATATTTTTTATACACTAATCAAATCTATTTTCACTATTTTCATAAATTTATATGTGAATTGTAAAATGTGATACGTGTTAATTTGTCTCACATAAAATAATTTGGACAAAAACTTATATACCCCTGAAGCACATAGGGGCACAAATCTATGTGTTATATACATGTTTTTTAGGTATTACATATGTACTTTATAGGTGTTATATTTCTTGGTGGAGTATTGTTCTTATGCACTAGTTGCATGGATCTCTAGATCCATCCAACTGGGTGCCCGCAGGTCCGACCCGGATCCGTGCCCAAGTTTGTTTTCATTTTTTAATTTATATGATAACCTTTATGTTATATGAGTATAATTTTTTTTGTACAAATATCATAACCTTTAAGTTGATATACTTAGACTTTTTTAAATATAAAATGTAAGTTAATATAGCTGAAAACTTTTATGTTATGATAATCTAACATTTATGTATTAAAACCTTAAAATTATATACTTAGAATTATTTCAATCATCTAATATAACTGAAATTTTTTATATTGTTATAACTTAACCTTTATGTTATATTGAAATAACATTTATATATAACTATCATAACTTTTGAAAAATATAAATGTTATATTATTATAATATAAAAGTTAAATTATTATAACGTTAAGGTTAATTTATTATAACATAAATGATTAAAAGGTAATATATATTTATCTTACTCTATAAAATATTAAACTATCGGGATAGAAAAGTTATGCGGATATGCCATAAAGGTTATGTGAACATAATGAAAAGGTTAGGCGAGCATAACTAAAAGGTTAGGCGAAATAACTAAAATATCATATAGCGAAATTAGGGTTTGAGCACGATTTGGGGGCGCGTTCCAGCGCGCTCTGAGCGTGATTTTCACTTTCCGGGTCATATGACCCGGATTGCATAGATCATGACCCATGCACTTGGTATATAGAAATAATTGTGTTCTTAATGTTATAAATATACTCTACATGTATCATATGTATATAAGAGTATACAGATGATATCTGAAGAGTATATACATGATACTTGTAGCGTATATATTTAACATCATATGATGATTAATTTGATGGTACTATGCCCCTGGGGCACACAAGTATCACTCAATAATTTGTGAGATGGAACTTAGAGACATTTTGATCAATCTTGAGTAACTTACCCATCAACTCATTTACACAGCTCATGAAATACACTAAAAGATTACATAGATGGAGGAATTCGAAACACTAGAGATTTAGAATGAATGAATTTTGAATCAACTTTTATATCAAATCCACTCAGAGGATTCAAATTCACCCGTATTACAAAAAAAAATAGTTCAAAATGAAAGCAATAAATTCTCAAATACACACAATTCAATTACCATTGATGGATTTACCGCTATAAACGTAACTCAAGATTTGGAGTTTTTAGTGGTAAATCCATTAGTGGTGTTTGATATTTATCACTTACTTTTCAACTAATTTGAATAAAATAAGTGAATTTTGTATTCAAATTTATTATTATGTCACTCAATCTTCTTACAATGCCTTCTCGTTAGTTTGTTGAGTATTGCTAGTTCCTTAACAATATTTTTCAATGACCTTTGAGGAAGGTTTTTATTAAATTAGTTATCATGTAGCTATGATGTTTGATAAAATGCCTCATTAATTATACATGATTTAGTGTTATTCAGTTGACATTTTTATTTCTTTTAATATAGACTCCATTTTAATTACATTTAGGATACATCTAAGCAATTCATAAAATGTCAAATTAAATACATTATATGTTGTTATTCAGTTCAAATATACATTTTGAGTAATTATAATCGAGGATGAAGAAAATATTATGTGAGTGTTGTATGTATTGCACAATTAGACAGTGTAAACTTAGACAAAAATTAGAAAATACACGCATTTCGAGAACTTGTTGAACATGGTAAACATTCGACTTTCTCAAGTATTGATCACAAAATAATACAATCGCAGTCCGCAGATTGACAATTTTTGAAAGGACACCTTCAACATCATTTTATACGTATTTTCAAAATATAATGACCATAATCTCAATTTAAGTGCACAAATAAGTTATATGAAATGAATCCAATGATAAAAATATCACGATATTTAGACGATATCACGAAAATCATACAGCCAATATATAATATCAGTCTACTATTTTTTCTCACCAAAATATCGTTTTGCACAAATAAGTTATATGACTTCCTTTTTTCTTTTTTTCTTCTTTTTTTATACCATGAAATTCACTTATTTGGTGGAGCTATAATTCAATCTTTCCTTATTTTTTTTCCTTTCTTATTTTATTATGAATTTTCTTAAATGTAACTAAAGAGGATTAAGTAAAATTGAATTATTTCTCTACATATATCATTATTTTCATTTGAGTAAATAATTACTTTATATAAAATTATTTAAATTATTTGAAATAAATTAACACCCTATTTAGGTTCTTCTCATAATTTAATTAAGTTTTGTTTGAAATTTAATAAAAGGATTATGATATATAAGAGTAATTTATTATAAATGTATAATTTTATTTGAAATTTTAAGTTCAATATATGTATAATTTTATTTGAAATTTTAAGTTCAATATATGCATTAATGTTAGTTATAATATTTTGTATACTACTAGATCTATTTTTTAATTTTTAACAAAGTTTCCATATTTTTTTTTGTCAAAAAGTGACCGATAAATCCATCAAAACCGATATATCACCGATATTTTCATAAATTAAGATACCGATATATTCACCAAAACCAAAATTTTCGTCCTTGAATGAAACACAAAAATTAAAATGTAAAATCATTTCAAATTAGAATTTACTTGTTAATTTGTATATGAAATAATCAGAATCAATTTCAAAATTCTAACATTTAAAATAAAATCTTTGTGAGAAAGCATAATATTTGAAATTAAAGAAAACAATTAAATTAGAAATAAAATAAATACAATGCAAATCAAGCCTAAAAATTAAACATGTGCATGCATGTTGAAATAAATAATAGACACAAACGGGGACATATTTAAAAAAATACCACGTCGACTTGATAGTGACTACTCTTTCTTTCTATTCTTAAAAATCGACTCTATTACTTAAATTGTCCCGTAGTTTGACAAAAATGGACTTTAATTTTTCGGCTAACAATTTAAGACTTTAATTTTTTGGGTTTCGTGAATTTTGCCTAATTTCAACTCAAATCCCTCAATTAATATAGTAGAGACAACGTTAGTTTATGTGCTTTTTTTATGATAATTAAAGTTGGTTGGAGATGGTGTGGCATCCCATGTGCCATGTGACGTGGCAGGTTAGCCGGACACGTGGACTCCGATTGCCGGAAAATACAAAAGTGGTCAAAATTGCAACAGTGAACAAATGTTGTGATTTTTTTTTGCAATTATTCAAAAGTTGGGATAAATTTGCAATTTTTTTAAAAGTGGTGATTTTTTTTGCAATTACGCCAATATAAAATGTAAGTTAATATAGTTGAAAATTTTTACGTTATGATAATCTAACATTTATGTATTAAAACCTTAAAATTATATACTTAGAATTATTTCAATCATATAATATAACTGAAATTTGTTATATTGTTATAACTTAACCTTTATGTTATATTGATATAACATTTATATACAACTATCATAACTTTTGAAAAATATAAATGTTATATTATTATAATATAAAAGTTATATTATTATAACGCTAAGATTAATTTATTATAAAATAAATGTTTAAAAGGTAATATATATTTATCTTACTCTATAAAATATTAAACTATCGGGATAGAAAAGTTATGCGAATATACCATAAAGGTTATGTGAACATAACGAAAAAGTTAGGCGAGCATAACTAAAAGGTTAGGCGAAATAACTAAAATGTCATAGAGCGAAATTAGGGTTTGAGCGCGATTTGGGGGCGCGTTCCAGCGCGTTCTGAGCGTGATTTTCACTTTCCGGGTCATATGACCCGGATTGCATGGGTCATGACCCATGCACTTGGTATATTGAAATAATTGTGTTCTTAATGTTATAAATATACCCTACATGTATCATATGTATATAAGAGTATACAGATGATATCTGAAGAGTATATACATGATACTTGTAGCGTATATATTTAACATCATATGATGATTAATTTGGTGGTACTATGCCCCTGGGGCACACAAGTATCACTCAATAATTTGTGAGATGGAACTTAGAGACATTTTGATCAATCTTGAGTAACTTACCCATCAACTCATTTACACAGCTCATGAAATACACTAAAAGATTACATAGATGGAGGAATTCGAAACACTAGAGATTTAGAATGAATGAATTTTGAATCAACTTTTATATCAAATCCACTCAGAGGATTCAAATTCACCCGTATTACAAAAAAAAATAGTTCAAAATGAAAGCAATAAATTCTCAAATACACACAATTCAATTACCATTGATGGATTTACCGCTATAAATGTAGCTCAAGATTTGGAGTTTTTAGTGGTAAATCCATTGGTGGTGTTTGATATTTATCACTTACTTTTCAACTAATTTGAATAAAATAAGTGAATTTTGTATTCAAATTTATTATTGTGTCACTCAATCTTCTTACAATGCCTTCTCGTTAGTTTGTTGAGTATTGCTAGTTCCTTAACAATATTTTTCAATGACCTTGAGGAAGGTTTTTATTAAATTAGTTATCATGTAGCTATGATGTTTGATAAAATGCCTCATTAATTATACATGATTTAGTGTTATTCAGTTGACATTTTTATTTCTTTTAATATAGACTCCATTTTAATTACATTTAGGATACATCTAAGCAATTCATAAAATGTCAAATTAAATACATTATATGTTGTTATTCAGTTCAAATATACATTTTGAGTAATTATAATCGAGGATGAAGAAAATATTATGTGAGTGTTGTATGTATTGCACAATTAGACAGTGTAAACTTAGACAAAAATTAGAAAATACGCGCATTTCGAGAACTTGTTGAACATGGTAAACATTCGACTTTCTCAAGTATTGATCACAAAATAATACAATCGCAGTCCGCAGATTGACAATTTTTGAAAGGACACCTTCAACATCATTTTATACGTATTTTCAAAATATAATGACCATAATCTCAATTTAAGTGCACAAATAAGTTATATGAAATGAATCCAATGATAAAAATATCACGATATTTAGACGATATCACGAAAATCATACAGCCAATATATAATATCAGTCTACTATTTTTTCTCACCAAAATATCGTTTTGCACAAATAAGTTATATGACTTCCTTTTTTCTTTTTTTTTTCTTTTTTTATACCATGAAATTCACTTATTTGGTGGAGCTATAATTCAATCTTTCCTTATTTTTTTCCTTTCTTATTTTATTATGAATTTTCTTAAATGTAACTAAAGAGGATTAAATAAAATTGAATTATTTCTCTACATATATCAATATTATTTTCATTTGAGTAAATAATTACTTTATATAAAATTATTTAAATTATTTGAAATAAATTAACACCCTATTTAGGTTCTTCTCATAATTTAATTAAGTTTTGTTTGAAATTTAATAAAAGGATTATGATATATAAGAGTAATTTATTATAAATGTATAATTTTATTTGAAATTTTAAGTTCAATATATGTATAATTTTATTTGAAATTTTAAGTTCAATATATGCATTAATGTTAGTTATAATATTTTGTATACTACTAGATCTATTTTTTAATTTTTAACAAAGTTTCCATATTTTTTTTTGTCAAAAAGTGACCGATAAATCCATCAAAACCGATATATTACCGATATTTTCATAAATTAAGATACCGATATATTCACCAAAACCGAAATTTTCGTCCTTGAATGAAACACAAAAATTAAAATGTAAAATCATTTCAAATTAGAATTTACTTGTTAATTTGTATATGAAATAATCAGAATCAATTTCAAAATTCTAACATTTAAAATAAAATCTTTGTGAGAAAGCATAATATTTGAAATTAAAGAAAACAATTAAATTAGAAATAAAATAAAAACAATGCAAATCAAGCCTAAAAATTAAACATGTGCATGCATGTTGAAATAAATAATAGACACAAACGGGGACATATTTAAAAAAATACCACGTCGACTTGATAGTGACTACTCTTTCTTTCTATTCTTAAAAATCGACTCTATTACTTAAATTGTCCCGTAGTTTGACAAAAATGGACTTTAATTTTTCGGCTAACAATTTAAGACTTTAATTTTTTGGGTTTCGTGAATTTTGCCTAATTTCAACTCAAATCCCTCAATTAAGCTGAAATCGCACGTGAATCGCACATGAGTAGTGAAATTCAGGTTTTTTTGGACCTAATTGCCAATCTGGAATTTATTTAATACTTATGTGGGTCATAATTGTACACATGGACATCCATTTGAATGAAATGACGACTTATGTGGATTAAATACAAGGGGAATTGGTCTGACATACCCATTTTAATATAAAATGTGATTATTTTATCCAGCAATATAATCAATTGTCTTCATATATTCAATTATATAACAAAATGTATCCAAATACCCACTTTTCATCTTATTGTAAAATTGGTACAATCAATGATTGGTAACTTATTTCAGTGTTTTTATTTTTTACTTTTATTTCGTTTTATTTACAGCGTGGATTTTATTTCACATTTTATTTTGCTTTTTATTTTACAAGATTCATTAAATTTTTATCTACTCTTCATCTAACTCCATAAATGTTCACTCACCACCTACTCTATTTTTACTACTTTAAATTCACATTTCACATTCAACATTCATTCCACACAGAATTTACATCAATTTCTTAAGAGCTTTTCCGGTATAAATTTTTTCAGAAATCTTCAAGGAGAATCAAGTAAGTCTACAACTTCGAAATTTTATATTAAAATTTAAGTAAATGCATGTAGATGTTTATTGTAGAAATTGTAGAAATTAGTTTAATGGTATATTGTATATTTTAGGGTTTATGGTTTGAATTGTTAAAAATATCTTTTAATTATGGGTTTATCTTTGAATTAGGTTTCTAAGAGAATTAGTATTCAAATAGGGTTTCACGAAAATATTTAGGGTTTCCCGAGAGATCTCAGACATTCACGAAAGGTTCCAACAAATTCGTGCAACCCTAAAATATAGGGTTGCACGAAAATGTGAGTAGGTTTCGTGCAGCCCACGATCTGTGGCGGCTGCACGAAAATGGAGTAGTTTTCGTGCAACCCTATATTTATAGGGTTGCACGAAAGCTACTCCATTTCGTGCAGCCCACACAGATACTCCGAGTTTCGTGCAACCCTATATTTTTTGAAAAAGACCGGTTTTTTTCTGTTTTTGTTATTTAATGTGATAATTATTCAATTTTTTTGTTTTTTAATTATTAAATTGTTTTGAAGCAGAAAATGACTTTCACCGTGGCTTTATGGTTCAGAGGATATTGGGAAGGTTTACAGTATGTAAATGACAGTCAAACACTAATTCATCTTGAAAGTTTTACATATCAAGATTTATTGAGCTCAATTCATCAGGTCATATATGCAAACATGAATTGCTGGGATTATTTGATTCATGCTCTAGTGGAAACGAATGGAAGGTTGAAGAGGAAAAAAATCAAGAATGATTTAGATTTGCAGAACTGTTTTGCAGAATACGATGAACTTTTAGTTCTTTTCGTGTCTTTGAAAAGGATGGACGTTGGAGTATCAGATGGATTCTCTTATCGTGAACAACAAAGTTCAGTAGATGAGGAGTATAATCGAGGTGGTCAAACTTTTAATGTGAGTAGTGAGGACGTTGGAAATTTGAATTCGTCAAATGTTCCGTTAAATGTACACGATGACTAGGAATTGTTTTCAACATGGGGTTTAGACAACACATGTGTTGGAACGTCTTCAAATGATAGGAGTAAACCTTGGCCATCCCCATCTGGACATGTTGACTACACAGGTGTTAACGTTTTGGACCTGAACTTGGACCCAACTAATGAAATTGAAGAATCGACGCACGAATATAGACCGGAACAAGAAGACTATGATCATCGAACAGGTAATCATGTTTTGTGAGTACATATATAAATTTTTATATATGTATCTTGATTAACAAATTGACATATATATTTCTTTTTGATAGATCCAAACAATGAAGAAGATGACTTTGTACTGGATGAAGATATTGAGGCAGGGTTGGATGAAGAGCATCGAGAAGCATATGAGCAATTCTGCTCTGACATAATGAGAGCCGAGTGGTATATTCCAGAGTTACCTTCATTTGAGCATCCTGCTTCTTTAGAGGAATGTGGGCAAGCTCCACAGGGTCTGCAAAAGGGTTCGACGTTTGACAATAAGGTTGAATTGAAGAATGCAGTTGAGATTTATCATTTGGAGAATCAACTCGAATTTTGTGTGGACCACTCGGACAAACACCGATGGTGCGTGAAATGCATTCAAAAACATTGTCCCTTCGTTTTGGCTGCTTCGGAAAAATATGGTATTTTTGGAAAATCTCCAAAGTTCTCCTGCCTCATACTTGTTCACGTGAGTTGAACACTAGTGCACCCCGCAGACTTCCGGCCTCTTTGATTGGAGATTATTTTCTCCAGAGGCTTCGAAAAGATAAGTCTGATCTCACTCCTAGGGACATTATTCGAGAAATGAACTCACGACATGGCCTGTTCAGACCGCACGTCGTCTCGATGGACCGACATCATTAGTGTGTGCCGTAGATGAAGTGACCCGTGTAGGACGATCTCCTTTCTTTTGCTAGATCACCTGGACTCCCGAAAATATATCGTCATCAATGCCACTCCAGTACGGCTGCGTCTTTTCTTTTTGGGTGGGCTCCAGCCGCTCAAAACACTCGATGCCCTGGTGAGTTTATTTAAAACACAAACATATGTGAGTAGTAATAATAATTTAAATTAAAATTTCATTGCACGTTTATGTAAACTACCTCGTCGTCCAGAATGTGTGAAACATCGACCTCTGACCTCTTCAGTCCCCACTTCAAACACCTAGACATATATAATGTCGTGTCCAATATGCGGCCGGCGTATCTGGACGTCGAGAGTATCGCCTCGAATGCCCATAACTAGATAAAACAAATAGATAGATATTTTAGTTAGCAAACAATGTTAGAAATTCAGCCGACTTTCAAATAATTCCTCGTACAAAATAGAAGATACGTTCTATCAGAGCTGTTGAGAACCTATAGAAGTGGATTTTTGGCACGGCTGCCCGAACTGACAAAGTCTTCGGTACCACATCGATGTAGTATAGGAGGGAGAGAAAACTCAACTTCCCCCACGGAAAGCTCTCCCAAAGATCCTCATGCTCGACCAGGTCTCAAACCCACATATCAGGAAAAGTCTTCCCAGGGTCCAACCCGAGCAAAATCAAGTATAAAATCAAGATCTTGGCAATCTTGATAGAGTCATGCGCGCTGTCACTAAACTCATTGCTTCTGAATCGATCAAGGAGCTGAGAAACCGTGACCCGAGCAGAATCAGCGTGGACTCTATAGTACACCGCTCCCTCTATTGGCGTGTGATCCCCTGATGTTGGGTCGAAAGTTGAGTCACCGAACTTTAGACCGGTGACAAGGGCAAACTCCATTTTCCCAAAACGACAAATGTGTCGGTGTCGCCCTATAGCAAACCATCTCTCATCCTTAGGGATGGTCTGCTCATTACTAATCTCATGAGACATGAGGACGTGTAGAAACGACTTGCATGACTCCTTGTTGGTCTTCCAAAGAAGAAAATGCCCAAAGGAACTGTTCAAGAAAGTACGCTCACACCGCCGACCTATCCCTCGTAATTGTGTCCTGATATCATCGAGGATGCTCAGACGTACATATCCATTAATGTACGTGATAGTCCCCTGAAAAGACGGATGAACCCAATCCCAATCGAACTACACATGTACAAACACCAAAACATCGAAATATTAAATAAATACAAATCTAAATATAAACCAATCAAGAATTTACATAAATTAAAAAAAAAGAGTTTAAACTGAGTTTAAAATCTAAATTTAAATATTAACCAATCCCTAATTAAGTAATGAATCTCTAATATTATTGCGGTTAAAAATTAAAAAAATTAGGGATTGGTTAGTTAATTGTTGATTGGTTAATATTAAGTCTAAAATATTAACCAATCAATAATTTACCAATTCCTAATTTTTAAAAAGTTTTACATAATTTTTTAAATAATTTACATAAATTAGTATAGGGTTGCACGAAACCTTGAAGCTGTCGTGAAGCCCTAAAAATATAGGGTTGAACAAAACCTTTCTGAAGGTTTCGTGAAACCCTATATTTTTAGGGTTTCCCGAAAGGTGTCAAGGTACAAACCTTTCGTGAAACCTTATATTTTTCAGGGTTTCACGAAAGCTTCTGTGAAATTCTAAATTTCCTAATTTCACGACACCTAAATTTCTAATCCAAAATATATTTCAACATACAAACAATTATTTAAACTACAACATAAACAAAAGAAAAACATGAACTGAGGAAAATAAAATACTCACTGTTTCGGCCATTATAGAGGAAGACGAATCAGAGAGAAGCAAGTGTTCATTTCACGAAGCAAGTGTTCCTTTCACGAAGGAGAGACGACAGAGTGTGAGTGATTTCACGAAGGAGAGGAGAGAGTGTGAGAGAGGGATCTATTATTTTTTGTTACTGTAAAAAGAGGAAGAGGAAGAAAGAGAGTGGTGAAAGAGAGGGGTGAAAGAGAAGGGCCCGTTTTTTTAAATTTAATTCCAGTTTTTTTTTTATTTACACGTGGGTTGGGGTGGGTGGGGGTGGGTTGACAGTTATTATTGCATTAAATGCAAAAGGATTTGCAGTGCAATTTTTAAAAAATGGGTAGTTGGGGATATTGTTTTATAAAAGTGGGTATATCATGATATTTTGTTATATTGGTGGGTAAAATAATTTTTTTTTATCTCAAAATGGGTATTTCATGTAGCGGACTCTAAATACAATTACAAAACTTAAGAAAAAAACATAAAAAGGAAAAAAATCAATTAAAAGAAGGCAAAAACTTTTTATGCACCGGTTGCACGGATTTGGATCTAGGATCCGTACAACCGGGTCGACCCGTTCACGTGCCCAAAACGTGCTTCCACGCACCTCCTACGCGCCTGCACGCGCTCCCATGCGCCTGAACACTGGTGCTGAAGTTCACCCAAAATTTGCTCCAATAAACCAACCTTTGTGTATAGTTAAACCAACCTTTGTGTATAGTTAGACCAACCATATGTATGTAGGTCTAACTATATACAAAGGTATGTCTAACATATATAAAAGTATGTTTAACTATATACAAAGTTATGTCTAACATATACAAAGGTATGTTTAACTATACATAAAGGTATGTCTAACACAACGTAAATGTATGTCTAACATAACGTAGTGGTATGTGCCAAAATTCAAAAATCAAGCCAAAAAAAGACAAGGCATGAAATCTAGGCAGAACTGGTATGTTTAACATAACTTAAAGGTATGTCTAACATAACGTAAATGTATGTCTAACATAACCTATTGGTATGTGATTTTTTCAAAAATCATGTGCGGAAAAAAAAATGCGGTCCATGCACCTGATTCACTAGAGACCTACTCTTGAAAGAAAGATGGCTGTCAGCCATTCGTGGGTGCTCTGCTCCCGGTGGTGAACATTAATTGGACCGAAAAATTTAACATATATTGACACAACCTTTAATTTATATCAAAATGATCCTCTCATCAAATTCATTCCAAACCCAAATCAAATTTAAAATTCATATTTGAATCCATATTCAATTGGCTTCGTTCGTTTTCAGATCTAAAGCATTTAGAGTTTTTGTATACTTATATGAGTGTGTTTGTACAATGATTCGAAAACGGTATCGAAAGCGAGTCGATCTACAGATTAAAATTCATTGGTGAGATTTTCGTGAAGAAAGCAAAGTGGGCTTGATGTTAGTCCATGACGAATATTGATTTTGTCCATGGTGAACGCTATATTAGTCATACATTTATATTATGTTAAACATATTTTTATGTTATATTAGACATAACTTAAATAATATATAAATGTATAATTAACATAGCTAAAATTTATGACTGATATAACTAAAATATATGTCTAACATTGCTAACAAGTATGAATGTATAAGTGAAAATTCTAAAGGTATGAGATCTGTACACAGAGACATAACATGACATAAAAGTATGTCTTACATAACATAAATGTATGACACCTGAAGCGAATTTAGGTTAATTTGAGCTTATCCACCCAAGGGTGAATTTGGGTGCGTGAGAGCGTATAAAACCCGCGTGGAAGCGCCTTTTTGGACGCGTGGGTTAGGTCAATCCGGGGGATCTATACACCTGACTCATAAAATCATTTGTGTTAATCTTTTATTTTTATCTATGAAATTTTATTTTAATTATATATTGTCTTTTTTTTTTTTTTTTGGAAATGAGGTGTACATTCTGATAAAAATTTTTTATTCAATTTTCGAATTTTCAATTTTTTCAAAAATAAAATAAACTAAAATTAATTTAAAACCACATCAGCAAAATTGACTTGAAAAGCTCGAATTTTAGGACCCATGTGTGATTCAGGTGTGATTTCGGTCCAATTAAACAATTCGAGTTGAAATTGAAAAAAATTCGCAAAGCTTGAAAAGTTAAAGTCCTAAATTGTAGCCCGAAAAATTAAATTTCATTTTTATCAAACCAACTAAATTATGGGGCAATTTAACTTATAAACTCTTGTTTATACTATTGCACAAAAAACAATTTACAAAAACAAAGAGTATAACTTTATTATTAAAATAATCTATTTATCTATCCTTAATAATTAGGGAAAAAATGATTTTTAGTCTATATTTACCTCATTTGATTTTCAGTTCTTTAACTTACAATTTTTGATTTTCAGTACTCTATGTTTATCATTATTAGATTTCTAATTTTCCATCTTTCAATTTTTGATTTTTAGTCATCTATAATTATTTCATTAGATTTTAGATCCTCATTTTTCACCTTTTGAATTTTAGTCCTCCATCTTTAAAAACTATAATTTGGTATAGTTTCAAAACTAGTAAAATATGATCAGTGTCATTTTTTTAGTTTTGTATTATTCATTTTCAACACAAAATGTACGTAATTTATATAAATTAAATTATTAATTTATAAATAGTATCAATTTTATGCTTTTTTTTTAATTTCTCATATTCACAAAATTCTACATCACTTGTAACAAGGTGAAAAATAAAATTTTCTACTATTAATAATAATTTACACCTATTAGATGGAGAAAAACTTTTGTTTTTTTAAGAAAAATTATATTGAAATAAAAAGAAAAATATGTAATATGCTGTTATAAGTAAAAGTACTAAAAAATGATATTTTTTAAACATGGAGGGCTAAAATTCAAATGTTGAATTAAAAATGGAAGACTAAAAATTTAATGAAATAAACATTGAAGATTAAAAATCAAAAGTCGAAGGATAGAGAATAAAAAATCGAATAAGGGTAAACATAGAAGACTAAACTTCTAATAAAGGTAAACATAGATGACACAAAATCAAAAGTTGAAAATTAAAGAAGTAAAAATTATTGAGGTAAAAATAAAAGATTAAAAAACATTCTTTTTCCTAATAATTATTAATAGCCACTATTTAAAACATAACCCACCCCTATTTTACACCTTTAAAAACACACAATAACTTTTTATATTTATTAACATTTAATTATTATACTTATTCACAATTGTTTAACAAATACGGGTGCTCCAAGTGTTTCGCATCATTCATAAGTTTTATATGCGAGTCATGCGACTATCGCAGATCATTTTATATAATACTCCCTCCATTCCACTATTTTCAGCCTACTTGTCATTTTCGTTTGTCCCAATTAAATCTGTCAGCCCCAAAATGGTAAAGAAAATTTTACTCTCTTACCCCTCCATTTCTTTCATTTTACAACTTTTGCACTAAAAAAGTTGGTTTAAATTACAAAATTGCCACTCAAAAATATTAAAATAACACATCCAATTAAAGTTAATAGTTTTTTCTTAATATCTGTACCTGTCAAAGTAGACTAAAAATCATGGGACGGAGGTAGTACGAGTTAATCCTGACCAGGGATGAAAAAATCGCGATATTTCGCCGAAATATCGCTGAGAATGAAGTCCCGATATAAAAACGGGGTGTTTTTTTTTCGTCAAAATATCGGCGAAATATCAGCGAATTTCGGTTTCGGTTTCGGTTTCGGTTTCGGCGAAATATCGGCGAAATATCGGTGAAATATCGTTTTCGGTGCAGTGTATCGGCAATGAGCAAAAAAATTCCAATTTTCAATCATTTTCTACTCTTTTCAATTTTACCTATTGCTTTAAAACATGTCTCAACCTAGTCAACCATATTGGGTTAATGAACATTATCCTATCCATGGACATGCGGTTGGAAGAGATAGAGGAGCATATGAATGGTATGTTTATGATTACACCCAAAATTGGTCTAATATGGTGAGTTGGTATCAATAATGTTTAAATCAAGATGGCATGTCATCTTATTCATTTGAACCTCATAGGAGCTCATGCTATTATTAGTTCATAAATATACTTTGTACAAAATTTCTCATATTATCACTTTATATATTAGTTTATCTCTCATTTTGTTGTAATTATATTTTTTATTTGAAATCTTAACTTCAATTTATGTATGAATGTTAGTTATAACATTATGTAAATTACCAGATATTTTTTCTAATTTTTTCACAATATTTCCGTGATTTTTTTAAAATTACCGATATTTCCACCGAAACCGATAACCGAAACCGATATTTCCGTAAATTCAAAGTACCGATACATGAACCGAAACCGATATTTTCGTCCTTGATCCTGACCCACAATTCAAAATTCATGTATACATTTCATTTTCATTGTATGAAGACAGGCTTTACTTCCCCACTTGGTTGAATAAGTAAATTTTCTCCGACGCGACGAGGCAATAACCAGCCACCGCTGCCATGCCCTGATTAACTCCTTGCTATGGCCTTGTCGCAGTTCCGCAAAGCCAAATCCCTTTTCTCGCGTCACCAACCATTTCTTGCCCTCCAGGTTAACGTTTAAATGTTTCTCACTTCTTCTTTCAGACATTTGTTCATACACCTGGTTTGTAATTGTAGTGTACTCACTCTTCTTCTTTATTTTATGATGGGTTTGTGTAATTCCGTGTTCTACAGAGATTCAAGTGGAGTTTTGTTGAAGAGGGGGATCAATCTCAGCTCTCTTCTAATGCGGGTGCAACTTCTTGCTCAGGTATTGAGCTATTTAACATTATTAGGGAGCTGTTAATACGCTGTTTGGCATTGAGATACTTGAGCCTTACAATTCCATGGACTCCAACTAATGGCTGCCAAGTTTCGATTGAGGGGTTGTTTCAATCGATACTTGTTTCCATTTGAGCTGAAAAGAATACTGGTTTATCACTCACCACTACTTACTGCCTATTGATTTGTTTATCATGTTCGGTGTCTAGTTGAGTTTTCAAAATGGAGGAAGCTGGACTCAAGGAATTTGGGGATATCAAGATGGAATATATCTCATCCTTCTTGGATTGTTCTAAAGAATCTGCGAGATGCAGGTGATATTCTCAAATGAGTTGCATATAGTTTTTTTTATTTGCTATGATCCAGAAGTTAGGAATTTCTTTACATCTTTACCAAATCTAGTCTTTAGCTTTCAACTTTTATCTACTATTGCCATTTATAAAAGCCACTCTCCCTGCTTAAAAGGCATCCTTGGCTTCAGCGAATATTTCTTTATGTGTAATTCTTGTGATGTGAACATTGTACTGTAGATTTATCATGTGGACTAGGTGGTTTGTACTTCCTCTTTATTTAGAGAGGAAGAAGGGATCTATGAATGATTAGTCTTTCATAGTATGATGATTACATCAAGTTGAAACTCTTTAGATTGTTTTGTGGTAGATACAAACAACATATAACAAAATAACTGTAAAGCTAAAATCTTAGAATTGGTTCATAGGCAGAGAATAAGGAACACTTCTTAATTTAGCATGCCCTTTTCTAACTATTTTCCTTATGGTTGTGTAGTTAATGGAGTGTTTTCCTGGTAAAACATAATTATTAACAATTGCACATACTATTGACCTGTTATAGAATCAACTTTAAGGTTCTTTTATCTTGCCTCTTAATGTCGGTCACTTTATTCTGGATGCTCATGTGTCGAAGCATCAGCATAAATTTTATTATGTTTGTTATTTATGTACCCAAGTGCACGCCTGTTGCACACTGGTTTGGTTGTCTTGTTATTGAAGCTTAAATCTACAGGGTTTGAGGCCTATTTAGTTGGTGGATGTGTTAGAGACTTACTCCTCAATAGAGTGCCAAAAGACTTTGATGTGATCACGACAGCAAGGCTTCAACAAGTAAATTTAATGTCTTCAATGGGTTTGCTTTTATCAGAAAATGAGACTGCAGTAGCCTATTTTAAACTGTAATATGAGGGTGCATTTTGTGTAGGTCAAGAAGAAGTTTCGACGTGCAATAATTGTTGGGCGAACATTTCCTATATGCAGGGTCACTGTAAAAGACTCTGTAGTGGAGGTTAGTGCTGATTCATATGTTTTTTAAGCTTCGGCAGACATCTGTGTCGGTCAGGGTTACTTGTTAGACTGGTCACAACCTTTCAGGTGACAAATGAATCAATCATTTTTCCCATTTCATTTTAAGGTATCGAGTTTTGACACTGTGTCTAAAGCATCCAAAAGAAAACAAGTTAGCATCTCTCAAATGCCCAAAGGTTGTGATCCAAGGGACTTTGCCCGCTGGGAAAATAGCATGAACAGAGACTTTACAGTTAATAGGTCTGATCCTATACTGTTTAGGGTGTATATTGCTACTATCTGATTTCTTGTTTTGCCTACCCTGAATGCTAAAGTCCGTTCAGGTATTAAAGTTCACTATGCCAGATTTTTGTGTGGTTTGACTCAAAATTTTTTGTTATACAGAACATCTATATAATACTTTCTGAGTACTCTTGTAATTAATGGAGTAACCAGGAAATAAGAAGAAAACTATGTGCTGAAAATCCTGTATCATGCAAATTTAGCTGTTGTTTGTTGTGATTTACTCTTTTAGGTTTAAATTTTTACTTTTATATTTTACATTTGTGCTTATCACAGATCCAATATATGAGTATATTCTAAACATATCATTATAATGATGATAATGTACTCAAAATACTGTTACTTATATTATGACATTATTTAGAGCTGAATTCACGTGAGAGAAACTGCATGAGTGCTAACATCTTATGCTAGTCAGGATAAAACTCTGTTCATAACTAGGGGAGAAAATTTCTACCCACAATGGTTGGGAATAGTCTTACTGAACGATGCATATTGGGGAGTTGAGGTTTGAGTATGCTCTATTTACCTACATGGTCTTTTTATGTCATCCAATTGAAGCAGGAACAAGACAGCAATTAATGTGAATCATTTTTTCAGTTCGTCCTAGAGCTATTGCATGCTGGTTTAGATTTAAGCAACTCGAGTGTTGTGCATTCATTGTGGAAAATAGTTCTTCTGCATTATATGTAATTTTTTTTTTTTTTTTGTTTTTTTCCCTTTCCTTCATGCTTCTCTGTACAACCATCCTAATTACTTAAATTTGAAACAGCTTATTTTATGATCCTTTTGTGAATCTAATCTTTGACTACACCAATGCAATGATGGACTTGAGGTCTTTAAAGGTGAGCTGTAATTCCATTCAACGCATTCAAAATTATTTGCTATTTTAATATATTTTTTAAGTTGTTTTTTTATGGCACAGCTAAGGACAGTCATACCAGCTACACTGTCATTCAAAGAGGACGAAGGTCATTAAATCTTACTTTTTTTCATGTATCCTTGATCGGTATTGCATGTAGAACCATTTTTTTTATTTTGAAAATTATCCACTGTACTAAACATCCAAGAGTTCAGCCAGGATCTTTCGTGGATTGAGACTTGCTGCTCGTCTTAACTTATCATTTTCAAAGGAGACCGAGGATGCTTTATATAGCCTATCCTCATCGGTTGCTGGCCTAGGCACGGTAAGTCTACAATTTCTAACAAATCCATCCGCAAATTGAGATGCTCTCACTGTTTCTTTGTAATTAAATGTGATTGACATTCCACTCTCCAGAACTCTCTCTCATTTCATTTTCTATTTAGATTCCTTAGCTTTCTCTCTATGGAACTTCTTCAATCTGCTTCCTATTCTCCTTTGAAGTTTTATGATCTGCAGTATATCATTTATGTTTAAATTAATTCACTTTTCTTCTTCAGTCTAGAATAATTCTGGAGATGAACAATATGCTAGCATATGGGGCTGCTGAGCCTTCCCTTGTTTTGCTTAAAAAGTTTAAACTGCTTGAGATATTGCTACCATTTCAAGTAAGTTTATTTATTTTGTTCAAGAGCTCTATATTTTGGTTGAACATATCTGGTTAAACCTCCATGTAATACAGGCAGCATACCTTTCTGAGCAGGCAGATAATCAATGTGGTGTACGTTCCTCAATGTTAATGGTTAGCTTTCTTGGCCTACTGCAATTTATTATTGCATGTGGTTTGACAACATATCTTGTGCTTGTTATCTAATCCCACGTAACCAAATGTTGTTGTTTCATCTTTCCTGGTCTCTGATAGTCTTCTTCCAACATATGATCACTGTCTATATCATATGTTTGCCAGAAATTATTGTTCAATTTGGATCAGTTGATTACTTGTGACCAGCCTTGTCCAGATAGTTTGTGGTGAGTAATTCTTCATCGTCAGTCTTTCAATAAAATTATAATAATATGCGTATATATAAGTATGTATACGCACACACAAGCAGACACATTTATATTATTTGTCTGTGAGTGTGTGCACAGTGCACACACATTATTTAGATATGTGTGTATTGCTAGGCAACTATATGAAGTAGTAGGCTAGCCAAGTGTGCTGTTTTGTCTCAAATTAACCTTTGAGTCTTATCTTTACTCTTGAAATATGCATCCAAGGTGACTGATGAAAATTTTCACTTACTGTCTCCTACTCCTGAACCTTTTATATAAGTGAGTAGGTAGGTAACCTTCGGTTGCTCGGTGAAAAGTTGGTTACACCCAATTGGTATGATCATCTTTGAATTTGGCTATTAATTTTGGTGCCTTGTGCTGTGGGGATATTCCCCACTGTGATCACGGTCTTCCTTTATTTATATTTCTGTCCTTTGACAAAGCCAGCCACTTGCACACGCTACATTTTAATTTTTTTATTATTATAAATAAAAATTGGGGGGGGGGGGGGGGGAGCACCCTGTCTCCGTACTCCGTATATCCCATTTCCCCTATCCTAATTTTGGCTATGATGAGGAAAAATTACAAAGGTATTCCCTCAGTTGAGAGTTGAGAAAAGGGAGTAGCAATCGAGCTTGTGATCTCATTATTTGCTGGACCACAGTATTTACTTGGTCAGGGATGAAGTTCAATTCCTGTTGTTATTGGCTGTTTATCGTATATCTATTTATGCAACATGATTTAGGAGAAGATCTTAATGTGCGAAGTAATTTGGATAATCGTCAAGGATTCCTGTATAGTTGATGGTCGTCTTGATATCAGCAGTCATACTTGTGCAACTTTTAATTCGGTTATTTATCAAATACTTTCTAGACATTATTCCTTGAATTGCTTAAATGGGTCCTGTTTTTACTAATCTCTTAACTAGTATGGATTTATCTAAATGTTCTAACTTCTAATTCTTCACACAAATGAAATTATTAAATTCAAAATTGTTAGTTACTGTTCATTGTTAGGAGTAACATATTGTAATTAAGAAAAAGTTGGGTACTTTTCATTTTTCTGTTGGTTGAGATACTGATTTCCTAATGTTTTTCCTTTTTATCTTACTGATATTAATGTAACAGGATTGCAATCTTGGCGTTTCACCACGCAATGTTTAGTAATCCCCAACATACTGTTGTGGTTTTGACCTATGCTTTGCTTCTTTATCATAGAACATGGGAAGAAAGTATTAAGTTTGCCAAAGAGAGAGCTCTATCTACAAGAATATATGTGCCTGAAATTTTAAATGCTGACCTATCAGATGATGAAATAGTTGAAAGAGTTACCCAGTTTGCGAGGCGAGTAGAAAATTCTGTAAATGTTCTCATCAGCAAGGACTGCCTCTTGGAATCAATGACCAGATTCCCAGAGTTTCCACACTCTGCTTTGGTAAGTTTAGCAATTTTTTTATTTTTAATTTGCTTCAACGTGATTACACTATCCAAATTCTAGTGCAGGAAGAATACATTTTTTGTTGTTTGGTTATTCATGAAGCTTAGACTTTCCCCTTTCCCTCTTGTTTCCTAACACTTAATATTTGCTTTGAGCTAGTTAATTTCTGTTGAACCCCTTGACAAGAAATACATTTTGGGATGGTTTTTTGTTGGTGCTACTTTTATATTTGTTCATTTAATTACTTTGAAAATAAAATATACTAAATCTAGTTCAGAAAGTAGTAATGAAACACTTTATATACTATAAAAAATAAAGAATTACAGCTGTATCATTTATAATATTTGAGCAGTTAAAACCATATACAGCTGAAATTTGGATTCATTTTGTTGCCGTGACCAATCTAATATATGAATCACATGTTTACTAATTTTTTACTCATGAGCCTTCAAACGAACATCTGAAAGAGTATGGTTTGAGGCAATATTCATATTTTTGGATTTATGGTTTGGGGATGTCAGTGAAGAAGAATGAATGTGTAAACGATCAGAGTTATTTCTTACCTTATTCTTCTCAGTTTACTGGTTTAGAAGGTGATCTTTCCTTATGAATAACCTGAAAAGATTCTGTTTTTCAGAATCTATTAAATGCTTCTTTTGTTGACAATAAAAGGTCCACATTTTGTTTTCAGACTACAATATCAAACTCTTTGTTGGTAAATCAGTAGAAATAATTGGTTTAATCAGTTGGGGTTTAGATTTGTAATTGTAATCAAGTATTGATATGAAAATTTCTGAAGCATGATGAATGAAACCACCTTCTTTTGTGATTTTGTTTATTGTAGGTTTTTGTACCCCAGGGAACTGGCAAACGAGTTCAGAAGATTTTAGACATTTCAACAGTTGGTTTCAATTCCTCAAAGGCCAATACAAGAAGTCGGGAGATAAATTACCCTTTGCTGGCAAAAGGAAATGTAGGTGAGATTAGGTTTGTGCTCGGTAAGATAATATTGAGGACTCTGCTTCATAGTGAAAGCCAACCCGAAACACAAGTAGCAAAAACTGAAAAAGGTGGTGATATACAAGAAGCAATGAATCCATCACAGAAGTCGAAGATTTGTGATCAGATACAGCATAAATCAGTGCGTCCCGGAAAGCTTCACACTACGTCTAAGAAAGAGTACGAGAGTGAGAAATCACCTGATGCTGCTGCTAATATTGCAACTGATCAGAGATTGAATGGAAAAACAGGGAGTGATAGTTCCAACTTATGCAGTCGAAATGAGATTGTGAAAGACAAGGTACATATTACGAGGAGGCCTGTGCTTTCTCGTTTATTTAAGCAAAGGTGATGAGATGCATGAAGATACGTCTTCGATTATGTTCAAGAGATTGAGTTTTACTTGTGTTGTTCAATACATGATCCTTTTTTTTTTTTGAAAGATGTCTTAGAAATTTTGAGCTTATTTTGCCCTTACTTTTCATTTGTCTAAGAAACTCTGCGTAATCGCAGTAAGAAAATTTTGGTGTTATCTAAACATAGAGTTGGTAGAGAATACAGGAACTGACAATGCCTTCTTCTTGCAAAGTTTAATCTATATGCATTACCCTTCATCGAGGACAAAATTTTTGGTTTCGGTGGAAATATCATATATTTTTATGGTAAAGCTGGTGGAAATACCAGTAAAATTTATGAACATGACAGAATTTTTTTTAAAAATTTGGGAAAATGAAATTGGTAGTTTATTGAATATTATACCTAACTTTATAGACTACTATATAAATGTTGTTTGCTATGATAATATGAGAGATTCAAAATATTTGCGTACGTTATTACTAATACTAAGATGAACTTTCATGAGGTTTAAATGAATAAGATGATATTCAATTATAATGTGGGTAATTATTTTAATTTTGATAAATTTTTAATATAATACATGTCAGTTATTATAATGGGCAGATTATAATATTATTTGGGTGCAAAATACCTTTTTTTTTTCCTTAAATATTGGTGTCATTCATTTCTAAGTTTCATGTGAGATCGTCTCACGGATCTTTTTCTATAATACGAGTCAACCACAACTTATATTTCACAATTAATATATAACTTTATATGGAAATGAGTTAGCTTAGTGGTTAAAAATGATCCATCTCACACAAGTTTTTGCGTTTCTAAATTCTAATAATAAGAAATAGGCGGACAAGGAATAAAATCATAAAATGTAAGTAATTTGGACATTGCGGAGCATGAGAGAGTGCTGCTTTGATTATGATGTTGTCCTAGTGGTTTCATGGCCCTAGAGCAGGTTTTGTCCCGAACAAAATGAAGATCAATGTCGAGATGTGTGGTGCACGATCGGGTTGAGATGAACCGTGTCTCCTTGGTGCGTACCTCTTTTAGCAAGGGTGTGAGGGGTTTAATTCAGAAATAAGCAAGGAGCTTAGAACCAAACTCGGATCTCAAAGAACCGGAGGATAAGTGGCTGAACCGGCCTCAGCAAGAAGTGGCAGTTAGGAGCGGTCCAAGGTGGTTAGGGCTAAATTAGGGATTCTGAGCAAAATCGGAAGTTGCAACAGAAATTCGCGCTTAACCCGGGATCCAAGCCAGAAATTAGTTGAGGGCTTTTGCTATATATATCATGAGCTATGTTCAGTTGTATTATCTTCTAAGAATTCGTGAGATTGAGTGAGATCAAGTTAAAGTAGGGTTCTTATATACATAGAGAAAACCCTAGTTCTTGAGCTGAGTTTGATTCTTCGTAATTGCTTTTGAATTCTGAGTTATATAGTTTGCGATCTCTTCGACGTGGATGTAGGACCGATTTGATCGTCCGAACCACGTAAAATTCTTGTGGGCTTGCGTTCGTTTTCGTTGTTCTTCGTTCTCATTTTGCATGATCGCATGCAAGCTTGGTTGAGCTGATTGCTGGGCGTTTGATTCTTGGTTGCTGATCAACAAGAACGAGTTTTACAAAGGGTATGTTAGCCATATGAGTACTTCACATGCTGCATTGGCGAGAGTTTTATATATATATATATATATATATATAAAATATTTGATCAAGAAACGACGTATTGTTTCCTTGCTACCACATAGTGTCAGTGACACCAAAATGAATGGAATTGGGATATGATCATTTGCATGTATTGGCTGCTTACTTGGAGAAAGGAGATTATTTTTTGCTTAATTTTTGGATATTCTGTCTATGTCAATTGTGTTATTTCCTGTGATCAACAAATCATCAATATAAACCAATATGTAACTATCATTTTTGGAGCAAATAAAAACAAAGTATTTGAGAATATGAGATAAAAACTTGGATGTCAAAGCCCTCGAAGCTTTTTTTGAACCATATAATGATTTTATACTATATATAAAATAGGAGAAATTGGTGATATTTACTGATTTGTCACTCAATTGCAAAATTGAAGATAATTACTGATTTGCCATTGATCAATATAGAAAAATTTTGGAAAAAAAAAAACTAAAAAACTTTGAGAATCTTATAGAACAAGCTTCATATATATTTTTAATATAATAAGTAGTCTTTTAATTTATTATAGGGGTAGAATGAAATAGAGGAAATTATTTTGGATGGTATTATTATATGATTATGTCTTAATGATAAAATTAAAAAATCTGAAAATAATGAAATTTAAACATTAATGAATCTTTAATTTTAATTCAATTTCTTGATTATTTGTCCTATTCATGTGTTTATGGTTTGATTGTTTGTCTAATTGTCCGGGAGGTAATTGATAATTAAGTCAAAATTTGAGAGAGAAAATTTAATTATGGAAGAGTAAACACATGACATATACGTGAAATTACATCGAGAGATTAATGACCTGTGTGATAGATTTTCAATTCTAGTTGTTTTGTTTTATCAGATTGAGTAGAGATAATTCAATAATTGTGATTGCTCAGATTGAGTAGAGATAATTCAATAATTGTGATTGCTCATATATAATCACTGAAATTGGATTCGTGACATTTAGGGGAGAATTGAATGAAAGCATGTCTTAGTACTTGTTGTTTCATCTTGTGAATTTTAATTACATTTTGTTTAGTATAATTAATTTAATATCTTTAAAATTTGATAGAATTTATATAATTAATTAATTGTAGCAATAGTCTATGTGGGATCGACATTGTTTGATGTGCTAAAATCTACACCTTGCTTGTCGTGTCTACAATCTACACTGTACACTCGCAATCTACAACTTGCTTGCCGTTTCTACAATCTACACGATACACCTACGGGAGTGCTTAATGAAATAGGTGAATATGCATTTTTGATTATCCAACCCTATCCTCAGATTTCTCCTTAAAAGAAATATGCCTCATTATGCAATCCTTTCCTCAGGTTTCTCCTTAAAGAAATAGATGAATATGAACTCCTTAAAGAAATAGGTGAGAATATGCATTTTTGTGTGCCCTAATTTCTTTATATCTCATTATCAACTCCTCCTAAGTTTGTCCTCATTATCCAAGCCTCTTATATCTCATTATCCAACTCCTCCACAAGTGTCATTATCCAACTCATTAATTATTGTATTATTTGATCACTTTTAAGTTTTAGGACAAAATAAAGACATTTCTTCATCTCATTATCCAACTCCTCCTCAAGTTTGTCCTCATTATCCAACCCTCTCCTCAAATTTCTCCTCATTATCAAGTTTCTCCTCATTATCCATCTCCTCAAATTCCTCCTCATTATCCTCATTATCCATCTCCTCAAATTCCTCCTCATTATCAAGTTTCTCCTCATTATCCAACCCATTAATTATTGTCTCCTCATTATCAAGTTTCTCCTCATTATCCAACCCATTAATTATTGTATTATTTGATCATTTTAAGTTTTAGGATTTGATCACTTTAAGTTTTAGGACAAAATAAAAACATTATTGCATTATTGGATCAGCAAAATACTTTATATATTAATCTCACATTTTTTTCAAAAGCTTCTAAAACTCATCTATTTATACTATTTAATGATTATCTTCCAACTTTCTAATCTCCTAAAATATTGTAGGAATCTATCTACTCTACCGTCTCTATAGATGTAGAATTTTTATAGAAATGTATTCTAAAAATCTTTTAGAGGATGTCCAACCCTTTTTTTGTATGTAATTTCTAGAAAAATGAGCTACCTTTCAAAATAATGGATTAAACATATATGGAATTCTACAACTGTTGTGAACAATGATTAATTAGTCCTAATCTTAGAGCAAATTTTGTGTATTAAATAAATAAACACAAAAAAAAATTGTATAAATTAAAATTTATTGAATCAAACTGAATTTGGGTTACAATCTCTTTAATCTCTTGATTCTTCTCTTCAATACTTGAAGTTGACAATTGAAGTTGACTTGGTCAAATTCGAAATCCTTGAATAAACGATTTGATCTGCGGGTTACAATTGAAGTTGACTTGATCGTAATCGAAATCCTTGAACAAATGACTCGATCTGCGAGTTTGGCACCTTGTTTTGGATCAAGTAACAGCTTTTGGAATTTCGTGAAGAACACCCTTGCTTTTGATGCTCTTGAAGATCTGAAGATTGTCGAAGAACTTTGGAGAGAATTTCAACTCTTGAATTCTTCAATTTGGTGTGTTGCAGAATGATAAATTTGATGTAGAATAGAAGTTCCGACACATATGAATGTCGAAGTGGAATAATTCGATTGGTCCACCATGATTTGATCATATTTGATATCTGATATGTTTACTGATAATTATTAAATTCGATTTTAATTAATCTAAGAATATCTACAACACTTTGACACATGACAATGTCTGACAAACCAACAAAAATATATATGAAAAATCAATTAATTTAATTATTTAATTTAGGAATTGATTTAATTAATCCCTAAAATAAATATAAATTAAAATTCCACACATCATTTCATACATGGCGCAACGTCATTGATTGTTAAATTTATGTATCTACAAATTACCTCCTTGAGATTTGTTCACGGTGATAACTTTGGAGTGAATGAGTCTCGAAATAATTTCAAATTTCAGGAGCTCACGAACTCATCTGCCGATTAGATATCCTTTCAAGTCCAATGTTAACGATCCTTCTGGAATCTGGTTTTAGACTATCTTTTGACATGAATAGTCCATCAATTAAGACTAATCGACAACATGAGTATTGGGCTTATTATGGATTTGATTTTTAAAAAAAATTAATAATCCAGCCTAACAAATTGACCAACACTAAACAAGTTGTTAACCCAATTTGGGCAAAAACATATATACGTTGGGCACATAGGGACACAAATTCAGGTGTTATATACATGCTCTTCAAGTGTTATATATATACTCTATAGGTGTTATGTTTTTTGGTGTTATAAATATACTCTATAGGTATCATATGTATATAAGAGTATACATGTGATACCTGCAGAGTATATACATAATACCTGTAGAGTATATATTTAACACCATATAATAATTAATTTGAGGATACCGTGCCCCTGGAGCACACAAATGTCACTCTTCTCATTTTATTATAGATTAGATATAACATGAAATACACTTGAAACTTCAACACTAATTACTTGCTTAGAAAAAACAAGTACGACTGGTGGCACTTAGGTTTAGTGTAAAAGTAGTGTTGCTTTTCTCTAGCTTGTGAATAAAGAAGGAGAAAATTATTCCATGTGTTGTCTTTATCTTGATATCTATCCTTTATATATGTATTAGAATTGGTGTCTTTTATGCTATGTAATTCACTTTATCATATATAGAAAACTCTAGTCCAACTCTGTTGTTTCATTGCTTTGAAAGCTTTGTAGTATGATGATTTCCTTTCATTTATGATATCAGAGCAGCAAACTAATCCTTGCTGGTTTTGAAGCTAGAGCCTCACATTTTTCCTTCTTTCAGCTATATAGCCTTTTAATTCATGTGGATTCTTGATAAAGTCATATTTATCTTCCTAGTTACTCTTTTCCATCTATTCATGTTTGTTAGTTTAGGCATGGATGGCAACCCTTAATAGCCAATATCATAGCCATATCATCCAACCTTAATGTTAGCTGAACTTAATGAGAACATGTTCGTAAGCTTTGTCTTAGAGCTCAATTTTAACCTAAGACTACGTCTCTACGACAATCTCAAGTCACCACTGTTATCTTAGGTCTCAATTGTACCCTACGACTTCGCCTCTACGACAACGCCAACTAAAAACCCTTGTCTATGAGAGCATTTTTGCACTCTACGACAACGGTTTTATCTACGACAACGACAATTTCAGCTACGATAAGGGTTTTTTGACAAAACACATGTGGGTGTAGTCTATGAGAGAATTTCTTGTAGTGACAATCTAGCCCGGAGATAGTAAATCCTTGGCATATGAGTGGATATGATCTTGAAGGCTTCCTTTTAGAAACACCTATTCAATTTTTTGGAGGCACTTCTGAATATACTAGATCTAGGGAAGAAGCAAAATCAGCTTCTTGGCTCTTGGTTGTGACCGTGGGATACACCACATCTAAAGACATTTCGAAAAGTTTGTCCAATAGCTTTGCTCGTGAGTGCACAACAAAAATTATATATGCTATATAGGTATCAACTTCAAGTTTTGAAAAAAGGGAATATAACTATGAGAGGGTATCTCAATCGAGTGAAACACTTATGTAATCTATTGAGAGCAACAAGACAATCTCTATAAGTGGTTTAGGACATGATTATAATCATGTAATTGTGGGGATAACTTGTAGAGGTACCCTTGTAGCTTGAGAGATCGAGACGCGAGCTCATTTGATTATCAGAATTTTATATTTACTTTAAAATCATTTTTTTAACCACGCCACCTTTGAGTTGTATTGATCTCTCTCATGTTGAAGAAAAACTTTAAGGGCATGTTTGGACTAGGGCGGAGGTGGATTTTGTGAGTTTGGATTTGAGATTTGATATGATTTGAAAAAGGTAGATTTTGAAAATCTTGTGTTTGTATTGAAATTTTATAGGGTATGATTATAGTTAAGACGTTATTGTCACATTGAAAAATGTAGAAAAAAGTAGATGTTTTATATTGGGAGTTGTAGAAAAAGTGAATACTTTTATTGGGAATTGTAAAAAAAGTAGGTAAAGTAGGGTAGGATTAAAGGATTTTGTAAATTTCTGAACAAATATGGACTGGACTGAGTCCATCCTAAATCCGGATGGGCTAGTGCCAGTCCAAACAATCCCTAAGAGTATGTTTGTTTTGAACTGAAGGTGACTTTTAAAAGAGTGGGTCTTGTGTGAAACAGTCTCACAAATCATGTTACATGAGACGGGTTGACCCATAACTCAGACTTCCAAATTCACATATCAATTAATGGATATGCGTTTAATTCATGGATAAAAAAGATCCATCTCACATAAATCATCCGTGAGACCATCTCATACAAGTTTTTGTACTTTTGAAAATCTGGTTTAGATTAGGAGGATTTTGTGAGTGTGAACTTTATATTTAGATTTTATACATATGATAGGATTAGTTATCATTTTTATATGTGGAATTGTAGAAAAAGCTGATGTTTACAATTCCTACATATATTTGTATAATTATGAAAATATATAATATAATATCCTACTCGTACACTGCCATCCTTTAATTTATGGCAAAAACTTATATGAGTCGATTGCACAAATCTAAATCCATGCAGCAGGGTTGACCTTGTCAAAATGCCAAAAAAACGCTCCCACCCGCGTTTCACGCGTCTGCACTCACCCCCACTCGCCTGATTGATAACTTTATTAGTTGATGCATTTTGAGGCTTAATTTCATATCATTTTGTGTTGAAAAACATGCAATAGTGGGATTTTATTTAGATTTCATTATCTTTTTAAGATTTCACGTTTCTGCTTGATTTGAAAGGAATTTGATAGGTTTTAGTACAAAATGAAAGTCCAATGGAATTTTACGCCAAGTTGGAGTCGAGATAGGGAGTTGATAACGCACAGTTATGGGGGAACATCATATCTCGAGCTCTAGAAGTCCAAATTCAATTTTTCGTGTCTTGTTGGAAAGCTAAGAGGGAGTTTTACAACTTTCATGTTGAAAGTTTTCATCAATTCTAGGGAAAAATTCATTTTACGTCCACTTAAAACGTTACTGTCCGTTTTTGGTCCACCAATTTTTAGGGTTTCAAATTTAGCCCAATTAATTTTAAAATCGCTCAATTTGTGTCCTTTGGGGGCGATTGAGATACAATCGCCCCCAATTTTGCTGTATTTGCTGATGTGGCTCGTCGGAGAAAATGATATGGCTTATTTTAGCTGATGTGGTTAATAATACAATAAAAAAATGAAAAAAGAAAAAGAAAATATACTAATTGCAAAGAGGTCCCTGGATTAAATCAAATTTATTTAACCTACCCCAGCCACCCCCTCCCCCAGCCCCGTCACCTCCTCCACCAACCACCATCACTGTCGGCGATGGGCCCGTCGCCGGCGAACACTATGCCTCGAATTAACAAACAGAGCAATAAATCTTCAGTGATCCACAAATTAACAAACAACACATAAGATAGAGGGTTCCAAACCTAGAAAACTTCACAATTAATTACATCTTAAGTTTGCCAGAAAAAAACCCGGAGCTTCGAATCTTGAAGCTAATGAGCAAAATTCAGAGAAGCCCACATCGCAGATTTAGATTTTATTGGAAAACTCGTATTATCTGGTCAAGGCGGCCACTGTGGCTGGACTCGATGTCGGAGATCCATTGGGTGGCGATGGTTACATCGTAGGTGAGAGTGGCGGCGCGAGCGGGCGGCCGACTGATGGCGACGGGAGCGAGAACAAATCTGCCGTCTCCATGTCTCGTCTTCTTCCATAGTCTTCGTCTCCATAGTCTTGTCTCCATAGTCTTCCAGATCTGCCGGTGAGAGCGATGGGTGCGAGTGGCGGCGGGAAGAAGAAGCAGATTTTTCATTTTTTTTCATTTTTTTAAATGTTTTTCCTTTATTAATTATTATTAGATCTATGTGGAAATTAAATGGTGTTGCCACATGTGCTCCAAAATGACACAACAGCTGAACACAACCTGAAAAAAAAATTGGGGGCGATTGAGATGCAATCTCCGGCAAACTAGCCGGACTAATGATTTTCGCCGCCCAAAGGACACAAATTGAGCGATTTTAAAATTAAATGGACTAAATTTGAAACCCTAAAAATTGGTGGACCAAAAACGGACAGTAGCGTTTTAAGTGGACGTAAAATGAAATTTTGCCTCAATTCTACCACTAAGAAAGTAGAATATCACAAGAAGCTGAAAGTCGTGCAAAAATGTCCTGATTTTCGTCTTGACAGGATTCCAGTAAAGTGGGCATAACTTGGTGTAGAAAACTGATCTTATGCTAAAATTAGTGTCATTGAATAGCTAACTTCAAGGGCTACAACATTCATGAAGATATCAAAGTCCATTTCGAGCACAAAAAGGGTCAAAAATAGTCTGGAAGTCATAACCCGGGTGAGGTCGGGTCTCAATGCACGAGCTGAGTAACCAGCGAAATTCGAAGCATCAACCCGACCCGGGTTTCCGGTGACCCGCACAGGTCAAGTGTTTTTCACTCCAGATTTCTGTTTTGTTGTCCAATATGGGTCGGGTCATCAGGATCTGGCCGGGCCGCGTTTCGTTTGGCTATTTCAGACCCCATTTCGACTAGAATTCTAATCCAAACCTAATTGTGAGATATAAATTGAGACTTTCTAACTCAAAACAAAGGGAGATTCATAGATTAGGAAGATTTATCCACATCCAAATACACATCCACATCTTGAGAGCAAGCAAAGATATGAAGATTCAAGAATCTAGAGGAACAACCAACGATCACAAATTCAATAAGCTTTTCTTTGATTTATTTCTGATTTTGATCGTGTCGTTTTGTAATTTATTTTGCTTTACGAACCTGATTTTTGGCTAGGGATCTCGTGATCTTAGGACACGAGAGTAGTTCTATGGATTTCTTGTTGAATATCTAGTTTTTATCTTTCCTCTAATCCATGATATTTTATTCATGCTTCCTTGTGCTTATTCCATGTGTGAATCCTGATCAAATTTATGCATGCTTTAATTAATTGGATTGAGATCGAGAGAAGATATCTGATTATAGATTTGAGAATGCATGACTCAATTAAATTGCCTGGATCTAGATATTGGTAAATAATTAGGGTGATCAGAATACGATCTTAGGAGCTTTTAGGAGTTGGTTATTAACTGCGAGGTAGAGATACATACAGTAATAATCAATCAATGGGTTAAGATGCTCGAGAGAGAAGTTAATCTACAATCGTGATTGCTCACATATAATAATTGGATTTGAGGTTGATTTTTGCTAGATTAGTAAACTTGATTGAAGTAGAATGAAATCATTGTCTTAGGATCCTTTTTTGAATCTTGATTTTTTGCTTGGTTGATATTTTCTTTCATTTATTTTTCTTTAGATATATGTTAATTAGATTCAAGTCTCTTAATTCGGTCACCCAGATAAAATTAGGTAAATTAATTAGGTAGTTAACATCGTTCTAATTCACTAGTTTTTGTGGGATCGACCTTGCTCGCCCTATCTATAGTTGACACCGTACACTTGCGGTATAGGCTAGAAATAGACCATCCGCGCCTGATACTCGCGCTGATGCTCACCCAAGTTCGCTTCAATAGACCTACCTTTATGTATAGTTAGACCTACCTTATCTAGGTAGGTAGACTTACCTTATGTAGGTAGGTCTAACATAACACAAATGTATGTCTAACTATATATATATGTGTGTCTACTACAATGTAATGTGTGTCAAACCTAGGTTTTAAAAAAAAATTTTAAGTATGAAATTTGGGCAGAATGGTAGGCTTAACATAACATAAAGGTATGTCTAACATAACGTAGTGGTAGGTGCCAAAATTCAAAAACCAAGCGCAAAAAAGAAAAGGTATGAAATTTGGGTAGAAATGTAGGTTTAACATAATTTAAAGGTATGTCTAACATAACGTCAAGGTGGGTCTAACATAACCTATTGGTAGGTGCAAAATTTCAAAAAATCATGCGTGAAAAAAAAAAAAGAGGAGCGGATCCCCCCCGACCCGAATCCGACCCGGATGTATGAATCTCAAATCCATGCACCTGATTCACAGAAGACTTACTCTTAATTTATATAGAAAATGTCATATAAATTACCCAAAACTTCAGCTAGTGCCCGGGTAATCTTATCTTATGGGTAAAATTGACATCCGTAAACACATCCACTTTCAAATGATTTAATACATTCAAATTTCTAAACACCCTACAATATTATCATTCTACCATGTCAATAATATAGGCCCTCATTATGTAGTTTTTGAAGAAAAATAAAACACAAACACACCTTATTTCTTAGTGTTTTCAATTGTTATTTAAAACAATTGAATAATAAAGTTTTGATATAATTTATTTTAAAAGGCTGTGTAATATAGATTTATTTTTAAGAGGATGTGAATAGTAATTGAATAAAAATTGTATTGTGAATAGTACTATATGATTAGTGCAGAGTATAACTTGGAAATCGGCCATGGGAGAGAGCAGCAAGCTATTAATCCGGTGTTTCAGTTAATTCCGTTTTGATTGTGTCCGCGCAAACAAATACACTCCACCATTTTCAACACCCTCAAATGCTCTCCCTCTCCCTCATTTGACCCATTCCCATTCAAGATTCTCAATTATTGGATTCATTGCACCCACTTTTGATCAATAATTGTGACGGGTTTTCCTCCAAGTTTTAATTCCATTGCATTTCTGCCACTATCTGTAAGACTGTATGAATGATTCTTGAGTTTTTGCTTCTCCTCTGCGGATCGGATCGGATCCAACTGAGTTCATCTTAACTTTCGTTTTGTTGTTTTAGCCGTATTCGCGACCATGACGGACAAGGCAGATCCTGCCCAGAAGCTGTTCAGCAAAATGCGGATGTGGGAATTCCCCGATCAGTATGTGGTGGAGCCCACCGACGGCACCTCCTCCTCCTTTCTGGCCGTCAGTCGCCTCGATGGCTCCATGAAACTTATCGGTAATTATGTTCATCTTCTTTTTCTTCCAATTATTAGTTGTTTATTTATTGATGTTGTTGTCGTTTTCAGATTATCTTGTTTATTCATGGATGTCTGTGGTGGAAGGCTTGTTACTTGCTTGCTAATTGTTTTTTCTTTTATTGTCGTGTAGATGAGATACCCCAATGTACCTCACTTCGTGTTCCTAAAATTCAGACGATCTATGGTGTGATAGGCTTGCTCAAACTTTTGGCAGGCAAGTTCTATTTCTTCATTAATTCTTGAAGATAGTTAATGACTGGTGGCTGTTGGATAGCTGGTGGTTCATTGTATATTTGCACATTTGATTAATGTTCACTTGAGTTTCCAAAGCTTACTGTATGTAGATCCATCAATATATGCAGTGCTCAGATATAAAGATTACTCATTTTTGATAAGTATTGGCGATCATTCCTGTGAGTATGTCTATTACATGGATTTGATGCTTGGATGAGTAAACTGATTATAAAACAAAATCCATTAGGCATTAGCCTGTTTAAGGTATTAACTTGATGGGCAAGTGTCCATTTATACTTCAGACGTTCAAATGAAAATGTTCTCTATGCGTGAAGTTAGAAAGTTCTAAAATTGACATGTGAGTCTTGTATGGTGTCTGCATCTTTAGACATTGATTTCAACAATGTGCTTATTTTTTTTTTCACTATAAACCAGTGTGAGCCACTGATCACCATAGAAAATTTCCTTTATAGAGAATACCATTGCCACTTGCCACTGCCACCTTTACTGCCAGAGCACCATTGGTCAACTGATGTGAACTTGAGGAAAAATAGGTGGTGAAGGTTGGGTATGCATAGATTCCAGGACATTTCTGGATGGGTCGGAAGTGGTGATGAGGTCTTGGGTAGCTGACTTCAACTACCTTAAAATCTCCTTAAAGATCCCAATAGAACTTCGCCACAATCTTAATTTGATCCATTTCTATTTCATTTCTCACTTTTCACCTTACAAATTATTCGAAACACTACTGTAAGAAGATGGACATCTTGAATGTTCTGATTTACGTGGCTTTCACCCAATCATGCCACAGATTCAATGTTGGGAACAGTTATATATCGCTTTTGTAGGATTCTTGGTGTTGGGTGGTGGGGTGAGGGGTTTGAAGAGTTGGAAGAGTATTGGTGGCACTGCATCCAAATTTAGTTTCAGAGGCCAAGGTAGGAATTAATGGGAGTTTCCAGAAATTCTTGGGGAAATTGACCCTGCCTCTTTGTTTCCCCAGGTTGTCTGGTCCTTGTATGTTCCTCATCAGCTGCCATCATGGTCTTATTCGTCCATACAACTCTCCAAACCCCAATCAATGATTCATGCTGCTATACAAAAGCCCATATGAAGAATCTCTTCTCTCTGCAGCTGGAGATAGTTCTAACTCCACCTTGATCATATTTTCTTACTACCTATGGCATTTGTCTTTATATATCTTACATAAAATCCTTAGGGCTTGTTAGGTTTGATCATACACAAGTTTTAACATACCTCTCAAAAAAATGATGTATGATGTAACACTCATTGAAAGATTCTTTGTTGTTGCTACGGACGACTAATTCTTGCTCGGTCATTGATCCTTCCCACCCCCCACCAAATACCATGGGGAGATTGATCAGCTAATTATTGTCAGGGAAATATTTTCTCTTCTGAACTTTCAGAGGGAGGTGAATGCATTTCCCTCCAGGCTATAGAATCTAACGATTAATCTTGAGGGAAGGGCTATTATGTTAGTAATACAAGGCTGTAAAATTTCTTTAGGGGATAGATACCTTAAACTCTATAATATTATTGTGTTGAGATAAGTCATGATAATGTGATCGGTTGCATGCATATTACCTGTTTTGTGTTTGGTTGGTAAAAAATATGACTCATCATTCATCAATTACTTTTCTCTATAGTGTTCCGCATAAAATCAGGAGCTCTTACAAGTGCAAAATGCATTTCATTCTGGTTTGGTTTTTACTTTCATACTACCATGAGAACGAGGTTTATACTATGGTTCAGTTTATGATAACTAGTGTCCTCATTTTTTTCCTAAAGTTTGTTAGGAGGACCATTGAGCAGTTAGATACATGACTGATCAAAATCTATAAAAAAAAAAACCTCTATTTCAAATTGATAAATGGTGAGAAAAATCTTGCACGCAAAATGGACTGAATCAGATGGAATATAGTACAGTATTAAATGACGAAGATTGATTGTGATTTGACCAAATAACCCATATTTTTAAGGTTGACTTGAATATGAAAAAACTATCGATATCCACATGAAAGTTCATGTGTTACGATATCCACATTGGTTCCACATGAAAGTGTAGAAGGGTATATAAGTTTGGATTAAATTAGGGCTTCCTAGCTTATATGCCTAACAATTTGGTCTGCGGGGCTATGGAAAGGGGCTACCGATGTGTGGCCCAAGGGTTGCCACCCTGGATGTGGATCCAAGCCCAAGGGGTTGCCAACAGGGAAGTGAGCCTTGTTATGTGGGTTGCCACCCAGAGTGTGCCGTTTGTGGATGTCCGGTTTAAAGGGGATGGATTGTTATGATATCCCACATCGGTTCCACACGAAAGTGTAGAAAGGTATATAAGTGAGAGTTAACCCTTTATCTTTAACCATGGTTTGTCAAGTTAGGGCTCCCTAGCTTATATTCCTAACATCATGCAATTATCTAAATGCTTCTATTTACTCACCTCTAACAATGGAAAATAGAGTACTGTATACTTTGAGATGTTCGATGGCAAAAAGAGGACTTTTTAAGAAGATTGATAAGTGCAGCTTGTAGAGCATTCTAAGGCACAGTCAGGCTGCTCAAGCATTCCTATCAGTTAATTACCCTGTTTATTACTTTATACTAGTGAAAAAAATGTTGTTGTATGCGTAACAACATGCGTCCCAACTCCTTCATTTCCATTGAGGTTTAGCACTTTTTAGCTTGATCTTCTTCATGATATTGATAATTTTTTACTTTTAGGGTCGTATTTATTTGTGATAACTGAACGTGAATGCGTGGGATCATATCTGGGTTTCCCCATCTTCAAAATTATGTCATTGAAGGTTCTTCCTTGTGATCATTCTCTTAAGAGTTCTCCAGAAGAACAGGTATTTGTTAGGTTTCCATCTCGAATTTGGAGTAGTTTGTTGTTTCCAATGCTATGTAATGCTGCATAACTCTTTTGAACAGAAAAAGATGGAGAGTGAGTTTTCTCGCTTGCTACATGTTGCAGAGAGGACTCCGGGTCTGTATTTTTCCTATGATGTGAATATAACACTGAGGTAAAGTTTTTCTTTACTTACTGAGTGCTTCTCTATATGGATGATGGTTGTTATGTCATTGTAAGTGTGTTGCCTACAAGTTTTGATTGTAGAAATTCACTATTATCTGAAGAATGTCCGAAAATATAGATTTACAGCTAAACTCTTTTATTTAGATTATTTTAGAGTTAATAAAGCAAGGTATAATCCATATAGTTACAATTGAAACTATATAAGACTCTAGATATATCACATGGACTTGAAAATACTGATTAAATTAAAGTGTTTAGCCAAGTTATTTTGATTTTTGTACTAGATGGAGATGTAGGTATGTTAGAGAACTTACTGTATTTTTAAGTGTGCGATATGGGCAAAGAATAAACATGAAAAGTAAATAAGTAACTAAGAATTCTAGAAATCCACAGTTAAGATCTGAATTCTGCTTCAAATAATGTTTCAGGGGATTCACCATGTATTATTGGTGAGTTGATAGTTTTTTCAAGGATTTTACCCATCCAAAATCTGTGTCAAAGTCTGTGTTGAATTTGATAATTCGGGGGGTGGGGGGGGGGGGGTGGGAGGTAAATCTATCAATCAGAAGCACTACGTCTAAAGATACTTTGTATGCAAATCTAATGGCCCTCTACTGCTTTTACATATCCTGAGGAGCTTTTTTTTTTTTTTTTAAATTTTGTTTCCCATATTTCCTTCTCAGTTTTCCCTATTTTTTCACGTGCTTTTGATTCTTGTATGTGATCCGTAGTTTTTTCTAAAGTCCTTTTTCACACTTAATAAACTTATTTGGCTTTCAAGAGGTATTCTTGTGCTTCTTTTTGTTGAATTTTTCAAAGTTTTGTTCCTTCTTTCTTCATGCCCTGGCTCGATGCTCATGCATTTTGGTGGTTTAATGTCTTCCATGTATTTGGTTTGTTCTCTAAAGTTGTCGATTTGATGTTTACAAAAGAGTTAACTAGAAATCAACAATTGCTATGTGTGGTGATACCATATTACAGATAAAATGTACTTTTTTGATCAGTTACTCTTTTATAGAGTAACATATGTAATTACCTATGAAGTCTCTTGTATGTCCTCTGGAGATTGTACACTTCTGTACTGTTTTTAAAGGCAGAAGGCTATATTCATCAAGAAGTAGGTGTCATTGAAAAACTCCATGCTTAGCTACCTTTGAGAGTTTGATCGGTCACAGTCTGAGAAATTAGGAGTGACAGACCCATCCCCTGTTTATCCTCAAATTCTGTATGTTATGTGGGATAACATCAATACATAAATTTGAATCGAATATTTTCCATGTCCATGTGAGAGTGATTTGAGCACTTTGACAAACTGTATAGCTTATGGTTAAGAGCTCTCTCTATTGCTTATTAGCTCATACTCTCATTCATATTAATTTTGAACTGTTTATGGTTATATATGTTCCTACGATTTCAAATGTGTTCAAGGTTTTTCTTCGCTTCTTGTTTTTGGCTGTTCAGTAACATGTTTTGGAACTTTTAGCAATCATTGTAAATCTGAATGTTTTGTTTTTCTGCAGCGCTCAACGGTTACACGATTTGGGGGATGAGTCAAAGTTGCTTCCTCTTTGGAGACAAGTGAGTTCTTTTTTCAAACTGCTGCTTCTATCGTAGTGTACTTCTCTTTGCCTGCTGGCAAGGTTATGTGCTTCTGTTTCACTGTACCTACTTTTGTAACGTGCAGTCTTTTCTCTGTATAATTCTTTCTTCAGGCAGACCCTCGGTTTCTTTGGAACAACTATATGTTGGAAGTGCTTATAGATAACAAGGTCAGTTCAGCATCGTTCATACTGATTCATATTCTCTTGACAAAGTTTAAAATTCTCTTATTTTATTTACTGAATAGAACCATCTTTGTGCAGCTTGATCCCTACCTACTCCCTGTCATGCAAGGCAGTATCCTTTTAATTTTTTGAGCATCTCATTCCAAAGTATATATTAAGGTCAGCATATCTATGTTTTGCATTAGGTGAAACCTTAACTGGTCATCAGGTTTTCAGAACTTTCAAGCTGCCATTGGGAAAGATATACTTGATGTTGCACTGATTGCACGGAGATGCTCAAGAAGAAGTGGTAAAAAAAACAAACTACAGTTTTCAAAACCTTAACTCCCTTTGTTTCCCTCACCTCTCTCCATTTTTCATTGTTTTTTTGCCTCCCTAGTACCATCATAACAGGTTAATGCTACCAAACAATAACAAGGTGAAGACATGGTGAATAATAGTTGACCATCTTACTTCCCATATGTTTGTGTCTCACATAGTTGGCATGTGAGCTGAAATCCTATTGGCTTTCTTGGCTGAAAGTTAAAAGTTTGTTTTGGGAAATCTTTTGGGGAACATTCACTTGTATCTATGATCTCTTGTGTTAGTTACATAAAATGAATATTTCCAGTATTACATGAACCACCATTATTTTCCCAATCCTTTTTTTGCAGTACTCATCATAATCTGTATATTCCATTCTTTCTACGAAATAGGATTCTCTTAAAGTTGTTGTTGAGATCCTTTGCAAAGTATTTTACTATGTGGACATCTAAACTTTTAGCTGCTTCTAGGGTCTGGTGATTTTGTTTCTGGCCCGTAGCACTTTTGTACGAGTGAGAGGACTTAGTGCACATAGCTTACATGTGAGAGATCTAAAGATGGTCTGCCAGTTCTCTGGGATGACTCCTGTCAAGATTTGTTGTTCTGATTAAATGATCCAGCAATTCTCCTTGAATAAGTTTTGTGTGAATTTTTTTCTGGCTACCAGATTTCCAAATGCCTTGGGATTGAAAATGGATTATCAACTTTGAAGCAGTTATGTCGCTTTTGGAAATCCAATTTGAAAAAGGAGGATACTATTTGAGAGTGGAGAATGTCGTATACTCTCTCAGACTAACTTAATCAATTTATTGCTCTTAATTCTTCAGTAATGTTTCCATATAAGGCTACATTTCCTAAGAGGGGAATATCTTTTTCTCAAAAAATTACTCTCAATAAGTACTGACTGGACACCACTAACTTTGAGAAAACTAGTTCAAAGGATAGAACTTTCACATTTTTGTCATTAATATAAAACTCTTTGCAGAAGAAGAATTCCATTTGGTTCTTATTTTGCAATTTTCCTAGGGACACGAATGTGGAGAAGAGGAGCTGATTCAGATGGTTTTGTAGCAAATTTTGTGGAGACTGAACAAATCATACAGTTGAATGGGCACACTGCATCTTTTGTTCAGGTAAACTCCTCATGAGGACTTTTTTAATTAGTTGTGCTATGAAATATTTAAAGATCCTTCACTCACAGTCTCTCATGGATAGCTTATGACAGGTGTAATTTGATTGCAATTTTTCTCTATAATGATCAGTGATTTTATTTTTAATTTATAAGGAAAAGTCTAATATACATGATATCTGTAATGTGGAGAAATGCTATAATAATTTACTAAGCAACTATATGCCATTTAAGCTTATTCTTTTGTGAACTGAATCCAAAATTCCTTTCCCCATGGATCCTGTATCTTGCACACTGGAGACATGTAGATATTAATTACATGATACCGTGTTTGCCCTATTTCTCAGTTTTATTTCCTGCTAAACTAATTTCCCTTTCTCTAGGTCCGAGGATCAATACCATTACTCTGGGACCAGATTGTTGATTTGACATATAAGCCAAAGTTTGAAATCGTGAGACCTGAGGAAGCAGTGAGTAGTCCTGATCTCCACATTATGTTCTGACCTTGTTAAATCTGGTTTCCTGACTTCTTCTTTTACTAAATATTTATGCAGCCTCGGGTGGCTGAGAGACACTTTTTGGATCTGAGAAAGAAATATGGAAATGTTCTTGCAATTGATCTAGTTAACAAGGTAACATGAATACCATTGTGTTAAAACCTTGCACATTACCTTCTTAGTAATACTGGTTGCATGTATCCTAACAACCAATTCAGGCAATATTTTACCTTATTTAGAACCTATAACTATGATAAGTCTTCATTTCATCGATGAACCGTGTCTAGTTTTGACTCAGTTATCATGGATGCGAAAATCGACGTAGGTAGTTGTATGCCAACCCAATTTTATGCAAAATAGTGGACTTAGTTGCCAACTCTGGCAGGTGGTGCCTAGGCCACCAACCTGGAATCTCTTATTTTTATTAATAAATAAACACAGCGATGTCATTTTTTATTCTACTTTTAACTGTTCGTTGCATTAGATCGTGTGTTCATAATGAATTTATAATTTATGTATTAGAAAATTTTGAAGTGAGATGTTTGAAATAACACAATTAATAATAAAAATATAAAAAATCGGCCTAGGCGCACTAACTGCCCGATTTCTGCCAAGCGATTTTAGCAACACTGATATGATCTACTTTAAAAATGTCGCTTGATCTTGGTAGTTTGCAAATAATTTTCTTTCTACAAGTAAAATAAGTTTCTTTCTAAAATTGGTTCCCCTGAGCCTCTAATTATAGTATGTTTAGTTCTTAACACTTGAAGGGGTCATATTCACCATTAAATAGTTTTGAGGAAGAGTTCTCATTAACCAATACATAAGTAGAAAATTCCTAGAATTTTGATAACTATTGGAGTTCTACCAGGGAGATATTTACTGCATTTAAAACTTGAAAAGGGATCTAATCTGAAGATGACAAAATGAAAATTAATATCCCTACCTGTTAAAATAGAGAATAGTGCATAGAGAGCATTGGTTTTCCTTTCCTATCTTCAGTTCTTCATAGTTTCTTTCCATTTATATTCAATTCTAAGCAAGTAATAGGCACTTTTATTATGATGATGTTATAAAATATTTATTCTAAATAGCTTCCCTTCTTGGGAATGAAAAAGTGGCCTCATCTATGTTCAACACCATATAACTATAAGAATGCCAAAGGATTCAATAGCTGAAATTTTAGTGATCTCATGTTGAGAATTCACTGAATGAGCAGCAATGAGTTATTTCAGTTTTTTACTTGTTGGGAAAAAAATTGACTTTCTTGAAGCCATCGAATAGTTTGTCACAGATCAATTGCTCTTTCTGTAAATTGACCACTTCTAACGATATACAGTGCGCCTTACTTTTTACTTGATAGGAGATAATAAGAAAAAGGAATATGGAAGAGAGATATCAGATATTTATGTTTCATATAATTCAAGTAATAATTAATAAAGAATTGCTAGATTGTTTAGATTTATGTTAACATCAGTAATGACGAGTTTTAATTCAGTGTCAAATCTAATGGCAAATACCAAGATAACAATACAACTGATATGATAACACTAAGAATTAAATTAAGTACAGTAAACACTATAACAGAGTAATCCAAAATAAGTAGGAATTCTTTTATGCATGCATATTTGTTAACTTCAAAATAACCTCCATAAAAGAATTTAGAACATTCAACATGAAATAACTATTGACAGAATAAGGAATTAGAAACCCAATTAGTTCTCTTTTTTCCTTAAAATTTTGAATAAAGAAAGCATTAAACTAGATCAAATCGGTTAACCAGTTTTGACCTGCTTATCATCAACTGAAGAATTTTGAGTTTTGGAAACCTTGAGGACAAATTTATACTGTCAGTCTTATAAAGAACTACTTATTAAGTTCACTGGTTAATTGTCCTTGTTAAATTAGCAATTTTTGTTTGAACCAATATTTCTGAAATTCAGCCAAGACCTACAGCCATGTCCTGCAACAAGTGAAAGATAGCCATTCTAATATTATCCTGTAAAGTAGACCTCATGCTGAACATTGTTAAACACCAAACTGTTAGTCTCCTTCATGAAAGACTTCTCTTTCAATCTTTTAGTCCCTTTCACATATATTTTTTTTCGTCAAATAATGACTACTGATAATCCTTTTTATTTGGCCCACTGAAGTACTCCAACATATTCTCAGGTTACAATTGAAAACAGCATTGTTCTCTTAACCCATTCACCATGTTATGAAAGTGTGATACTGTTAGTGGATTCTTGAGTTGATATCCAATGTCAAGTTATTAACCTCAGTGCTCTATTCGTAGTTGAATTTGTCATATTTATATTTATATCTAACAAATATATATATATATATATATATATATATATATATGAAAGAGAGAAAAATTCTAAGACAGAGTTGATCTGTGGTTTGTTGATTATACACTAATTTAGAATGCATGGTCTCTTTCATTTTGGGGAATAAGAAGCCGTAGGATAGCATATATGATATCAAAAATCCAGTTGACAGGTTGTAGATTATTTTAAGTAAAGTGGCTCAGTTTTTCCTTGGGTCCTTTCTTCTTTCATGTTCCTACATGTTTTTTTTTTTTAATTTTCCTCTTGGTATTCATATCCTATTTTTCTGAACTTCCAACAGCATGGAGGTGAGGGACGCTTGTGTGAAAAATTTGGCCAGGCAATGGAATCTATTGCTAGTGATGATGTGAGGTACATTGTGTTTCAATCTGATTATTTTGCTACTGTTCATGGATCACATGGTTGAAATATGGCTATATCCTTACTTTACATCATTTTGCAGATACCTACACTTCGATTTTCATAAGATATGTGGTCATGTTCATTTTGAGCGCCTTTCCATTCTTTATGAGCAAATTGAGGATTTTCTCATCAAAAGCAGGTATTTTACTTATCAGAGGAGCATCCATCTGTATTTATTTTATAACGCATTGATTCTTAAAATTTGGAATTTGAATATTTGATAAAAACTGTATTTTTGTCCAATCATTATTTGATTGTGCCAATCAATAATCTGAGTTTGTTGTTTGGAGTTTTTATTAATTTCTTGGTATAACAGGTACCTTTTGTTAAATGAAAAGGGGGAAAAAGTTGAAGCTCAAATTGGAGTTGTGAGGACCAATTGCATTGACTGCTTGGACCGTACAAATGTCACTCAGGTATGTTAATTGATAGAGGCTCGCATGATATCTTGTTTCCATTCACTCTGTTCAAGTTCCGTCTCATTAGTTTGCTTCTGAAACACTTTTTGTTTCTGGATAGAACAACAGCTTATTTTTCCTGAACTTTCTTGCAATAGATTGTGTTATCTTGTAATGTCTGTGTTATCAATTCATGTTGCTTAGGAAACTTAAAAGAAGGTCCTTATATTGATCTGTAAATGTAAAGATAATTATACAGTATATTTACGTCATGTATCAGAACAGAACTGTGATGCCTTCTTCTGTGTTTATGAGGCAAGAAACATGTGATGACTGAGGGGTCTGCAGATCATGTGAAAGCATACTTGTTTAGGTTTTATGGTATTGTAATCTACTGGTTTTAGAGGCATTAATTGAACCAGCTGATTTTAGAGACTTTTTAGCTCATCTTGAAAAAATAGGATGGATTTATGGGAAACCGTGCAATACAACGATGGCCAAAGATGAACACTTAAAAGTCTTAAATTGATGCAACAAATGCATGTTAGTTGACCAAGGCCTCTTGGGTCCTATTTACATTGCTACTTCTTTAGATGAACACAGATTTTTCTTGGGCGCTTGAAATAATTTCAGCTAATATTAAGCTATGCAGTGAGACTTTCACAAATCATACAATCATATGTTTCTTTTTAACCTGTCCTGCTTACACTACCAGATGCAGCACATCCTGCTTGTATATAATGTGCATGTGTTCATTGGTGACAATTTTTTCTCCGAACACGCACTTAGGTCGGATACATCATACAGTACTTAAAATTACAAAGTAAACCCCCAAATAATCAACAAGCTCCTGGTTAACTTAGTCAAGTGGAATAAAAATTAAATTGAAGTGTACTTATTTTTTGTTATGAAATCAAAAGCATATTTGTACTATGACAGATAATGCCAGGAATGTGACTGAAAAAAAGAAGAGAGAGAGAGAGAGAGGATAGTATCAATATGTTCATGATCAACATTTCTCATCCATTTAATGTTTCCTCCACTTCAGAGCATGATTGCTCGTAGAATGCTAGAATTTCAACTTCGGAGGCTTGGTGTTTTTGATGCTGAGGAAACTATCAGTACACATCCCAATTTTGATGATAGCTTTAAAATCTGTAAGCATCATTGTTTAATCAACTATATGAATTACTCAAATTTCATTATTCTTCTCATAGTTTTCGTCTTTTCAATATCATTCAGTGTGGGCTAACCATGGAGATGATGTAAGCATCCAATATTCTGGTACTCCTGCTTTAAAGGGAGATTTTGTCAGGTACCCTGAATGAATCATTTTTTATGAACAACATTTAATTTATGAATTGCTCTTGAGAAAATAATAGCAGGGAAATAGAAGTTCCATTAAAGAAAATTATAGATTTATTATTCTTTAGCTTCTGAGGTTCTTTTTTCAGCTAGTTAATAATTTTTAGTTGCAAAATTTTCCTTTGGATTCTGTAAAAACATTATTGTGGACTTGGAGCATTTTCTAGCAGGGTACCTTTTCGCTATCAGGACTAGCAAAATTTTATGTGCAATCTGCATGAATATTCAGAAGATGTTTCGATTTAAAGAGTTCATGGGTAATCAAAATGACATACTCACTTTGGATTTCTGTTGCAATGAGAGGACTCAAATGGTCAATCAGAGAGGTGCTTTAGGGCTATTTTCTATGACACACCTCACTATGTACCTTAGATCGAGTTGATTCCTGAAGATGAAATACATTGGGTAAATGAATGTCATCCCTGCTTAGCATATATAATTTCTTAAGCACCAAATATTTCCTCAATTATTTAAGAATGTATTTTCTTGATTCATCAGGTCACATGATATTAATCTTCCAGATCTCTTCTTCTTCTTCTTCTTCTTCTTCTTCTTCTTCTTCTTCTTCTTCTTCTCCTTGTCTCAAATACCCACCTTCAGTGTGGCTCTGACTTGAGAATGAAACCTAAGACCTATAAAAGATCCTCCATTTCCAAAACCAAATTTATAAGGCTAAGCCAAAGTGTGATAAAGCCCGGGATACAACGATCTTAGAGCCCAACAGACTAGTGGTCTTACTCGTTTTGGCTTCTTGCAGTTATTCATTGGCCTAAAAAAACCATTCCAAATCATAGAAAATATGTTAAAGGTGCCAATTACCTTAATTACCATCTATCTAGCCATTATAGCCTATACTTTAAATCAGCATATTAGGTTAAATATTTGATATTTTAAAAGAGAAAACAATTGCTCAGAAAAATCAAATGAATGTTGAATTCATTCAGAGTATTTCTCATACTAAAGTCATCTTTGTATGTCTGGATAAATCACTATACGCTATTAATTCAAAGAGACATGTGATAATTCTATATCTCCTTGCATGAATCTTTTAAATAACAGATTTGGCCAAAGGACAATCCAGGGGGTTCTCAAAGATGGCTGGAATGCTCTCATGCGGTATTACTTAAACAACTTCTGTGATGGTACAAAGCAGGTTTGCATGCTTCCCTCTTCATAGTTTGCAAATTCATTGAAGTTGCACCTAAATTCGTTGGTTAGTTTCTGCTGGTCTAATGTTGACTGCTTATCCAGCTTTATCATAGTTCTTATGGGTGTCGTTTCTCTCTCTCTCTCTCTCTCTTGCTTCATTTTGTATAAACGTAAACAAGTTATTTTATGGTTGGTTGTCAATAGTATTAAGCTGGATTTTCAAAGTTCCATTCTGCAATTTTTTCTGTACCTTAATTATTCAATATGAAATCATGAAAGCTTCAGTTTATTTATGCTTATATTCATTTCTGTTAACAAATTGGTTCACATTATTTTCAATTAGTCTCTTTGATATGCATAAATTATTATGTAGTCCATATTTCATGCTTATCTATTTAACCATTCAGCTGAAATCCTAATAATTTTCACTTTGATCCTTTTTGAAGGATGCCATTGATTTATTACAAGGACATTATATTGTTTCTGTTTCACGAAGCATGACTCCTACAGCACCGAAAGGTGGCATTGAGGCTATAGCAGTGAGTATTTCAATAGTTACCAGCTTTCTCCCCTTATGCAGATGTCTATGTGCATTTTTCAAGTTCATTTAGCAAACCCACATGGCAGAATAATGCTTAATTTGTTGTTGTTTTCTTCCTTACCCCAATCGATTTTTGAAAATTGAAATATCTTTTAGCTGCCATGGAGCTTTGATTGTTTTGTCCTTTAGTTTACAATTTTTAGTTATTTAGCGGACTTATACTGTACTTTTCCACTTCCGCAGTCTTTTCCATTGGCTTTCGCACTGATAATGACCGGTTTCTTGTTCGCAACAATGTCCCTAAGACGAGGTTAGAATGCACTTACTTTACTGTAACAGCTTTTACTGGTAGCTTTATTGCAATTCTTCCACTTATTTGATTGGTCTTGTTTTCCCTTGGTTTTATAATTACCTCGTAAACTAGTATGATATTGACCCCCAGCTTGATGTAAGTGGGCCCTTGAGTATCTAGAACTATGGGATGTTCATGATCTAGAATGTAGAATACTAGAATCTCAAGTTGCATTTGGATTGAGTAATTTGAAAAGAATAAATTTCAAATCCATCTAAATTAAAGTGGATTCAAACCCACTTAAATAGTTCAAATTAAAATAGAAGTGTTTTTGAAATCCTTCAATGGAAACTATCACCGACATATTTGTTATCATAGGTTTCAGATCCATTCTCAAATCCTTCAATCAAAACGCAACCTCAAGGCTCAAACTATTAGTAGGATTCTTTGTTGTGTCATTATAGAGCTAATTAGGAGTCAAATAACATATACATGTTCTCATCCATTCTCCTAAAAATAGCTAAAACAATTTCGAAAATATGATTTTGCATGGGGAAAATCACTATCATTAAGGAATCAGAACAATGTCCAGCAAATCCGACCAAATATTTTAATCATGCACAAAGCCTATGTGCCTAAAGATGTACCGGGATGAGACAACCCTAGAAATAAATGTTAGAAGTGATTTGTGTCCCTGCAGAAGTAGAGTCTTTGATTAGTTTTTGAGCATGTTTCTACTTTATCAACAACATTTAAATATATTTTGAAGTAGTATTACTAATCAAGTATATAATTTTGCTACCTTCTCTCACATTCCATTATAAAATGAATGATCATGAAGAACAATATAATTTTGTATAAGAGGACTCTTCTAACTGAAATACTCAATGCCTTCATCCCTGAAGTTGATTCAGTTACTTCGACACTCACATTTATTATTCGATTCTGAAAGAATCTGTCCCTGTTGGTGGATATAATTTACCCCTTTAGCAATGGATACTAATTAGCATCTCACTCGTTTTTTTATCTGTAGTTCGACATGATTGGTGGAATCTATTATTTTCCTTCATGTGGGCAAGCATGAGTTTAGCTATAGCAGCATTTGTGAGGGCGAATGGACGCATGTTCTGTAACCGTCCTCGTCTGCACCAACCGAGGCGTTGATTCTTGCTTCAAAGTTTTGGCAGTTGCAACCAACATTCAGCAACTCATCTGCTCAGAAATCTCTGTTGATTTTTGTAGTACATGTATTCTTTCCTTGAGAAACTCTCATCTATAATATTTCGTGTTACCCTCCTATATATAGCTACTTTCTTCTGTGACATATTTATTTGGTTGTGATAGTGAATGGCCATTACATTGAATCATATTGTGATTGCTGGTTTTTACATTTCTATGCATCTCAATTCTGTGTAATCTGCTTCGTGGATCTTCATTCCATCTTTTTATTTGTCCCTTTTGAACCACCTAATTCTTGTCATTCAACATAGTAGGTATCCATGGCTGATTTTTCATGAAAAAAACTTGAGCAGGTATAGAACACTTGGAACTTTAAAAATACTGACATTTAAAACGAGTACATGAAAGCTTACAAGGCATGATATTTTGATCATTTGAAAACAGGAGGATACAATGGTTAAGAGTCTTCAAATGCAAACTATATTAATCCATAACAAGAGCTTGACAGGAGAAAGAGAGAATAAAAGCATGAAGAAAATCATAGCTGCTTCCTTCTTTTCTCCAAGTAAGGATAGATTCTCTGGAAGTTCAAGACGGCCCACACCAAATGGCGTAACCCTATCTCCGGCCACAATGCTCTCGGAGAATAGAGCAGGCTATTGGAAGTCTGCCAAAGGAGGAAATTGCTGAGACGCGTCTCACCTGAGGTTCTTACCAGTATATCTGGATCAGGCGCGATTCCCATGTACATATGCTTCTCTACGTCTCCTAGCTTTATGAGCCCCCCGTCTCCATCTTTCTTCTTCTTCTCGTCATTGATCTCACCGTTCTCAAAGGTGTTTCCGTTAAGGGCCACTAAAGGTTCACTTCCATTGGTCAAAGATTGGATGTCAGCCAACTTATCTTCACAGGAGAGTTGAGCAGCATGAGCAATCTCATCAGTTGAAGTGTAAGCAACACAAACAAGGAGAATGCTCCTCGTGTTATTAGACGTAGCTTTCATCGCCTTCTCAGCAGCAACCCTCACAGGCTCACTCAGAAGCTTCAGATTGCCTATGAAGTACACTCTCACACCATACTGGTTCACAATGCTCTCTTCTTTCAACAGCCCTTCAATCTTCTCCAACATCAAATCCATCACATACTGGACTTGCTCCGGCTTTCTTTTGAAGTTGTCGATACTGAAAGCGTATAGAGTCACGTACTTGACCCCCAACTCGTAGCAATACTTGAGCAGAGTCATGAGAGACAGGAATCCAGCTCTGTGTCCCATCCCCTCTCCCAGTTTCCATTTTCGAGCATATCTTCGATTTCCATCTAAAATGAAGGCCAAGTGGTTGGGGATTGGACCAACAGATAGCACACTAAACAGACATCTTCTCATGTAGCTAACTGAGCTCCCAAACAACTTCACTGAAAGTGCACTATTCTGTTTCTCCATTTGCTGTCAATTCAATATAAAAGGCAGTAAGATTAAACATAACAAGATATACAATCTTCAAGTGATCATTGCAATGTCAACTTATATTAATTCCAATATTGCCTCAACATCAAATGGGAAGAAACTTATTAACAAATCAACAAACATTTTGCAGTCAATTCAATACAAAAAGCAGTAGGATTAAACATAACAAGTACACAATCTTGAAGTGATCATTGCAATGTCAACTTATATTAATTCCAATATTGCCTCATATAACATCTATTACACTAAATTCACTGATTAACAAATGAACAAACATTATGGCAAAATCAAAGGGATTGAAGAATGTTGAGTGGAGAGAGGAAAAACAGTTACCTTTCTTCAAACCAAAGCCAAAATCAACAAGTAATGGAAACAACAAAACCTGCAGCCTTATAGCCAAAGTGGTTGGTTAGTCAACAAAAACCCATTTCAACAATAAAACTATAAGTAAAAAGAAAGTGGCAAAAATCAGAAGAAAAATCAGTGAATAATAGTAATACTTTTGCAACAATTTTAGTAGCTATTTAGTATATTGGTTTTGAATGTTGATGAGAGGCCACCACGCTCTTGGTGTGGCCGATTATTAGGTCTAGATGTGTGCACTAATTTTGATTTTAGTTTTACCAAAATGAATCACAGTTTTTGTGTGTTTTCTTGCACTCAATGCAAAACTCCAATATATATATATACACATATAAAGATTCCCTTTTCTTTTTCTTCATAATTTTTTATTAGTCTAATTTCTTTTTTTGAGTCCCAATTGAATTGACATCCTATTTTCTTGATCTCACATTCATATAGATAACCAGCTTAAGATCAAGAATGGGTACACGTGTCACCAACATTTTCTTTGAATTTTTTTTTTTTTAAGGGTTTTATTTCTGATAAGTAAAGGAGAAAGGTGATGGATCACTAACGTAGTAATATATGGTGGTCGCAATTTTTCTTTTTCTGTGTGGTTATTTAAATTCTTGAAAATGTTACGTGTGATCAAAAAATTTCAATGCAGCAATCAATAATTTCTTGAAATGTAGTAGACAAATTTTGAAAAAGTACTATTAGTTAATTAAAATAGAAAGACCCCACAAACATGTGTTTACATATACTATAGAATTTAATTGAGAAAGCATAAAGAGAAAATTAACTCAAATATTAACCAACATAAAAATATTATGTTCCACCTCAAATCCAACAGATATTTCAAACCATTGAATAATAAAATACTAAATTATATTATTTTTTATTACTAATGGAAATACCATCTATAAATATATGTTTTCCAATACAAATAATATTTTAAAATTTTATTTTCTAAGCTCATTTAAAATTTTCATCATAAATCTCTCTCTAATATATATATATATATATATATATATCTATTACATATATAAAAGTATGAATATTTCTTACAAAATATGGATTGTCTAATATATCCTTATTAAAGATTTTATTTAAGGTTATAATTGTAATTTGTGATTTTCATATTTAAATAATTTTACATTAGAATTGTAAACCTAAATCATATAGAATTCTATCATAAGTAGGACTCTATTATATTAGGACTTTAATTTATGGATATTTCTTACAAAATATGGATTGCTTAATATATCCTTATTAAAAATTTTATTTAAGTTTATAACAATAATTTGTGATTTTCATATTTAAATATTTTTACAGCATTCCAAACCAAAATCATGATTTATTATAAGTAAGACTCTATTATACTAGAACTTTAATTTACTAGATTTTTTTGAATCTAATTTAATTTAATATAGGTTGTATATTCTTATAAAAAATTATTATTTAAGATTAGTAGTAATATAATATTTTTATTTAAAAAATTCATCCTCCACATGCGACACATGTGCTAATACTCGTATATATATATATATATATATATATATATAAAAAAAATTATATACATAGTTTTGAATACAATTCTTATGAAATCATCTCATGTATCTAAATTAGATGTTAACTTGTAAAAATGAGTTTAGGTGTCGGATAATAGAAATTGATTTCACGAATTTGTACAGCCACATGTTACTTCATGTATATATAAGTAATAAATATCTTATATGATATATATTTATATATATAATTTTGAATATATATAGTTGATTCAATTATTACATAAAGCATTATATTTATAGGGAAAAAAAAAAAGGATTATGTAATGTGAAATAAATGGTTGCGAAATGCGGAAAGTGAAATCTAAGAAAATTCCAAATTGAAGAAGTATTAATCAATATTTGGAAGTAGAGGCCGTTTGTGTTTGTCCATGCACTAGAAGGAACCAACTAGAATACTAATGTAACCGTTTAAAATCATTTCTCCAAACTGTATATATCAACCATTATTTTCATACACATCATTTAAAAAGGACACGGTGCCCTCAACTTAACCGATGTTAAATATATATTCTTCAAATATCATGTGTATATTCTTAAGGTATTACTTACATACAAAACAAAAAAAAATTGATACCTTTAGTGAATAAGTAAGTAATACCTTAAGGGTATACACGTAATACCTGAAGAGTATGTATCTAATACGTATCATTGAATAGAAAGTAATATCATAAGAGTATGCACGTGATACCTAAAGAGTATATATCTGATACCACAATTTAACATGGAAAAGTGATACCTTAAGAGTATACACGTGATACGTGAAGAGTACATATGTGAAAGTCCTACGTGGATCTGCAAAAACAAAAACAAAGTTGTCCCAAGTCCTACGTGGATCTGCAAAAACAAAAACAAAGTTGTCCCAATCAAAGTACACGGTGTTGTCGGCGGTGTCGACAACACCAGCGTAACACACAGCGGAAAAATAGATCGAATTAAAAGTTGCAGAACACAAACGATATATCCACGAGTATACAAATACTCGTGGAATGCCTTCAGGGCGAAAACTCCTTTATTGAATATGTGTATGTGTACAAAGGAGAAAGAAAGATCTCTAAAAGAGATTCTTTCGAACAAACGACTCAATACGTCCTATGAAATGAATATGAAACCTAGGGACGTATACAAACTATCTCAATTGAACACTCCGAAGAACACCTATATCAAAAGTCAAGAGTATGCAAACTCTATGACACACAAGAAAAACGATGTTGCCTACGGTGTGAACAACACAACTCTTGACACCAGTGTACTGCCTATACTAGACTGCTTAAGCTCTCGATTCTGTGTATCCTTGATCTTCAGCAGCTTCACCTATTTATAGAGCTCGAAGTACACATGGTGTAGACTCCACTTCCCATGATCTTGGAGTGCTCCATGATCTCCATGACTCCATAACTCACGTGCAACATGGGAGTGGACTTGTTCTTGACATCTTCAACCTTGCTTGACTTCTTCAACTCAATCTTCTAGATCTCTATCTTGACTTTATCTTCTTTGGACCTTGTTCTCTCAAACCACGTTCTGCAAAGACACGATCTCTCTCTTGAAATCCCGTTTTGACTTATTCATCCCACTTGATTTTATATCACTTTGAATCCTATCAAAACACATGAGCAAATAACAACTTCCTAAGACTTAGGAAAGTTTGTTAGTTAGTCTTTGAGATTCAAATATAAAACACGTGATTTTAACAAGTCAAATCTTAAGTGAGAGAATCAAATCTTTTTCCAAATCTTTTCAAATAAAAATATCCAATTAAAATCTAATTAAAATCTAATTTGAATTTAGGATAATATTGAAAAAGGAAAATTATTATTTGTTGGAAAATCCAACATTAACAATATGTAACATCACGCGTTGGGAGCACTAATTTAAGATTTGTACCCTAGGGGTATATAAGTTTTTGTCTAATTTCAAAAATGGTTCTGTTACGAGTAAATTTATGATAAGTATTATATTTCGTGTAATTCACCAAATATAGCATTTATCGAAACATACAACTATAACTAACATAATATAAAAGGTCAGTGATCTTTTATCTAAAGTTAAAACATTGCACTTAAGTTATGAATTTGGGCATAAATGTAGGATTAACATAATACAAAGATAGATTTAACATAACACAAATGTAGGTCTAACATAACATAAATGTTATTATCAAAAATAAAAAATCAAGTGCGAAAAAAAAAAGTGCGGGCAGGTTGACTTGGATCCGACCCGGATGCATGGATATGAGATCCATACACCAGATTTACAGAAGACCTTCTCATTATGTAAAGGGTAAAAAACAAAAACTCATCTCAAGTATACGTGATTTAACACTTTATCATTTTTAAATGTTTTCATTTCACTATATAAAGTATGAGAATTTTGCAGGTTACAATATTTATGGCTGACACGTCATCAAATCTCGCCGAAGGCTCTTCAAGTGCATTTTAAAAAGTTTTCAATTCACTGTATATAGTACGTGGATCTTGCATGTTATAATATTTCTGACTGTCACATCGTAAAATCTCATCGAAAACAGCTCACATGTCACCATTTAATTTTTAGAGGGGTTATTTACACTTTCGGCGACAATCTTTGACGATATGAAAATCACAATTTTCTTGAATTTTACCTGTCATTTTAATAAAGTAAATCATAATTGTAGGAAAAAGAGAAAAAAAAGATTAGGTAATGAAGATATTGTAACTTACGTCTTCAAAACAAATTTATTCATCTAAAAATCATGGACGTAAGCAATTTCCGATGAGATTTTACGATGAGTTAGTTGGAAATGTTGTAATCTGCAAAATTCGTGAATTTTATATAGTAAAACGAAAACTTTTAAAGTTCATATAGTAAGTTGCTAAATTTAAATGCACTTGATCAATCTCCGGTGAGGTGTGATGACCTAGCAATCGGAAATATAGTAACGACTTGCAAAATTCTTATACTTTATGAGCTACACTTACATGCACCTGGGGCACGGATCTCTGGATCTGTGCCCCCGACCCGAACCGTTTGATCCGACCCGCACCACATTAATTATATATATATATATATATTTTTTCTTTCACCCTGCTGCACATCTCTTCTTCTTCTTCTTTTTCTCCTTCTTTTACAATCTGATCTGCTTCCTCCTCCTCCTCCTCCTTCTTCTTCTATTTCAATTTCTTCATATGATTGTTACTAGTTTTGAGTTCTAATTTTTTCAGATTTCAAATTTTATGTTCATCTCTGTTGTTCTTCTCTTTTCTTTAGGATTCATATATTCAGGATTGTATATGTATGTAATTTGATATGCAACTTTGTTGGTTATTGAATGATGATATGAAGTTGTAGAAATCTGATTGAGGATTATGAATTTGCAGAAAATTTGGGGAAAAGATGATAAGATCGTAATTCACAATCTATTATTTATATATTCATATCACTGAATCTTAAAGAACATATATTTAACACTTAAAGAGTATATACATAACACCTATAGAATATATATATTACACATATTACTGAATAACATAATATGGAATCTATATATGTGATACCTCAAGAACATACATGTAAACCTAAATAGTATATATATATATTACACCTATCATGGAATCTATATATGTGATATATCAAGAACAAACATGTAACACCTAAATAGTATATATATAACATCTGTAAAGAATATATATTACACTTATCACTGAATCACATAATATGAAATGTATATGATACCTCAAGAACATACATGTAACACCTAAAAAGTATATATATGACACCTATAGAGTATATATATATATATATATAATATCTATCACCATATATGTGACACCTCAAGAACATTCATGTAACACTTAAAGAGTATATATATAACTCCTATAGAGTGTATATATATAACACTTCCTATCACTATATATGTGATACCTCAAAAACATACATGTAACACCTTAAGAATATATATATATATATATATATAACACCTATCACTATATATGTGATACCTCAAGAACATATATATCTATAACACTATATAAGTATGGATGTTTTGTCCATTTTTTGTAATACCAAATTTAACCCTCATGATTAAATTTAATTGATGTGAAATAGAGTCCTATTTAAATGAAACTCTTTATTAAGAATAGTAATGTAATTTAATATTTATTTATTTTTCTAGAAATCCTTTACTTTTACAACTCTTCTAGAACATTTTTTACATGAATTGATTATTTTTCTTCTATAACATTTTAAATTTGAGACTAAAATTAGTTTCATACTGATATATATTTAAAGAGCTTTTCAATGGTATAAAAGCTTATGAAAAAAAAAATATACTATGAATTTAATATTTTTATTAAAGTATTGTACTATTAGAAGTTAGGGATAATTTCAATTTTGGTTTTATATGTAAGATAATTTCCATTTTTATCTTAGGTTTATTAAGTGTTCATTTTTAATTTGGTCCTCTATATTATCATATTTTTCAATTTCAGTCATTTTTTTGTCTAAATTTTCAAAATTGCTGACGTAGTTACCAAAATTGAAGACAAAATATAATTATCTTTTATATAATAATCAGAAAGTTTGAATTACCAAAAGTAAAAAGAAATAAAATTAAATAACCATGTAGATTAGACTTTGGTTCAAATAATCTATTAAACTAAAATTATTCTTCTATAACATCCAAAATTTGAGACTAAAATTAGTTTCATATTAATATATATTTAAAGAGTTTTTCAATGATATATTAAATATTAAAAGTTTATGGAAAAAAAAAGTTATACTATAAATTTAATATTTTTATTAAAGTATTGTACTATTAGAAGTTAGGGATAATTTCAATATGGTTTTATATATTAGACAATTTCCATTTTTTGTACAATTAAGTATTCGTTTTTCAATTTTGGTCCTCTATGTTTTAATTTTTTTTTCAATTTTAGTCATTTTTTTGTCTAAATTTTCAGAACTGCTGACGTAGCTATCAAAATTGAAGGTAAAATATAATTATCTTTATGTAAGAATCAGTAAGTTTGAATTACCAAAATCAAGAGGAAATAAAATTAAATAACCATGGAGATTTATTTGGAAGACATAGAGACTTTGGTTTAAATAATCTATCAAACTAAAATTAAGTATTATAGGTACCTGAACTTTGGAATTTTATAATACCATCACCAACCTTTGCGAATGATACTAATATGCAACCAAATGTTGTCAACGGTAGAAAATTCCCCTTAAGATATTTATTTCGAAGGGTATTTTTATCTTTTAAAAATATTAGGGTAGAGACTGTAAGTTTGAAAAGTTTATAGAACTCACAATATTTCTTATTATACTTTAAATTCTCAAAATCATGTTTTCAATTCGAAAATAAACAAGAGAAATCGAGCCATTTGGTTACGAGTTAGAGGGAATTTGGTTTTCAACTTGAGGGGCAGTCATGAAATTTTTCGACGACTATGATGGGGATTATTTGATGTTATTGGTGTGTTTTTTGTCATATTTTTATGAAAAGTTAATGAATTGATGTGTCATTGAATATTACCCGAAAACATAGGAATTTAGACGAAAATGAGAGTTTTGAGGGTTTTTCATTATCGGTGATGTGGCAGTCATAGCGAGCACCAAATATAATTGAGAAATTAATTAATCAAAAGACAAAAATATATACCCTCAAGAATAAGCAATTTTTGTACAATATTCCACTGTATCGGTCTATAAGTATCATTTGCAAATTAATGTTGGCAATGGTAAAGTTCCAAAATTCTAATAATTTTGTGTAAAAGGTTTATAGTTTTGGGTGATTTTTGTTATTTACCTTAATTTTCTGTAATAACAAATTATAAATTCACATGTATGAAAAGAGTTTAAGAAAAATGTATTCAAGAGCAATGTAATAACAAATTTTCGGTACAATATTCCACTGTATCAGTCATACCATTATACGTCAAATAATCTATATATTTTTATCTTTATTTCTTTCATTTCAAATTGTAATTTTCTGTAAACTTTCTATCTTTACAAATATAAATATTATAAAATCATCATTTAACGTTTAAAATTATTAAATTACCATTAAAAAATATAAATATAATTTCAAGTTTTTCTAATTAAATTCTATTTTAATAAATATAAATGTTGAAAGAAATATGAAAACTAAGATTTTAAATTTTGTGGGGCTTACATAGTGAATTAATTTGTCATGAATTTTGTATGTTTTGGTTAAAATTTGGTTTTCAACTTGACTAAGGTACTTAAACTTTGAAACTTTATAATATTATCACAAAACTTTATGAATGATACTAGTAGGACGTCAAATGCTGCTGGCGGTGGAAAATTCCCCTGTAGATGTTTATTATGAAGGGTATTTTAATCTTTTAAAAGTATTCGGGTGGAGGTTGTGATTTTGCAAAGTTCATAAAAACGGAAACTAAAAATTTTAAGATGGTGAATTCATATTGTACATTAATTAATTATGCAGAATAATAAAATAAACGAATAATATGGAAAAATTGAATGACATTTTTGTAAAAAAAAAAAAAAATTGAAATGTTTTTTTTTTAATTTTTTTTAATTAAAACATACTTGAAAATTATTTCAAATGTTCTTAAGAGACCTATAGATGTTCCTATTTAGTAAAACTATTAGATAAAGGCGAAAGAGTTTGAAAAAATTTATAAAATATTTGGAACCAATTGTTAACAAATAGTTCATTTGTATATTTAAATAATGACTTAAAAATATATGAAGTTGTATGAAGTATAGGTAGAAACATTTAACTAATGAGTCATACAATGATATGGTGGGGAAAAAAAAACACAAAAGATTTAGATAAATTACTAAATTTATTTGATAATTGATAAAACAAAAAATATTGATTAAAATAAACTTTAATTTGTGTACTAAATTTTCTGTCATACGTACCCTTATACGTGTAATAAGCTAGATCTTTTTATCTTTATTCATTTCCTTTTGAATTATAATTTCTATTAACTTTCTATCTTAATTTACAACTTTGGACATTTATATCTATATCTATATCTATATCTATATCTATATCTATAATATAATATATAACATTATATAAGTATGAATGTTTCGTCCATTTTTTGTAATGCCAAATTTAACCCTCATGATTAAATTTGATTGATGTGAAATAGAGTCCTAATTAAATAAAACTCTTTATTAAGAATAGTAATGTAATGTAATGTTCACAAAAACTTTTATGCATCAGGTGCATGGATCGATCCATGCACCTGACCCGACCCGCGCGTGTACGCGCTTCCATACGCGTCCCACGCGCCCTCATGCGCTCCCACGAACCTGGGAGGATTCGCTCAAATTCGCTCGTTAAGAATACCTTTTAGTTATGTTAAGGATACCTTTGAAATCCTAATTCCAGGTTACATACCACGTTATGTTAAGAATACATTTTAGTTATGTTAAGCATACCTTTAGGTTATGTTAAGGATACCTTTAGCTATGTTAAGAATACCTTTTGATTATATTAAGCATACCTTTAGGTTATGTTAAGAATACCTTTAGGTGATGTTAAAGATACGTTTGAAATCCTGATTCCAGGTTACATACCACGTTATGTTAAGAATACCTCTTAGTTATGTTAAGCATACCTTTAGGTTATGTTAAGGACACCTTTAGTTATGTTAAGAATACATTTTGATTATATTAAGCATACTTTTAGGTTATGTTAAGAATACCTATAGGTGATGTTAAAGATACCTTTGAAATCGTGATTCTAGGTTCCTTTGAAATCCAGATTTGATACCCTTAGAATTCGCTCCAGGTCACATACATTTACGTTATATTAAGGATACCTTTAGGTTATGTTAAGATACTTTTATGTTATGTTAGAGATACCTTTGTGTACAAAATGTGTAACACAACTACCTTATGGATAATGTATCTCTAACATAACATAAAAATATCCTTAACATAACCTAAAGTATGCCTGACGTAAAGTAAATGTATGAAATTTGGACATAAAGGTATCATTAACATAACCTAAAGGTATCTCTAAACATTACTTAAAGGTATTCTTAACATAACCTAAAGGTATGTCTAACTTAACGTAAATGTATGAAATCTGGGCATAAAGGTATTCTTAACGTAACCTAAATGTATTCTTACACATTACATAAATGTATTCTTAACATAACTAAAAGTCGTGACTAAAATTGAAAAAAAGTTAGCGCGAAAAAAAAAGCGGGTCGGATTACCCGGATTTGACCCGGTTGGATCCATGCACCTTATGCACAAGAGACTTACTCTTTAATGTTTATTTATTTCCCTAGAGTCATTTACTTTTACAACTCTTCTAGAATTTTTTTTACATGAATTGATTATTTTTCTTCTATAACATTTTAAATTTGAGAGTAAAATTAGTTTCATATTAATATATATTTAAAGAGCTTTTCAATCATATATATATTAAAAGCTTATGAAAAAAAGTTATACTATAAATATAATATTTTGATTAAAGTATTGTACTATTAGAAATTAACATTTGAATTACCATATTAATAATAAAAAGCATATACATATTTGAAAATACAAATTAAGATTTAGAATTTTAATTTTTTAAAATAATTCAAATTCTCATTTTTTACGTTGAACTATCAAGATATAAATTTTATTTAACCAAAAAGTATTCGGTTGGTTTTGAAGATGATTTAAATTGTATATATTATCAGTTAAATAAGAAATAAAATAGAAATAATTTCCTTTAATTATGACAAAATAGAAATAAGATGTTTCTAAAATGTAAGTAAACAATTTTATTGATAATTTTTAATTGATTGAACTTTAAATAAATTATGTTAATTAATGAAATTCTTATATTATAAAAAACAAGTACGTAACGTTTTAGAAAAATAAGTATTTAATAATAAATTATATAATTATAATATCTCACGTGCAATGCACATGTTGTTATACTACTTATAGAGAGAGAGAGAGTGTGTGTGTATATATATATATATATATATAACACCTATCACTAAATCACATAATATGAAATTTGGTGTGCATGGGTGCACATCAGATTAGGTGGGGGTGCGCGTGGGGGCACGGGCGCGAGTGGAGGCGGCCCACAGGGTCGGGTCAGGGGGCATGAATCTTGGATCCGTGCCACAGGTGCATATAAGTTTTTGTGATAATTTATATAGTGAAATGAAAACATTTAAAAATAGTAAAGTGCTGAATCACGTATACTTGAGATGTGTTTTTGTTTTTTTACCCTTATGTAAATGTTTTTGGAGTAGCTTGAACTAATTGGCTTAACCACATACCATGATTTTAAGTAATCAAATATTGGATTACGTTGATGAAACAGAAGAGTATATTATATATGAGATTCATCCATTCGGGTCCGTGTCAACCCACCCGTTTTCTCTTCTACTTTTTTTTTCTTAGCGCTTGATCTTTTGTATTTAGTCTTGACCTTTATATTATATTAAACCTACCTTTATCTAATTCACGAGATTATGTTCATGAAATGAAAGAGTATATTATATATGAGATCCATGCATTTGGGTCCCGGTCAACCCATATGCTTTTTTTTTTTTCTTCACGCTTGATCTTTTGTGTTTAGTCTTAACCTTTATATTATTTAAACCTACCTTTATCTGAATACAGAAGACCATCTCATTATGTAAATATTTTTGGAGTAGCTTGAACTGATTGGCTTAACCACATACCATGATTTTAAGTAATCAAATACTGGATTACATTGATGAAATAGAAGAGTATATTATACATGAGATCCATGCTTCCGGTCCAGGTCAACCCATCCGCTTTTTCTTCTTCTTTTTTTTTTCACACTTGATCTTTTGTGTTTGAGTTGGTCACTTATGAGACCGTCTCATGTGCGACGACACTCGCGCACAGTTTTGTTCCAAGACACAGTGGACCAAGAAAAAAAACTCATAATTATAGCTCCAAAAGACATATTTATAGATAAAAATCACATATTTATATCTATCTTGTCCTGAAAATATGTGGACCGCTTTTGTTTTTTCGTGCAAGGCACGATCGTGTCGCAGGACACAGTCGTGGCGAGATAAAACATCATATACTTATAGCAAAATAACACATACTTATAGTTGCAAAAGACATACTTATACACCGTGTTTTGGACACAGTCGGACATGATCGACCATGTCCTGGGACACGACCGTGCGCTAGTGCCGTCACACGTGAGACGATCTCACATGAGTTTTTGCGTTTGCGTTTAGTCTTGACCTTTATATTATGTTAGACCTACCTTTATATCTTGGTAGTCCTACATTTATACCCATATTTCATACCTCAAGTGCAATATTTTAAACTTTTAGAAAAAAAATCACTGACTTTTATGTCATGTTAATCCTACTATTATATTATATTAGTCCTACCTTTATGTACTACTATAAAGGTATGAAGTTTGGACATAAAAGTAGGTCTAACATAGCATTAAAATGGGTCTAACATAACATAAATATAGGTCTAATTCAAGATAAAGGTACAACACCTAAAATGAATTTGGGTGGGTTTTAGCGCACCCACTCAGACACGTGGGGTGAATGAACATGTGACCACGTCTGGAGGTACATGGGGCAGGTTTTGAACCTGTTGCATGAATCCTAAAGTTTTTGTGTATTACTCCCTCCGTCCCACATTATTTTGTCTACTTTGACCAGCACGGAACCTAAGAAAAAGCTGTTGACTTTGATTGAATGTGTTATTTTAATGTTTTTGAGTGACAATTTTGTAATTTAAAGGTATAATTTGAGTGCAAATTTTGTAAAGTGAAAGAAATGGAGGGGTAAGAGAGTTTTTTTTTTTTTTGCTATTTTTGGACTGACAAAATAAGATGAGACAAACAAAAAAGGAAAGTAGGCAAAATAGAGCGGGACGAAGGGAGTATATATTAAGGAATTTAGAGTAGATTGTTTGGTTTATATATTACATTAATTAATTGTCTCAAAGTATGTGTGCTTCCAAGATTTCCAGTTTATAATAGCTATATTACTGATCATGAAATTGCTATCACGAATTGCTGCATCATAATTTCTTTTATATTACAATTTTAGTTACAGATTAAGCATATTTCTGCAAATATAATATATATTGGATTGCTAAAAAAAGAGTGTAAAAATGAAGATCATGATTGTTTCGCTCACAAACAACTATATACACCATTGTAACTGTTTCACAGGTGTTAATAAACACATTCATCAAAATATCAAACATAGAGAGAGAGGCAGTATCAATCAACCTCACAAATTTCTTCAGAAAAGAATCAAGTTAGAAAAACTTATAAATTCACAAATTAGACTTGAGAAACATAGTAAGCCGTGTTAAATCACCTGTCGTAATCCGTCATCGTCCAGCTCTGACGTGATTGCTTGGAAAACGGGCAGAATGTTGTGATCTTGGAGATTGCTTGTTATGATGATGAGACGAAGAAAGGGTTGATCTACTACTCTTAGATTCTTTAGGTTTTTCCATAGCTGCAATCTGTTCCAAAACCTCTGCAACTTCTTTCATTGGCGGGCGTTTTTTAGGTTCAGGTTCCAAGCATCGAAGAGTTAGCTGAGCTGCCTGAAGTGCCGCCTTGGATGAGTATTGACCTTCAATTCGAGCATCCATGACGCTTTTCAGTTTCCTTTTTCGAGACAGAAGGGGTTTCACCCAATCCACCAAATTGTGCTGGTTACTAGGCCGTTTTGTATCAAGTGCTCTCAACCCCGTCAGTATCTCTAGCATCACCACCCCGAACCCATACACATCACTCTTCACGTATAGATGGCCTAATGATGATAAAGATGTAATACGATTAACTATTGAAGGAAACGTGTCCAGAGAATTGGAGTAAGGTATGGTGTAACTTATCTGGAATTGCAGTTGCATATTTCAAATTCATAAGAGAAACATTGAAGTTGCTTTGAAAACCCTACTCTATTTTGCAAATCTCGTTATTTTGAGCTCTCTTTTTCAATGATTTGCTGAATTTGAGACTATTAACATGAAGCAATTTAAGATCCTTACTCTGAACCATACATACCCTTTGAATGGTAACTATCTGTACTCCGTATCTAATTTAAATTATCCTTGGAATAGCAAGAATCGAAATACAATTGAAATCCACCATTCCAAAGATAATCTTAATGTCCTATTTCATCTAATCTAAAGCAGCCAAGATAATCGCCCAACTCCAAAGTTAAGAAACCAAGATGCAATCAAGATATTGATTACTTCACTATCTCATTCAAAAGTTCTTAGGATGCAACCTATAGATTCAAGTTAGAATTGGTGATAAATGATAATTCAATGAAAAAAAAAGGGACTCAATACATCAGCTAGTAATGAGAAGTACCACCTACTTAATTTAAGAGATGGTGTCGATTAGGTGCTGACCTGTCGCAACGTATTCGGGAGCAGCATAGCCATATGTTCCCATAACTCGTGTTGTTACATGAGAATCCCCCTCTGAAGGACCCAGTTTTGCCAGCCCAAAATCTGATATTTTGGCATTGTAACTCTACAAATCCAAGAGAAATGGCATAAGTGAATGACAATCCCCACACTCACTCGCTAACATTATAATACTAAGCATATTAAGCTTACTTACCCCATCAAGAAGAATATTGGAGGCCTTAAAGTCTCTGTAGATAACTTCCTTCTCTGAAGTGTGCAAAAAAGCCAGGCCCTTCGCTGCTCCTATAGCTATTTTGAGTCTTGTATCCCATGACAACGGATCAAGGGCAGAACTTCCTGCATATCCAAACAACACAGATTAAGTATATGCAATTCTCTCTCTCTCTCTCTAGTTTCAAGAAAAAAGTTCTTACTTCTAAAGAGATGGTTTTCCAGGCTTCCCTTTTGCATAAACTCATAAACAAGTAAGAGCTCTTTATCTTCCAAACAGTATCCCAAGAGCTTTACCAAGTTAGGATGTGACAGTCTTCCCAAAAAGTTCACTTCTGACTGCATATTCAAGGGATTATCAAGCATCGAATTATAGATAAATGAATACATACTATACCATTATGACCTATTACAATTAAATTGAAGAAAAGTCAACTAAATGATGTTATAATGAACAAATGAAATAAACAATTACTAACATAGGTATTTAGGGCATATATACAATGCTAATGTAAATCAACCCAAACACAACAAGGCAACATGGGTGATTATTATAAGCAAATAAACAAATAAAGCTTTGCAGGCCCACTTTTTAGAAACAGAACTTTTTTATTTTCATTTTTTCATGATCCAGCTATCTAGAATGGTCAGTCAATGACAGCAATTAGCTTCGACAACCATGGCTTACAAATTTCATCTGACATATGCAAAGAACTACATAAGAATTTAATGAACTTGTTTCTCAATCATGTGCCTTACAGAATCAAAGAAATAATAGAGATCTGTCGTATTGCTTAAATCATGGATCATCTCGGTTTTCATCAAACCTTCTATCTGATTATAAATGAGCCTAATAATTAAGTTCTTTAATACTGGATTTTCCATAAAGTTTCTTGCAGGCACAATGGAAAACACAATCTCACAACCATCTCAATACTACAATACAGTATGAATCTTTACAGCATAGTAGTCCTCTCGAAAATGAACTGATGTGAACTTCCAAGGCATCAAGTGGAAACAGCCTAGAGCCATCTTTCTGAATCAATGTGAGATATAACCAAATTTAATCCCTTCATCATTCGTAGTTAACAAAGTCAACTCATCACCAACACAATTGTTTCTTACTACAGGATTGATTTTACAACTTCTATCCTTATTCTCCATAAATTCCAAGATTGACACTATTGGATCAATGCTAAGGAAGAAAAAATAAGCAACAAATTAAAGTCAAAATACTTTGAGCGATATTACCTGCCATTCTTGTAAACCCTGCATGCTCCCAGGGTTCAACTTCTTGATGGCAACCATCATTCCGGTGCCGATTTTAGAAGGCCCGAGAGTCTTATCATCAACCCATCCCTTATACACTGTCCCAAAACCTCCCTCCCCCAACACCAAATCAGATTTGAAATTCCTAGTGGCATTCTTCAAATCAGATAAACTATAAATCTTCAAATTTGGAGTTGGCAATATATCTCCATTCAAACATCCATCATCACTTAAAGTAGCCGAAAACCGGCTCCGCCCCGCGCTGCTACTCGTTGCCGAAAGACCCCCTCCATTGCTGTAATCTCTTGATGTTCCTAAATTACATATATCATAGGAAACACGAATTCAGGCATTTCATTCCATGTTCTCAATAAAAAAAACACATAAATCACACAATCGAACAAACATATTACAATCCAATCACAAGACCGAAAAAGGGAACTTTATAAAACAGAACCACAAAAACACAAGGAGCACCTAATCATAGATAGGCAAGGAAATGGAAAACAATTAAAGCAAAAGGATAAAGTCAGGGAATTTCCTTTTCTCTCCTCCATTAATGGCTGAAATTCAAGAAACCCGTGAAAATATCATCACCCCATAAAAAGTAACAGAATATGCCTTTTAAGCTAAAAGTTAGGGCAGAAAAAGCACCTGGAGTAGAGGGTCTAGTTGAATTACGAGGATTAGAGGAGCTAGGCTTAGCATCAGTAGCACCATGAAAACCAAAACAATTCCCCATCAACAAAATTAGTTACACTCTTCAGCTAAAATATAATCCCTTTGACAATCGAAAGACTACCATATTTGGATTTCAAGAATTCTTTAAAAAAATGTAGTGAGAAGAGGAGAAAAATACTTGGATCTCTCCATCTATTAAAAAATATACGCAATTATGTGGAGAGAAATAAGTGGTGTCTTTGGTGTTGGGCTTTTGGAAAGGACCACAATTACATGGAAATGTCGATGATGCTTCAATAGTTTTGTGGTGTGATGCTTTTTATTCTCTCCCACGCGCCATTGACATTCTGCATAAGGTGTTTGACGAAATGCCTGTGTGGTGTGGTGTGGTGTGGTGTGGCCCTCCACTTTAGCTTTCGCTTTTTTCATTTTAAGGTTTTACTCTCGAGAGCATGCAGATTTACAGTCCCTTTTTCAATTCTTGAATTTAATCAACTTTTCCTTTTCAGTTTTTCAATACTTTAGACCTTAGGAATGACTCATTGAGTCAACTAAGCATTGACACTCTTGTCACTAGGGGTGGATCCTACTATATCGTACCGAAAATCTCATATCGATATTGAACCGAAAAATTCCGTATCAAAATATTTAATACCTACCGAAAAATTCGGTATACCGAAATTTGGTATCATAAGTTATCATATCGTTTCATACTGGTATACCGAAAATACCGTCATATCGAAATGAAAATTATATACCAAAACTTTGATATATCGAAAATACCGATATAAAAAATGTGATGAATTGAAAATTCGATGTAATTAGGGATTTAGGTGTGTCGTTGATATTTAAGTTTAATGATCATGTGAGTCTTGTTTTCTCTCATATATATATAGTGTTTCGATATCATATTAAGTTGGTCCAATGAAAAACTGGTTCAAAATTCCGCTGTCCAAAATTCTCAAAAAAAGCAAATGGATACCTCTTTTGGTTTTTCGAGGGTCAACGTGCAATTTTTCAAGTCCTTAATGACAACGAGAGACTGTTTTTCTTTATATATATTGGTTGGATTCATATTAAGTCCTTAATGACCCCTTTTGTTTTTCAAGTCCTTAATATATATTGGTTGGATTCATATTAAGTTAGTCCAATGAGAAATAAGTCAAAAATTTCAAGGTCGTAAATTCTAAAGGAAACCCAAAGTAGTACCCCTTTCACTTTTTTAAGGTCAACATACAATTTTCTATGTCCTTAATGACAACACGGTCTTGTTTTTATCTCATATATATTATTTGGGGATCATATTAATTCGGGCCTATGAAACTAAAATGGGTTGATATTCCATTGCTGAAAGTACTTGGAAAAACCTAATGAAGTATTCCCCTAAAGAAGTATTCCTTTGAGTTCTTTCAGGGTCACCGCACAATATTTGTAAAATGGTTCTAACTCCCAACTCGAATGCCCGGATGATCTCATTCTTGATACATTGGAAAACTACTCGATGAACTACAAATAAGTCATAAATTTCCATAGATAATTTGTTCGAGAACCTATTTGAAGTTTATACCGTAAGTGTACAGTATCAACTACAGATAGGGTGAGCAAGGTCGATCCCACATAAACTAGTGATTTAGAACAATGTTAACTACCTAATCAATTTATTCAATTTTATCTAGGTGACTGAAATGAGAGAACTGATTTAATTAACCTATGTTTGTGATAAGTTTCGTTGTTACTATATTTTTGTGTACGTTTATGTGTTCATTTGAGTATGTCTATATATGTTTCTATAGCGATTTAGATACTTTTAATGTATTAGTTACATTTGATGGTTTTGTGCTTAATTTTGTGTTTTTAGTGCAAAAATCGCAACTTCAGCTCAGCTTACACGCGCAGTTGTGGAAGAAATGACACATCTCACAATCTAGAAGTCCAAATTGGAAGATCTTAATCTTGTTGGAAATATAAATAAGAGATCTAAAACTTTGATGTTGAACACTTCTCCCAATTCTTTCTACAAGAAAGCAGAATAGTTAGAGAAGACAGAAGTTGTGCTTTCGGTTTTTCATCTTGACAGGGATCTAGTATTTTAGTCATAACATTTTCTACAAGACTGCTATTGGAATAAAAGTTGTGGCATTGGAAAGCTAATTTCAAGACCTACAACTTTCATTAAGTCCTCAAAGTTAAATTTGGTACTGTGCACTAGAACACGGCCGTGTTTTGGGACACGTTTGTGTCCCACTGTTCAGAAACGGTTGTTCTAGCGCATGGTTGACCATGCCACAGGGCACGATCGTGTCCGAGAGACTCCTATCTCGCCCCAAACTTGAGTTTTGACTTATCTTACACTTCTAAATCATATAGGAGACCTCCAAGATGCTATATATACTCAAATTCGTTCCATAAACCAGGGAGGATCATTCTTAGGGCAGGAGAAACATTGATAGAGAGAGAAACACATATTCTGAGAACATCCGAAGAGGAGAAGAATACTTTAAAGATCTAGGAATCGAGAGATCATTGTTCATATAAAGTTTTTCTTATTTTTTTCTTTATTGTTGGATTATTTCAGTTTTGATATGATATTCTCAATCTTGTCTATGAGTTTGTTAATATTTATGTATAACCAGTTTTCCATAGGTTTCTAGGACTTGTTAGTAATCTGATTCGAATCTTGATGGATCTTTGAATCACTTCAGTTTCTTGACTTTTTATCCTATTGGTGTGTCTATGATTTGATTGCTTGTTTGATTATGCGGCCACTAATCGAGCATGTTTGAGTAATTAAGTCAAAATTCGAGAGATGAGATTTAATTATGGAAGAGTAAACACATGACATATAAGTGGAATTAGATCGAGAAATTAATGGTCTATGTGATGAGACTGTCAATCCTAAGTGTTTTTGGGAGTTGTTTTACTTTATCAAATTGAGTAGAGATACCTCTGGTAGCATAATAATCAACCGGTTAACTGACTCGAGAAAGCTGTTAATTCGATATTTGTGATTGCTCATATAAGATAATTAATCATTAATTAGATTGGTCAAGTGATATCATGATGAAAATTAGATGAAATCATGATCTAGAACCGGTCTCAGTTATATCTATTTATCTCCGTGGATTTTTCTTTTTTGTTTTTGTTTAATGAATTTGAAATCTGTGATATCTGATAGTCTAGATAAAATTAGGGGTTGAATTTGAGTAATCGATTATTCTTAGATAATAATATCTATGGGATCGACTTTGTTTACCGTGTCTACAATCTACATTGTATACGTGAGGGAGTAGCTTAAAGAAACAGGTGAACAGTTTGAAAACAAATAAATGAAATAAAATATCAAACAAACAATTTGTAAGAAATATCAAGATTCAAACAAAGATTTTAAAACTACGATTTCAATCTACTTCAATCAAGTTTACTAATCTAGAAAAAACAACCTCAGATCCAAATTATTTCATGTGAGCAATCACAATTATAGATTAAACCTCTCGCTCGAGCAACTTAACTCGTTGATTAATTATTAATGTTTGTATCTTTACCTCGCAGTTAATAACCAACTCCCAATAGCTCCTAAGATCGTATTCTCACCCCTAATTTATTACCAATCTCTCAATCTAAGAAATTAATTGAGTCATCCATTCCCAAGTCTATATTCAGATACCTTCTCTCAATCTCAATCTCATTCCCATTAATTTAACACATGCATAAATTTGGCCATAATCATACATGGAATAAGCATAAGGAATCATAAATAAAATATCATGGATTAGAGGAAAGAGTAAAACTAAATATTCAACAAGAAATCCATAGAATTACTCTCGTACCCTAAGATCACGAGATTTCTAGCCAACAATCATGTTCGTAAAGTAAAATAAACTACAAAACGATATGATAAAAACTAGGAATAAAATCAAAGAAAGCTTAATGAATTTGTGATTCACTGAGTGCTTCCTCTTGACTCTTGAATCTTCAATCTCCCACTTTCTTGCTTGCTCTCAAGATGGATGTGTATTAATGTCTATGAATGAATCTCCTATATTTTGAGTCACAAAATCCCAATTTATACCGAGCAATTGAGTTTGGAGTAGAGTCCTAGTCGAAATGGGATCTAAAACGGCCAAATGAAACGTTGCCCAGCCGGATCTGGATGACCCGACCATGTCAGACAACAAATCAGAAATTTTGTTAGAAAAACACGTGACTCGGGACGGGTCGAACCTTCGAATTTCGCAGCCTTTTCAATTCATGCACTAGGAGCCGACCTCACCCAGGGTATAGCTTCCAGATTCTTTTTTTATCTATTTTGAGCTCGAATTGGACTTTGACTTCTTCATAAACTTTGTAGTCCTTGAAGTTGGCTATCTAATTCCACCAATTTTACCCCAAGATCAATTTCCTACGAAAAGGTATGGCCAAATTACGCTCACCCTGTCAGGACATTCTTCCATGACTTTCAACATCTTGTAATATTCTGATTTCTTAGTGGAAGAATTGAAGAAAATATTCAACATGAAAGTTGTAGAACTATCTCTTAAATTTTCAACAAGATAAGAATCATAGAATTTGGAGTCCTAGATCTCGAGATATAATTTTTCTTCCATAACTGCGCCTTTTCAACTTCATATCTCGACTCCAACTTGACATTCAATTCCATTGGGCTTCCATTTTGTGCTAAAATCTATCAAATTCTTCCGAATCAAGTTAAATGGTGAAATCTTAAAAGAAACAAAATCTAATTGAAATCCCACAATTGCATGTTTTTCAACACAAAATGACATGAAATTAAGTCCCAAAATGCATCAAATAACCTAAGTTATCATAATTTCTATCCGAAGACATTAAAAAAAGGTCAGGAATTGAAAATTCAGTGTAACTAGGGATTTAAGTGTGTCGTGGATATTTAAGTCGTGATCTTAATGACGAGAGACAAATTTTCTTATATATATATATATATATATATATATATAAGAAAATAATGTTTTTGCATCATATTAAGATGGTTCAATGAAAAACAGGTTTGAAATTCCATAGTCGAAAATTCTCGATTAACCAAAGGGGTACATCTTTTGTATTTTCGGGGGTTGACGCGGAATTTTTCAGGTCCTTAATATTGTCTCAAACTAAATATTCAACAAGAAATTCATAGAACTAATTATTTAGGTATGCTTGGATATTAAGTTCGAGGCCTTAGTAACCATGTGAAGCTGGTTTCTCTCATATATATTGTTTGGGCATCATATTAAGTCTATATAATGGAAAACGGGTTCAAAATTCAACTTAAAAATTCTTGAAAAAACTAAAGGGTTTTTTCAAGGGTCGACGAGTAGTTTTTGGGGGCCTTAATGACAATAAGAGGCTAGTTATCTCTCATTTAGATTGTTTGAGCATCATATTAAGTCGGCCCCATGAAAATTGGGTCAAAAATTCTATTGTCGAAAATTCTTGAAAAAAGCCAAAAGGGTATCCCTTTGGGTTCTTTCGAGGGGTCAACACATAGTATTTGTAAAATGGTTGTAACTCCCAACTCGAATCTTCGGATGACCTCATTTTTGATGCATTAGAAAGCTAACTCGATGTGTTACTAATAAGTTCTCATTTTCACACGTAATTCCCATCAAAAGACAACAAAAAACGTCATGAATTGAAAATTCAACGTAAGTAAGGATTTAGGTATGTCGTTGATATTTAAGTCTGAGGCCATAATGACAACGTGAAACTAGCTTTATCTCATATACATATTATTTGGGCATCATATTAAGTTGGTCTGATAAAAAAATGGGTTTAAAAATTCAACTGTAAAAAATTCTCGAAAAAATCAAAGGGTACACTTTGGATTTTGGGGTCAACGCATAGTTTTTCAAGGCCTTAATGACAATGAGAGGCTGATTCTCTCATATATAATGTTTGGGTATCATATTAAGTTGGTCCGATGAAACAAGGGTTGAAAATTCTACTTTTGAAAATTCTCAAAAATACAAATAGAGATTTTCTCGAGGATCGACGCGCAGTTTCGTACAAATTACATACATATAGAATACAGTAAAATGCATCAAATTAAAAGTTCATACAACAATGTAACACCCCAAATAAATTTAAGCTCAAATTTGAATTTGTGAATATTTTAATAAATTAATTAGAGGAATGTAGTTTTATTAATTTTATTCCATTGAGATTTACGTTTAGTATTACAATTAATCTTACTATGAGAGGAGACCCATTAACTCAACTACTATTCGCACTTGTGCGATATGCGGTATATGATATATGTTGTAAATATTAATTATTTGATAATATAATGTAAATAATTTTAGCATATATACAAAATATGTATAGTATTTAATAAGTAAGAAAATCTAAAATTTCCTAAGATAATTCAATTCACAACAATTTATCTATAGTATACACATCCAATTCATTAATTAATGATTAATACTAAAAACAAAAGTATCAATCATGATCTTCAAATCATAATTGGAAAGTTTAACTACCTGCAAAGTTTATAAGTTTTGTAAAACTTTTTTATACACAATATTTCTAGTTGAAGAATTTTTTATACGTCTAATATATAATATGTGGTAAATATCCACTATTTGATAATACAATTAAATTATTTGTAAGCATTTTATGGATAAAAAAATATTTACCAATTAAGAAATTTTGAATTTATGTAACTATATATTAAATATATAAGTATCTAATTCATGCTATGTTATGTATTATATATATCTCATTTCACAATATGTTAACAACACTAAAATTATCGATTATGAATTAAAATTCAAACCAAATTACTTAAATTAAAGATATATGGATTTGTATATATATGAGACAATACACATAAAAAAATGAAAATTTTACGTAAGAACTTGATATAAGTATTGTCGATTATATATGTTTAACCTTTTATTTTAAAATAAATTGAATTAGAAAAACATTTTCAATGTCGCTTAACATCGAATTTATTTCAATAGCCCGACGTTGAGCAAAACTCAATCCCAAAACAAAATGTAAACGTCGTAGTAGTAATGAAGATAACGATGATGACAACAACATAAGCACATAAAATTAAATTATTAACCGAGCCATCAAAATTAAAAACATGCACTCTCATATAAATAGATATAAAACCCTAACTTTAAACCAAACATCGATTTTTATTTTTGATTATATGAAATTTATATTTGATACTCAATAATATCTTCATCATTAAAATATATCGGTAATGATATCAATAATCTTCATAAAATGTTGAATGATATTACTAAGTTGAAATTTAAAATATGAATTTAAAAAGTACTTAGGATGAAATATAATTCCATACTACACAAATATTATATATATATATATATATATACATCTTTAATAGTGTTACATTTATTTATTAATTATATTAAATATGATATTAGATATTCCTAAACAAATTAATATTTATTATTGATACTATCTATTATTGGTATTAAGAAATTACAATAAATAAAAAAATAAACTAATACAATATGAAAATGGATGTGGAAAATTGGAGCTGAATTGGAGTTGCTCGAGCTATGAAAATGGAGGTGGAAAATTGGGGATGAAAAAGAAAATTTGATTTCCATTATCACATTAATTAAAATCTTCCATTTTAATTTTTAATTCATTGAGGGTAAAAAAGTATTTTCACACTTTTATTCATTCAAACCTCTATACCAAACAACATTTTATAAACAAACCTATTATACCAAACCTACGAACATTCATACCAAACAAAATTTTTAACTAAACTCACAATATAACCTACATACCAAACAATCAAATTAACATTTTTTTTTATCTTAAATGAATAGTACAATCTCATATTTTTTATCAATCAAAACAATCCCACTTTGGAGGCTCATGATTAAAGCCCAAGCTCTTGATATTTTTTTTTTGGAGAACCATAGAAGACATAGTCATGATCTCAAGCCAATTCTCTCTTTACGAGTAAGTGACATCTACATATATATGCAAGAAGATATATATATATATATATATTTATATATATCCTGCTTTCTAAATTTGATAACATAACTTGTTTTTAACACCAAATTTTGCTACCAAGTTGACCTTTGAACCCTTTGAACTCAATTTGAAATCTCCTCTTACAATATCCTTAACTTTTATTTTTTGAATTTTCTAGTTTATCATATATTTGCTTATTTAAGTTAATAAAAAAGTTAACTTCATTGAGAACTTATAAGAAATTATGTATAAAATAAAATCTTATTAAAAATTACCAATTATATTATAAAATTATCACAAATACATATAATACTAAAGAAAATTATCTAGTCATACAACACAATGCAATGCTTGGAAAAATTAAACTACATAATGATTGTCACTAACATTCTGAATTAGACCATTTTTCCCAATGATGTTCGATCAATGTTGTGACAACAAATTTTGTGTCTGCAGTATCTAAATACAAAACAAGGTCATGTAAATTAAGTATATTTAAAATAAAGTAGTAGATATCAATTTCTATGGATTCCTTTGATTCTTCTATTCGATGTTTGGAGCTGACTTTGACTTTGAGGATAAAACAGTTTGATTCTAGAGTTCAACACTCTTTTCGAATTAGGGTACAATCTTGTGGAAACTGTTCATTAGAGGTTTTAGCACCTTATTCGAGTCAACACAATTTTGCAGACTGTTTGATTAGAGAGTTTAACACTCATTTTGGATCAAAGACAATTTGGAGACCCTTGTGAAGACTGTCTTTGACTTGTATGGAGATTGTCGTCGTTGGAGAGTCAAACTTGAACTTGGCTTGAGTTGAAAAGGAAAACCGCTTAATTCTGCAATCTTAAAACCTACGAATCAAACACAGTTTCGAAGAACTGTCATTTATTATGCGGCTTTGAAATCATTTTGAATCAAATACAGTTTTGAAAATTTGTTGCCGAGGAACATGAAGAATGAAACCTCTTGATTCTACAATCTTAAAACCTACGAATCAAACACAGTTTCGAAAACTGTCTTATTGATTCTATGGCTTTAAAATAATTTTGAATCAAATATAGTTTTTAAGATTTTTTGCAGGAGAACTTAAAGAAGTCGTCGTCGCCGTAGAACTTTCATATGCCGCCGCTGTTGTCGTCGTAGAACTTGAAGATGTCCTGGTGGAGATATCTTGAATCTCAACTCATGTGTTGCTGCTGTTGTATGGAATAATGAAAATCAAACCCCTATTTGTAGATGTAGGAGTGGAATCCTGATAAGATTATGAATAGAATCCTGATAAGATTAGGATTCCAATGGAGTGATTTGATGGTTCGTCATAATTTAAAATATATCTAAAAGAAGACTTCTAATCCTGATAGGTTTAGGATTCGAATAGAGTGATTTGGTTGGTCCATCATAATTTGATGCTTATCTAGAAAAAAGGATTCTGATAGATATATGACTCTTCGAAATTCCATATTCATAAACTTATTTGAGATGATTATCAAATTAAATATGTATATATTTTTGATAATATCTGCAACAATTTGATACATAACAACTTTTAATTGGGTGTCTTATAAAATTTGTCTATCTACAAATGCCCTCTCGAGACTTGTTCATGGACAATGTGTCTTGGAGTGGACGAGTCTCGAACTTCTTCTTTGAAATCTTTTAGACATAACATGCGACTCTTTCATCTTGAACTTGAATTTTGAATTTGACGGAGATATACACTCTAATCAAAGAGTTCTTCATCTTGACCATTTGAATTTGATAGATAATGTATACTCATATCAAAGAGTTCTTCAATTTAAATTGGAATTTGAATTTGATTGATAGTTTATACTCATATCAAGGAGTTCTTCATCTTGATCATTTGAACTTAATAGATAGTTTATACTCATATCGAGGAGTTCCTCAATTTGAAAAACTTGGATAGTTTCTTTCACAACCCACTTTAAAGAAGTGAAAACACATTTTATAACTGAACTTAGAAAATATTTAAGTTGCTTACTTACGCGATCTGTGAAGAGGATCAAGTCATAATGTAGTTCAAATGCTCACTTTTGTGTTTTCTTTGGGGGTGGGCCAGTACACAGTTTATACTCATGCGGGCCAGAAGTATGATCTCTTCCAGGTAGCTTCCTGTCAGGTAGCTTGAGTCTTCGGTAGCTTGCTGCTTCGCAGTGTGCTTTGGCATGATCTCTTCCAGGTAGCTTCCTGCAGTAAGCTATATCCTTTTAGTTTACCTGATTCCTTTCACCATTCTCTTCAGTATACTTTCTTTGAAGCTTTCTCTGTCGTATCTTCCTGTAGTAACTTTTTTGTAGTAACCTTATAAGATAAGTTATGCTTATAGATTGAGGGTTACTTTTCTACGGTTTTGTCTCATCAAAACATACTCAAATATATTCTAACACAACGCAACAATAAATTCTTCGTATTTTTGGACACAATGCAAAGTGTTTGAGGCTCACTAAGAATATGAGACTATAAAATATCGATTCTGATGTAGAATTATATGATTTGAGGAAATTTTCACACTGGATAGCCAACATCGGTGACGGAACGGTCGGAGGTCCTAATGATGGTGTTGTTGATATTGACACTCCAGACGGTATTCTGCTAAAGAGTTCTGGAGATCATATTGGTACAATTGTTCAAAGTACTTACGTAGATTTCGAAAGATTGTGTATGATATGTCATATCTACAGGGTCGAGCAATTCTAGCACCCACTCTTGATGTTGTGAATTTAATAAATGAATACATGATAGAAATGAACACTCAACAAGAGAAGTTATATCTAAGTTTGGACAGTCCTTGCCAGTCAGATAGGGGAGCAGATCTATTACAAGAAATCCACACACCAAAATTTCACAACATAATACGTTGTTCAGGTGCTCCCCATCATCAGGTTAACCTAAAGGTTGGAACCCCAATTATGTTGTTGAGAAATGTTGACCGTTCACTCGGTTTATGTAATGGTACAAGAATGGTTATCATAAAACTCGGAGATCATGTTTTACAAACAAAGATCATATCCGGAAAAAATACAGGAGAAATAATTTTAATTGCAATGATGATGCTTACTCCTTCCGATCCAAAATTGTCCTTCAAATTTCAAAGAAGACAATTCCAAATCATCATATCATATGCAATGACCATCAATAAAAGTTAGGGTCAGTCACTAAATCATGTTGGTCTGTATCTTAAGAAACCAATGTTCAGTTATGGACAGTTAAACGTCGCAATCTCCATAGTTACAAACTGTAGGGGTGATAACTTCGTTATTTGATGCATTTAGGGGCTTAATTTCATATCATTTTTTGTTGAAAAACATGCAATAGTGGGACTTTAATTAGATTTCAATATCTTTTTAAGATTTCACATTTTTGCTTAATTTGAAAGGAATTTGATAGGTTTTAGCACAAAATGGAAATCCAATGGAATTTAACACCAAGTTGGAGTCGATATAGGAAGTTGATAATGCACAGTTATGCTAGAAACATCATATCTCGAGCTCTAAATGTCCAAATTCAATGTTTCTTATCTTTTTGAAAATCTACGAGGGAGTTCTACAACTTATATGTTGAAAGTTTTCATCAATTATGCCCCCAAGAGAGCAGAATAGTACAAGAAGTTGAAAGTCGTGCAAAAATGTCCTGATTTTTGTCTTGATAGGGCTTGAGTAAATTGAGTATAACTTGGTGTAAAAAACTGATATTAGGCTGAAAGTAGTGGCATTAGATAGCTAACTTGAAGGGACACAACTTTAATGAAGAAGTCGAAACCCAATTATGAGCAGAGAGGGCCGGATCGAGGCTGAAAGCAGGGATTCTAGGCCACCCTGGTCACTTGCCCAATCGGTGGTTGGGTTGCAGGTTTTTAACCCCGTTTGGACTCCTATTTGGAAACAACATGTTCCAAGTCCGATTTTCATCTACTTAGATAAAAATTAGGACTTGGGGAAGTCAAAAGGATAGGGATGAAGATACAAAAAGATCCATACATATCCAAATACACATCCACATCTTGAGGGCAAGCAAGAAAGCAAGGCTTGGAAGATTTAAGAGTCAAGAGGAGCAACCAACGATCACAAATTCAATAAGCTTTTCTTTGATTTATTTCTAATTTTGATCATGTCATTTTGTAATTTATTTTTCTTTACGAACATGATTTTTAGCTAGGGGTCTCGTGATCTTAGGACACGAGAGTAGGTTCTATCTTGTTGAATATTTAGTTTTAATTTTTCCTCTAATTCATGATAAGTTATTTATGCTTCCTTGTGCTTATTCCATGTATGAGTTATGGCCAAATTTATGCATGCTCTAATTAATTGGATTGAGATCGAGAGAAGATATCTGATTATAGATTTGAGATTGCATGACTCAATTAAGTTGTATGGATTGAGAGATTGTTGAATAATTGGGGTGAGAATACGATCTTAGAGGCTTTTAGAAGTTGGTTATTAATTGCGAGGTAGAGATACAGACATTAACAATCAATCACAGGTTAAGTTGCTCGATAGAGAGGTTAATCTACAATCGTGATTGCTCACATAAAATAATTGGATTTGAGGTTGATTTTTGCTAGATTAGTAAACTTGATTGAAGTAGAATGAAATCGTTATCTTAGGATCCTTCTTTGAATCTTGATATTTCTTGAAAATTTGCTTGTTCCATATTTTATTTCATTTATTTGTTTTTAGACATAGGTTAATTAGATTCAATTCTCTCAATTCAGTCACCTAGATAAAATTAGGTAAATTAAGTAGGTAGTTAACTAGGTTCTAATTCACTAGTCTCTGTGGGATCGACCTTGCTCGCCTATCTATAGTTGACACCTGTACACTTGCGGTATAGACTAGAAATAGACCATCGATCAAGTGTTTGGCACCATTGCCGGGGACTAGAGTTTTAGAATAGTTAATATTTGATATTTTTGTCTGATCTTAATCTAGGGTTTTATTTGCTTTACCAAAAAAAAAAAGAGTTTTATTTTTCTTTTATTTTCGTCTCAGATAGTGTCTGAAATACTCTTATTTTTTGTTTTTAGGTAGTGCATGAACACACACTCTAAAAGGGCGACTCTGATTGTACCTGATCCGGAGATTGAATCAACCTACAGACGCAACAAAGTAAAGAAAAAGTTGTTATTCAATCAAATGGCTGACGATCATAACATAATTAAGTACCACCTGGAAATAGAGGATTTGAGAATAATCAACCAAACGTTCCTGCTCAACAAAGGGTGATTCGAGACTATTTTCAGCCTCAACAAAACAGAAGGGGAGTTGTGAGACCACCAATTGAGGCAAATAATTTTGAACTCAAACCAGCCCTGATAACCATGGTGCAACATAACCAATTTGGTGGAAGTCATCTAGATGATCCCAACGCCCATCTGGCGCAATTTTTGGAGGTTTGTGACACAATCAAATTGAATGGGGTTTCTGATGATGCAATCAAGCTTTGTTTATTCTCATTCTCACTACAAGATAAAATGAAGTTGTGGTTCAATTCCATTCACCGGGCTCGATTACTAGTTGGGATGAGTTCAGTAGGAGGTTTCTCTTCAAGTATTTTCCACCGAGTAAGACATTGAAGATGAAGAGCGAGATCACACAATTTAAACAACTCGATGGGGAATCTTTGGGGGAATCATGGGAGAGATTTAGAAATATGTTGAGGAGATGTCCTCAACATAGATTTCCGGAGGATCAACAAGTCTAGTTTCTTTTATAACGGATTGTTTGGATCCACAAGAGCAATGATAGACGCGGCGTCAGAAGGAGCGTTTCTAGCAAAGAGTCCTGAGGAGGCCATGTATATTTTGGAGGAGATGGCGACAAACAGTTATCAATTGTCGTCTGAAAGGACTACTTATAGAAAGGTGGCTGAAATTCAGAGTCAAGATCAAGTTTTAGCTGTTATAGCTGCACTCACTACTCAAGTATCTGCTCTAGCACATTCTCGTAATGAACCCATGGATAGTTCGGGAGTGCAGATTGGTGATCTTGCCCAACATAAAGAAGTTGAGGAGTTGAATTACATCGGTGGGCAGAATTATAACAACTTCCGGAACAATAAGTGGCCATATCAGTATAATCATGAAGGGAGAAATCATGAGAACTTTTCATATGCAAACAACAAAAATGTTTTGCAACCCCCTCCAGGATTTTCTGTGACATATGTGGTTATCAATGATGGGAAAAAGCTTGCGCTTAAAGATGTGTTGGGTGCATTCATCAATAAGTCGAGATCACGGATGTCGAAAAATGAGGAAAAAGTTGATAGAATCGAAGCTCGACTCAACAAAATGGATGCAGAAAATGGAGCACGTTTTAAGGCACTCGAAACACAAATATGTCAGATAGTTGCGATTCTAGGTAGCCAACATCAAATGGTCAATATCCAAGCAACACCGAGGTGAATCCGAAAGAGCATTGTCATGCAATCTATTTGAGAAGCGGAACACAGTATAAAGGACCTTACATGCCTGCTGAAAATGTGAAAAAAGAAGCGAAAGAGTCGGAAGAGAGCATGAAAGACAAAACTGAGAAGAAAGAAAAGGATCGAGGTGTTCGAAAGACAGTAAAGACACCGAAAATTGCAAGTGCCATTGTCATTTCCACATAGGACGCAAAAGCAAAAATCAGATGGGCAATTCAAGAAGTTTCTTGATATCTTCAAGAAAATACAAATCAACATCCCTTTTGTCGATACTTTGGAGCAAATGCCGTATTATGTGAAGTTTTTGAAGGATATCATGTTGAAAAAGAGGAAGATAGTTGACAATGAGATGGTCAACTTAACCGAGGAGTGTAGTGCCATAATCCAACGAAAACTTCCACAAAAGTTGAAAGATTCAGAAAGCTTCTCAATTGCATGTGACATTGGAGAGGTCCAATTCAAAAATGTCTTGTGTGATCTTGGAGCATCAATTAATTTGATGTCATTGTCCAACTTCCAAAGGCTTAATTTGGGAATGTTGAAATCAATGATAATGACTCTTCAATTAGCTGATCGATCGTTGAGGTTTCCAATGGGGGTTATTGAAGATGTATTGGTTAAAGTTGATAAGTTCAACTTTCCGATGGATTTTGTTGTGCTTGATATAGAAGAGAATTTTGATATGCCTCTAATTTTGGGGAGACCATTTTTGGCCACCAGACGAGCATGATGTCGAGAAAGGAGAACTTAAATTGATGGTTAATAAGAGCAAATCACTTTTTCCATCTATAATGCCATGAAGGTTCATGAAGAAAGAGAAGAGTGTCATTCAATTGACATAATGGAGGAACGAGTCCAAGAGAGTTCAAAGGAAAAATCAACTCATAATCACTTGAAAAATTTCCTAAGTCCCTCTATCTTCTCTATTGATTTAATATGTGACCTCAAAGATGTTAAATCCCACAATGATGTTGCTTCTTTGAATTATTTGCAGGAAATGTCAAAGAAAAAAGTTAAATTCAAGCATAGTCATCACTAAAAGCAACAAGAGAAAGTGTCGAGTTTTCAACTTGATGTACCGTAAGTTCTCTCCAAAACTCGTCTAGCTAAAGACGTAAAACTAAGCGCTTGTTGGGAGGCAACCCAATTTTTATTGCTTTCAATTTGTGTTTATTTTTTAAACTAGGTAGTATTTTCTTAATTTTTGTTTAGAATAGGTTAGTTTAAATAGTTAGATAAAAAAAACTCAAAAAAAAAAAGGGACCCGGGTAGGGTCAGATGACCCGGGTCAGGTTGGAGCTTCGACTTTGGCTGGAGATCGGGGCGACGACATGCGACCTGGCCGGGCTACAAGAGACCCGACCCGGGTCGAACCTTCGACATGGCAGGAGCGTAGGCGAGATACGTGACCCGGTCGGGCTTCTCGATATTCATCAAGTATTGGAGGAGAAAAGAGGGATATTCATCCAACTTTTACACTTAGGTGATATCTTCATATCCCTTGATAATTTCATCAAATTGGTATGATTTCTTCTCTCAATCTCGGTTTTTATTGCAATAAAGATGATGGAAGCATGTGGGTAAGAATAGTATGGATTAGAATTGCATGAAATAATTAGGGATTCATTGAGGCCTTTTATCGAACACTTGATATGCATACTATAGTTTCTCTTAATTTCAATATTATTGATGAATTTGATTTGAGTAGCCTATTGAGTGTTGAATTTGGCATGATTGGATGATGGTGCAAGTGTGGCATATATGGTTTTGATAGTTTGATGCAATTAATTTACTAGGTTCATTGGAGCATTTTATCAAACACTTGTTGGTCATATCTATTGTCATTGTTTATAAGCTTGGTTGAATAAATTAGATATGTAAGACACACTTTGTGGATAATTATGCTAGGTGCTTGTAAATTATTGCTAGAAGATGCAACTTGATGATATGATTTCAAATTTTACTTTGTCCATAAATTTTATCAACTTGAGTGGTAAGCATGATTTGAATCATAAGAGGATGTCACTTTCTAACTCAATCAATTTTTAGGTACAATGTCAAGTAGTCGAGTACGATCACGCTCCGGTGCTACCGAAGGTAGTAAGGGAAATAGATCAACAATTCGTCTCAAAATATGAGAGTGAGACTACTTGGGGAAGGGCCGGCTTATCTTGGGATGTTCTACCATTTTCTTGTTTTATTTTTATTTTTTCTTTTGAGTTATAGGTTAGTTTCATGGGAGGAAAATTTTCTTTTAGTTTCTTAGGATTAGTTCATTTGGTGAACTGTGAAATTGGTTGCTGATTTGATGACTATGTGATGAGGATACTTGAAAGAATCTTTTGTACTGAATGTGATTTTGTGGAGATGTTACATGGAGGAAAGTATGTTGATGAAATTGAATTGATGCTTTAAATGATGAATTTGACCTGTGAAATTTGAGTCTTTGACTGATACATTCAAAACAGTCATATTCATTTGTTGTGTGAATGTCAAGCATGTGTGTTTCTCTCTAGAACTTGCTCTGGTATCTTCTTGAAACTGCATAAGTGTGTTGAATTTGAAAATGATTTTAGGCTATTTTTGTTTGAGCCTCATCGACCAAATATACACTTATCTCATATTTATTTTCTCTAGTTAACCACGTTTGAGTCTATAAACCTTTTTCTTGATTAAACCTAATGAGTCATTCAATTCTTTTTAATCTTTGTTCTTACCCTTGCTTGGACTAGTATGTGGATGGAAAAAGAGGTTACAAAGGTGAACCAAGAGAAAGAAAGATAGAAAATGAAGTGGGAATGTGTATCTTAGCCATGAAAAAAAAAAGGGGGAGAGAAATACCAAGGAAAAAAAAAAACTCAATACTTGGTATGAAAAAGAAAAAAAATTAACGTGAGTTGTGCCTAATACTATATTCTGGAATTCATGCTTTGGGAGAGATGAGTAGAAAAAAAAAAAAAAAAAGTGGAAAGTGATTGAAGATGGACTGGTTTTAACGGGTGATGATTCATTTTCTTTAATCCAAGTTTTAGTCACTTAGCCAAAAATAATTCATACCTTGACCAAAGAGCCTACATTACAACCAAAGGAAAAGTCCTAATTGATTCTTGGTTCACACACAAGAAAAGTGATAGAGAGATTAGACGATTTGCAAGCTTATGGTAGGGTGCGTGCATTGCTTTGAGTTGAGCGTAATTTCCCTAAACACTTGAGAGATGAGTGATACACTTACCTTCTGAGTATTCACTTTTATTTGAAGCATTGATTCAAGAGTAATTTGCATGAATCTCCTATGTCCTCCAAAATCACATGATGCTTGCTTGTTCTTGAAAATTAGCCTAAAGTACGAGCAAAATGATATTCATTTCGCCCCATGCATAAGTTCTTTTCTTTTCATTGTTCGGGGATGAACAATAGTTTAAGTTTGGGGGGTTTGATAACTTCGTTATTTGATGCATTTAGGGGCTTAATTTCATATTATTTTTTGTTGAAAAACATGCAATAGTGGGACTTTAATTAGATTTCATTATCTTTTTAAGATTTCACGTTTTTGCTTGATTTGAAAGAATTTGATAGGTTTTAGCACAAAATGGAAGTCCAATGGAATTTAACACCAAGTTGGAGTCGAGATAGGAAGTCGATAACGCGCAGTTATGAGAGAAACATCATATCTCGAGCTCCAAAAGTCCAAATTCAATGTTTCTTGTCTTGTTGAAAAGCTAAAAGGGATTTCTACAACTTGTATGTTGAAAGTTTTCATCAATTATGCCTCCAAGAGAGCATAATAGTATAAGAAATTGAAAGTCGTGCAAGAATGTACAAATTTTTGTCTTGACAGGGCTTGATTAAATTGGGTATAACTTGGTGTACAAAACTGATATTCGGCTGAAATTAGTGGAATTGGATAGCTAATTTGAAGGGCCACAACTTTTATGAAGAAGTTGAAGCCCAATTATGCGCGGAGGAGGGCCGAATCGAGGCTGAAAGCCGGGATTCTGGGCACCCTGGTTACTTGGCCGGGTCGGTGGTCGGGTCACGGGTTTTTAACCCCGTTTGGACTCCTATTTGGAAACAACTTATTCCAAGTCTGATTTTCACCTAGTTAGATAAAAATTAGGACTTGGGGAAGTCAAAAGATTGGGATGAAGATACAAAAAGATCCATACACATCCACATCTTGATGGCAAGCAAGAAAGCAAGGATTGGAAGATTCAAGAGTCAAGAGGAGCAACCAACGATCAAAAATTCAATAAGCTTTTCTTTGATTTATTTCTAGTTTTGATCATGTCATTTTTTAATTTATTTTGCTTTACGAACATGATTTTTGGCTAGGGGTCTCGTGATCTTAGGACACGAGAGTAGTTCTTTCTTGTTGAATATTTATGTTGATCCCAAGCGGCAGTAGGCTTAGAGGGGGGGTGAATAAGCCTACTCAATTTTCAAACTTTTCTTCTTTCCAGGAGGCTTTGGTCGGGACTCAATAACCTTTTGGGAGGTTACTGATCAGAGTTATGTTACGGAAGCTTCCTCTCCTGTGAAGACTAAATATGCAATACATGCATCTAGTATAGGATATGCACATAGGACAGTAAGTATATAGAAACACATGGATATACAGAGGTTTGAAGGTGGAGTAATCCTTCTACATCCTCTCTGCCTCTTCTCAAGAGGGAACATTTGTTAAGTTAGTTGATTTACATAGCCCTATCTATTACAACCCTCACTTAACAAGTAAGTAGCAAGTTTACACATAGCTGCTCACAACTGCTTGCCTATAACTGACCCACACAGGATCTTCTTACCCAACCCACCCAGAGTCCTCACTTTCTTCTTCAGAAAGTAGACAGCTCAGCAGGACTTTATTCCTCGCACTGAGCACTCCTAGACAGTCCTTTAAAAAGGGTTTGTCTTCTTCTTCTTCAACTGGGTTCAGCAAGTTTGGGCTTCTTTTATAGGTTGAACTGCTGTAGCTTGCTGTCTGGACTGTGTGACTGAGTATGCGTTTCTGGGCATAGAGTGTATGAGCTTTCTTCTCTCTTGTTATATTTTATACACTCTTCTCTTCTTCTTTTCTGTATGTCCTTCCTCCTCTTTTGATCTTTCTCTTTTGCTCTTCTCTCTATGAGATTTTCTTCACACTTTGTTGTGCTTGCTTCTTCTCTCTTGCATGCTAGCTCATCCTCTCTCGCACGCTTCTTAGTCTTCAGTCTTCTTCTTTTTATAAATTAGGAAATCTGCCCGTTGAAGGTAGGTAGAGTTCCTAATCTATAACTGCACCGCACATCTTCTGACACACGCCAGCTTTTCACTTTCCACGTGTCTTCTTCTGATTGGCTCCTCTTCTCTTCTCTCTACCGGTAACTTTTGACTTTCTCCCATGCCTGCTTTATTGCTTCCTCCTCCCGCTCACTCTGGAGTTTCCTTCTCTGGCTTGCTCCGTCAGGTGGCTTGAGGCTTCTGTAGCATGCTGCTCTACAGTATGCTTCAGCATGGTCTCTCAGGTAGATTCCGGTCTGGTAGCTTGTTGTTTTGCAATTTGCTTCGGCAATGTCTCTTCCAGTAGCTTCCTGCAGTCATCAATATCCTTTTAGTTAACCCGATTCCTTTCACCATTCTTCTTCAGTATCCATCCTTTGACACTTTCTCTGATCTATCTTTCTTATGTAGTAACCTTGTTGCAGTAACCTTTCGAGCTAGGTTATGCGTATAGAGTTAGAGTTACTTTCTTTAAGGTTTTGTCTCATCAAAACATACTTAAATGTTTCCAACAATTTCCCCCTTTTTGATGATGACAAAACCTTTACAGAATATCAAAAGATCATAATCTCTCAAGCACAGAAAGCAGATATATAAGTTAAAGAAATTTTTTATACAGGTTGCTTTCAATAAATCACATATGAGTCAGAAAGAAAGGTTGTGAGCTTTAGAAAATAGAAGACTTTTTATATAGATAAAACATTTACAGTACAACTCAGTAAGCTAAGTACAATGTAGACATTCTATCTATACTAATTTTTCTTTCTCTTGCTCTTGCCTTTCTTTCCCCCTTAGCTTCTTGCTAACTTCTTTCTAGCTTCTTCCTCTTCTGTGCAGGTTCTTGCTCCCAGTTGATTTTTTTCTTTGATCGTGGAGGAGAGATGAAAAATGTGAGGAGGTCGCAAGAAGAAAGAAGGGAGGTCTTCTTCTGATTGGCTCATCTTCTCTCTACCGGTAACTTTTGACTTTCTCCGTGCCTGCTTTGTAGCTTCCTCCTCGCGCTCACTCTGGAGTATCCTTCTCTGGCTTGATCTGTCAGGTGGCTTGAGGCTTCTGTAGCATGCTGCTCTGCAGTATACTTCGGCATGGTCTCTCAGGTAGCTTCCTGTCTGGTAGCTTACTGCTTTGCAATTTGCTTTGGCAAGGTCTCTTCAGTAGCTTCCTGCAGTCATCAGTATCCTTTTAGTTAACCCAATTCCTTTCACCATTCTTCTTCAGTATCCTTCCTTTGACACTTTCTCTGATCTATCTTTCTTCTGGAGTAACATTGTTGCAGTAACCTTTCGAGCTAGGTTATGAGTATATAGTTAGGGTTACTTTCTTTAAGGTTTTGTCTCATCAAAACATACTTAAATGTTTCCAACAATTTAGTTTTAATCTTTCCTCTAATCCATGATATTTTATTCATGCTTCCTTGTATTCCATGTATGAGTTATGGCCAAATTTATGCATGCTCTAATTAATTAGATTGAGATCGAGAGAAGATATCTGATTATAGATTTGAGAATGCATGACTTAATTAAGTTGTCTGGATCGAGAGATTGGTAAATAATTGGGGTGAGAATACGATCTTGGGAGCTTTTAGGAGTTGGTTATTAACTGCGAGGTAAAGATACAAACATTTATAATCAATCAACGGGTTAATTGTTCGAGAGAGAGGTTAATCTACAATCGTGATTGCTCACATAAAATAATTGGATTTGAGGTTGATTTTTGCTAGATTAGTAAACTTGATTGAAGTAGAATGAAATCGTTATCTTAGGATCCTTCTTTGAATCTTGATATTTCTTGACAATTTGCTTGTTCCATATTTTATTTTATTTATTTGTTTTTAGACATAGGTTAATTAGATTTAATTCTCTCAATTTGGTCACCTAGATAAAATTAGGTAAATTAAGTAAGTAGTTAACTAGGTTCTAATTCACTAGTCTCTGTGGGATCGACCTTGCTCGCTCTATCTATAGTTGACAGTACACTTGCGGTATAGACTAGAAATAGACTATCTATCAAGGGGGCTCAAGATTTTAATTTGTGAAAAAGAGGGTGGACAAAGCAACAAAACCACAAATGTAGTTTACAACGAGATATTCCAAAAATTTGTAAACGACAATCTCAACAAACACTCAATTTATTGTACTATGCAATTGATTAACCACTTTATTTTAATAATTCACTTATTTTGATTCATTTATCGTCACTTCTATCGAACTACACTATAAATAAAAATTAACACTATTATGATATATTGGCTACATAATATACAATTTGCACTAAGAGTCTCGTGCATCGCACGGGTGCACTGCTAGTGTATGACTAACATAACATGAATATGTTACTGACATAACTACAAGATACGACTAACATAACATATAGATAGACCATCTAAGAGCGAATTTGGGTGGGTTATGGCACACTCATCGGATGACGCATGAGAGCGCGTGGAAACATATGAAACGCGCATGAAAACACATTTTTAAACATGTAGACCAGATTAACCCAGATGCATGAGTATAAAAGTTTTGTCAAATGAAGACAATCTTAGTTGAGTTTCTTTGGCAAAATGTTTCTTGAAATTCTATACCATCACTTAATTTGAAATTTTTTTCGACTACTCATTTTGGAAAGGGAAAGCGGCACTTTATATTCGACTGTGTTTAAAATAATGAAGACTTTAACTTTTTATGTTATTTTTAATTAAATAGTTGGGTACTACTAGCACATTCAGCTGTATTGAAATTGAGTCATAAAATGTATAGTAAGTCTCATATGACACTGTTTCACGGATCTTTTTCTGTAAGATGAATCAACCCACAACTCATATTTCACATTTAATATATAAATATGTGAAAATAGGTTAATATAGTGGGTAAAAAAGATCTATCCGTGAGACCATCTCACGTAAGTTTTTACGTAAAATGTACACTCTTGGCAGTGAAGTTAGTTTGGAAGTGAAACCTAACATTTGAGGCAACCAAAGTTGTCAGAATTTGATCCTAAGATTGTTATGAGTGGGACATGTATATGTGTGCATTGCATGGAGCATGGGTTTCATTCTCTTCAACTATATTTTTGAAAACGAATGAATTTCAAATTCATCAAAATTATAGAAAAGTTATTTCCAAGTAGAAGTGGTGGACTTTCAATCCAGAGTAATGAATCACCACTAGTAAACCAATATACATTTCAAATCCTTCAATCCAAACACAAATACATATGATAGAACACGACGAGCCAAGAGAAACAGCCAACATAAACGAGGAAACAAGGTCTGTCATAAACAAGGTGGTAGATGAGAATTAACAGAGAGTAGGGGTAAGAAGTCAAAATTGCTTTACACAAACTAATGATCAAGTAAAATGACCAAACTCAAACTGATGTTCAGATTTAGATACATAAGAGACTGACTATAGGAGAAATTCTACAACTAGAGAGGGGCTCATCGGAGAAATAGTGAAACCCTACGAGTAAGTATGAAGAAATTAAAAAAAGTAGTGTTGAGATGTAATTACTATATAAGGAGGATGAGGATTAGGATCAAAGATCCCTTCTGCACAATGGGCAAGAACCGTGTCTGACCAGCCAAGTATCGATGCAAGGTAGATGAAACATGTGATGACAATGTGGCAAACGACGTACTGTTTCCCCCAGCTGAAAGTCCTGTTAGATATCCAGAAGCCACTCATTCACAATTATAACATAGAAAAGAAACAAAGAGAAATGAAGTTAATGATGATGATATTATTACCTGAAGGCAAACAGAACAAGAGACTCCATCCCCTGAAGTATCAGCACTCTCATTTCCAGTTATTGTAAATTTAGGGATCTTTTCGACCATATCCACGAGCAAACCTTTAGCCCCACCTGTGTCAAATATATTCGGGATTTCCTCATATGGTCCTTCAACCGCTCCCATCTGATTCATTAACAGAAGGATCTATGGATTAAGTAAACGAAACATAAGATGTGATGTGGCCGGCACAAACACTCACACTCATTTGTACCTGACTTTGTACTGCACTAAGCATAGCCGGACCAATACGCTCACGAACAAGTCTACCACTTAAAAGGCTTGCAATCACATCAATCTGTACATTCCAAATAATCCTCAGTGAAATAGACTTACACAATTGTATCAATCCCTTAAACATATGTCTCTATGATCAAATAATCCAAAGCAGAACAAGTGAAACAGAGATTATGGGAACTGAAAAGCAGGCTTCATTAGAAAACAAATCCACATTCAAACTCGGCAAATTTGAATTGCTTCATAGAATTAAACGAGAAAAAATGATGATCAAGTTCATTCATTGCTCTCACCAGATAGAGAAGACATCCTAATCCAGATTCATCTGATTGCCATAGAATTAATGAGGATTCAAAAACCTCAATTGAGAAGACAGCACCAGAGATGGCTCCCACCGAAGCCCCTCTAATAAAGCCACTCTCCGTTTCTTGGCCTATCAACGCCCCCGTAATCGCTCCCAATAGAGTCCCCACTACACAGTCAACCCACAGCTTCATTAGTTTACATCAACAAAGAGCAATAGAACTGAGAACATCTCATTTCAAAATGCACTCTTCCCATATAAATTCTTCAAAGCAAAATACTCATTACAAGATTCCAGAATAGGATACTCTACACAACATAAACTCATTCCCCCAATTGAAACGCATCCAATAAAGAACAGAAAACCTAGTTCATCAAAAAAGCTCATTTTTCTGTCCTTTCACCGTTACCCAAACAGCAAAAAAGATTGCACAACACATGAATAATCTACCCCAATCGAGATTTCAGCAACAACAACTCATCAAATTAGGGCAATCCTAGCGCATAACAAACTAAACAGATCACAAAATAATGCAGGAATAGACCCAATAATCGCAGAATTCGTAAAGAAAATGAGGCAAATCCATGAATAAATGGAGAGAGAAAAATCGCTCACCCAAAGCAAAGAAAAAAGTGAAAATTGCAGAAAAAACGTTGCCAACAACCGCAGAAACAGCGCATCGAATGAAATCTTTGATCTTATTGACTAAAAAGGTAAATGAAGAAGAAGGCTCAGATGATGATGATGAGGATGATGCAGCCGGGAAAGAATGAGAAGGGTATGCGTAAAACTCCATGGATTCATCAACCGGAGGAGACGCCAAAATCTTTTCTTTCCTTCAGGTGATTAATATAATAGCTGTCGGAAATAATTATTCACATAAACATATATATAAATACATTACTTTTTAATCGGTGGTTCTTACTTCTTACCCGTGTTCTTTTTCTATTATTATTTTACATTTTAATTTCTCCAAAATATCTCTCTCCTCTTTCCATTCAATTTCATATCTTAATAATTCAATACATTCATTTTCCAGACTGAAAAAAATGCTAAAATGCCCACAACGGACAACTCTGGACGTGTAATGATCGCATCCCCTTTTTATATGAGTCTGCCTCACATACCATTTATGTGAAGTTAATCAACTCATAACTTACGATTTACAATTCATATATTAATTTGTGAAAATAAATTTAGATAATGGGTAAAATGAATTAATTTAACAAAATTATCCGTGAAATCCTCTCGTACAAATATTTGTGTCATTTTATGAGTGTGCATGGGAAAATGATAAAATGCCCACAACGGACAACTCTTAATATGTCGACCCTTAACGTGTAATGGTTTAATACATTTCTTTTCCTGGAAAATGCTAAAAGGCACTGTAATGATTTAATACATTTTTTTTCCTGAAAAATGCTAAAATGCCCACAGTGCAGCTTTGATGTATAATGATCTCATCTCTCGTTATATAAAAAGTAAAATTAATTGATATTGTAAAGGATTCAACTCAAATCCTTTATTTTGCTAAGTATGGAAATAAGTGAAAATACACTTATAAAAACGTGTTGTATCTTTTGCGTTTTTTCAAAAGTTTTTTTAGTTGGCCTAGGATAGATCTCAATCGTTGATTAGATCCAGCGGCCAGGATTGAATCTCAGATCAGAAGCTTGGGAAAAGACGGACTTATACTAATAGATGTGGGTTTCAGAATTTGCGCCTTCAAGGACGTTATAGCCATTGGACTCGGAGCAGATCTGGAGCATTGATCGTATCTACGGTTGTGGTTCGATCTGGAGGTTAAATATCCGTTAGCAAGAAGGGTTTTTTGAGCTAGCATAACTTACTTATTTGTTGACGGATTCCATTGCTTCTTGTTGCTGGTGTTAGCCAGTGTCGTGGTCTATAAATAGATGAGTTGTGTGTGCAATAACACACAATAGATAGTGAGTTGAGTTGTTTAGAAAGTTGAGTCACAAATTAGGTTTTGCTCAGAAAGTTTAAGTATTCTTGATTATAAACAGTGATTTTTTATTTCGGTTTAATAAAGCTATACCCTCCCTTATTTTCTCGTGGATGTAGGCATATTCACGCTGAACCACGTAATTCTCTGACTGTTGGTGTTGTTTAGTTTATGCTTGATCTTAATTGCTAGTTCTTGATTTGATTGCATTGAAGTGTGTTTTGGTGGTTAGCTGATTTGAGTGAATTGGCTGAGGTTTTGAGGCTGGAAATCCTAACAACGTGGCGCCATCTGTGGGAAGCAAAGACAGCCTCAAGAAGATGAGTTCCACCAAGTTTGATGTTGAGAAGTTTAATGGAGAAAGAGATTGGCCTGGAGGATCAAGATCAAGGCATTGCTAGTACATCAAGGATTAGCCCCTGCTTTTCAGGGAATTGGAGGGTTTCCTAAAGAAATGCTCCCTGATGGGAAGACCATATTACTAGAAAAGACACACAACACTTTGATTCTTTGTTTAGGTGATAAGGTCTAAAGAGAAATCTCAAAAGAGAAGAGTGCTCAAGAAATATGGGAGAAGCTTGAGAACCTGTATTTGGTTAAGTCTTTGGCAAATAAACTCTTTATGAAGAAGAGGTTGTATGCTTATAAAATGAAGCAAGAAAAACCTGTTACTGAGCAGTTAAAGGAGTTTTAGAAGATCTTGAGACTTGGAAGACATAGGAGTGACCTTGGAAGAAGAAGACAAAGCATTAATGCTTGCTAAGTGCTTTACCCTCTTCTTTTGAAAATTTCATTGACGTTGTTCTCTATTCCAAATAGGAATCTATTTCCTTGGAAGAAGTGATCATAGCATTGAAATCTAAGGAGCTATCAAAGAAATGAGGATCAAAAGCTGATCAAGGTGGTGAAGGTCTGGCTATTAAACCTGCTAAGAAGAAGCTAAACTTCAAGCAAAACAAGGCTGGTCAAAATAAATCAGAAGTCAAACCTCAAGAATCAAAATCACAGGTAGATAATCATAATGATATTGAAAATAACACTTGTTTTCACTATCACAAGCCAGATCATCATAAAAAGGACTGCATCAAGTACAAGCAGTTCCTAAAATCAAAAGGCAAAGCTCCTCAGACTCAAGCCAATCCCACACTGCAGCAAGAATCACCAAGATCAGGGTACGAATCAGCTAAGGTACTCTCTATAACCTCTGAATCCTCTAACTCTAATTGGATCCTAGACTCAAGATGCACTTTCCATATAACACCTAGACAGTAATGGTTCACTAACTTAGAAAAGAAAAGGTTAGGTTCAGTTTTACTAGGTAATGATCATGTCTGTCACATAGAAGGGATAGGATCCATTACATTCCTAATGCATGATGGAGTTAAAAGGAAACTTGAGCAGGTCAGATATATTCCTGATCTTAAAAGAAACTTAATATCTTTTGGCATGTTAGATTCACAAGGGTACAAGTTTGCTTCAGAAGGAGGAATGATGCTCATATCAAAAGGTAGAAAGCAAGTTATGCAAGGCTATAAGAAACATGACTTGTACTACCTAAAAGGACACACTGCCAATAATAATCACTGCAATACTATAAAGAGTGATGCTACAAAACTCTGGCATGAAAGGTTAGGACATATGAGTGTAAAAGATTTATAAGAACTTGCTAAGCAGGGAAGGTTTGGAAATGATCTGATCACTCAGCTTGACATCTGTGAAAACTTTATACTAGGAAAAGCTAAGAAACTCAGTTTTGGAAAGGCCAAGCACACTACAAAAACACCTCCTAGAGTATGTACATTCTGACTTATGGGGACCATCAAGAACTCCAACCAAGAATGGTGACAGGTACTTTCTATCAATCATAGATGACTACTCTAGAAAGGTGTGGGTGTTTGTGCTCAAGAGTAAAGATCAAACTTTTCAGAAGTTCAAAGAATGGCTTCAGAAAATGGAAAACCAAACAGGGAAGACACTCAAGCACCTCAGAACAGACAATGGTCTGGAGTTTGTTTCAACTGAATTCAATCAGTTTTGTTCTTATAAAGGTATTCTGAGACACAAAACAGTTCAATCAATTCCCCAACAAAATGGCTTGACAAAGAAGATGAATCAAACAATACTTAATAAGATCAGATGCATGCTAATAAGTTCAGGGCTAGGAATGTCCTTTTGGGGTGAAGCTCTGGATACTGCAGTTCATCTAATCAATAAGAATCCCTCTTCTGCCATAAACATGAAAACTCCAGAAGAGATGTGGACAGGGAAGCCTCCAGATTATTCTAAGCTGAGGATTTTTGGGTGTCTTGCATATGCACATGTTAGGAAAGACAAACTGGAACCTAGAGCATGGAGGTGTGCATTCCTAGGGTATCCAAAAGGTGTGAAAGGTTACAGATTGTGGTGTTTGGAACGAAATAATCAAAAATGCATCATAGCAAAGGATGTCACTTTTGATGAGAATTCAATGCCACTAAGAGATAAACCACAAGCTGATAATGGGACTCAAACTCTCACTAATGAGCAAATAGCTCACTTTGAGGTGGAGCTACAAAAAGAACAGCAGGAGCAAGTAACCTCAGATCCACTAGAAGCTGAATCTGATGAAGAGGAAACCAATAGTTCAGAAGAAGAAAATCAACCTAATTTGGAAAACTACCAACTGGTGAGAGATAGGATCAGAAGAGTAGTAAAACCCCCCAACAAGATTTGTTGATTCAAATTTTACAGCTTTTTGTGCTCCTAGCTGCTGAAGATATAGATAACATATGCCAAAAGATTACCATGAAGCCATCACATGCAAGGAAAAAGACAAATGGTTAATAGCAATACAGGAAGAACTACAGTCACTTGAAAAGAACCACACTTAAGAAATACTCAACAAGCCTGATAAGAAGAAATTGATGGGATGTAAATGGATTTTCAGGAAGAAAATAGAGGCCTCAAAAGGTGGTGCAGTCAAATACAAAGCAAGATTAGTTGCCAAAGGATTTACTCAAAAAGAGGAAGTAGTCTATACTGAAATCTTTTCTCCTGTAGTTAAGCACTGCTATACTAGAATACTCCTTGCTCTTGTCTCACATTTCAAACTGTAGCTCATCAAATGGATGTTACTACAACTTTTCTACATGGAGAGCTATAAGAGAGAATATTCATGAAAGTTCCTGAAGGATTACATCAAGCTGGCAAAGATTCAAAGGCTTGCTTGCTCAGAAGGTCTTTATATGGTCTGAAACAAAGCTCAAGGCAATGGTATCTGAGGTTTGATCAATTTATGATTAAAGCAAAGTTTATCAAAAGCAAATATGATGATTGTGTTTATTATAAGCATGACTCTATGTTCTATGTTTTTCTGTTGCTATATGTTGATGACATGCTAATAGCTAGTAATTCTCTTGATGGCATTAACTATGTTAAAGGAATCTTACAAACTGAATTTGAAATGAAAGATATAGGAACTGCTAAGAGAATGTTAGACATGGATATAATAAGAAGTGAAACTGATGGTGGAGTTCAATTGCATCAAACAGACTACCTTAGAAAGGTTCTAATCAGATTCCAAATGAATCAATCTAAGAGTTTAAGTATATCTATTAGTGTAGGAACTAAGTTATCCTCTAGTCAGTGTCATAAAACTCAAGATGAAATGAACAAAATGACTAAGATTCCATATTCAAGTGCAGTAGGCAGTATAATGTATGGAATGGTGTGTTGTAGACCTGATCTAGCTTATCCTATGAGTGTAATCAGTAGATATATGTCCAATCCTAGCATAGCTCATTGGGAAACTATAAAGCATGTTCTAAAATACATTAATGGTACTACTGGAACTAGACTAAAGTTTAAAACCAAGGCTAATGATCATGAACCTATTATTGGATATGTTGATGCTGACTTTGTTGGTAATCTTGATAACAGAAAGTCACTTACAGGCTACATCTTCACTCTATATGGCACTGCCATTAGTTGGAAAACCAGCCAGCAATCTGTGGTTGCCTTGAGTACCACAGAGGCTGAGTATATAGCCCTTACTGAAGCTGTGAAGGAGGCACTATGGCTAAAAGGTATATTAGAAGAATTTGGCATTATTCAACACTGTGTATCTGTGTTTTGTGACAGCCAAAGTGTAATACACCTTGCCAAGCATCAAGGGTTTCATAAACGCACGAAGCACATTGATGTAAGACTCCAGTTCATAAGGGACAAAGTTGAAAAGCAAGAAGTAAAGGTGATTAAAATTCCAACTGAAATAAATTCAGTAGATGCACTCACTAAAGCTACTTCCAGTTGCCAAGTTCAAGCTGTGTATGGATCTCATCGGGCTAGTTGGAAAGCCATGCGACAAATGGAACTTGAAGACATAGGTGCAAGACTTTAGCAAAGATGAAGAATTAGAGCTGAAGGTGGAGTTTTGTAAAGGATTCAACTCAAATCCTTTATTTTGCTAAGTATAGAAATAAGTGATAATACACTTATAAAAACGTGTTGTGTCTTTTGTATTTCTTTTGGAAGTTTTGTTAGTTGGGCTAGGACAGATCTCAACATTGATTAGATCCAGCGGCCAGGATTAAATCTCTGATCAGAAGCTTGGGAAAAGGCGGACTTATACTAATAGAAGCGGGTTTCAGAATCTACGCCTTCAAGGACGTTATAGCCGTTGGACTCAGAGCAGATTTGGAGCGTTGATCGTATCTACGGCTGTGGTTCGATCTGGAGGTTGAATATCCGTTAGCAAGAAGGGTTTTTTGAGCTAGCATATAACTTGCTTGTTTCTTGACGGATTCCGTTGCTTCTTGTTGCTAGTGTTAGCCAGGGTCGTGATCTATAAATAGATGAGTTGTGTGTGCAATAACACACAGTAGATAGTGAGTTGAGTTGTTTAGAAAGTTGAGTCGCAAATTAGGGTTTTTTCTCAGAAAGTTTAAGTGTTCTTGATTGTAAATAGTGGTTTTTGATTTTGATTTAATAAAGCTATATCCTCCCTTATTTTCCCGTGGATGTAGGCATATTCACGCCGAACCACGTAATTCTCTAAGTGTTGGTGTTGTTTAGTTTATGCTTGATCTTAATTGCTAGTTCTCGATTTGATTGCATTGAAGTGTGTTTTGGTGGTTAGCTGATTTGAGTGAATTGGCCAAGGTTTTGAGGCTGGAAATCCTAAGAGATATGTTGCATCTAACACGTCAACAATGGACATAGTGATGAACACATATTAATGTGCTCATGATGGATAGGGTGACAAGACTGTTCTTTCCTTACTATTTAAATCTTCTCTATTTCTTCTACTTTAGGGAAAATGTTTCACAAATATTATTTCATATGAAAATGAAAATACAACATTATTAGATTAAGATACCGTATATATATTTCCTAGCCACTATAATATACGAAAATGTATTTTCAGTCATTTTGACTCGATCGATGGACGATAATATCATTTCTTGGTAAACATTTGAATTACATGATAAATTCACACAATATAATATGCATGCTATACATGTTATTCTGCATAATGTCACACAATATTAGTGTAAACATTACAAAAAAATCTTATGGTCGTGTGACACAAAATTTTCATTACGTGATGTAACACAACAATCAAAGATGCATGTTACATGACAAAAATGATGTCGTCATGTAAATTATAAAAATGAATAAAAAAAATAATTTCTTATGTTTGTGATTAGAAAAAAAGAATTACTTGTTATGTGAAAATAGTGACAACTACTTTTTCCCAACTATTATTTATATACATTGAATCTTTCCACTTTTAAGTACCTTACAATTTTATTTTATTTAATCGCATGAAAATCTTCACAATTAATTCATCTCTTGCCAAACATTTTCTTAAATGTTTGAAGACTGTATGGCAAAATTGAATTGAACAAAAGTGCATGTAATTATAAATATAAAAGTTTAGAAACCCAATATTATGCAATTTTGTTTTATAGCCACTGCATTATTCTTTACATAATTAATAGGTGTTTGCAAAGAATAGATTCAACGTTTTCACATTTCAAGTTGACAATTATGTAAATCACGAGAAAAAGTCACGATTGGTTTGGATGAGTTTGGAGTCGTAAGAATTAAATTTTATAAGAAGAAAAGTATCGCATATCATTTTGGAAAAATAAAAGTGTAACATAATGTTTGGATGAGTCGAAAAAATTAAATTTTAGAAGAAAATTCTATTAATCTTGGAAAAAGAAAAGTGTATAAAGGCTTGAATTTTATTTTTTAATATAATAAAAAAAAATGTAGATGTGACAGAAAAACAAATGTTCAAATGCCACCAAGTTACTTTGACTTTTTATCACGCATGCTTAGAGAAGAGAATTTTTCAAAGCCACTTAATGCCTCAATTTAATATTCTAATTGTATTTCAACGTAATACGTAAGTTGACTATTAATGTCATACTAATGCTAGCTAATCTATTAAGTAATAACAATTTACGAACTTTAATACCCTAGATATTAATTAATAAATGTGACACTCATGCTAATACATGAATTAATTCATTAATTAGTTGAACATATACCAAATACTTGTACGTTTATGGAAAATAAAATACAATAGTTTGGCCTTCTTATAAATTAAATAAAAATATTATACTAAAAACGACAATTTCTTTTTTGGTTTGTCTTTCCTTCAAAGTAAGTGTGTATATATTAGGAACCGGCCAATGGTTGAAGATGATTCTCTTTCAATCTTGCTAAAACAAATTATATTTTCAATCTTATAGGCAAGGTATATTGGAAATACTAAAATGTATGCGTTAAGACAACTCTTAATATGTCTGTGAATGACGTGTAATGATCATATTCGCTAATTATATTGAATGTGAAAAATTAATAGGTATGCTAGATATCTGACACATCAATGATTAACAAAATTTAATATGTTCACGATGGATAGAATAACAAGACTAAGTAGATATTTTGTAACTAATAACTGTAAGTGAAAATCCTCGGTCTTCTAAATCGACATTTGTTTGTTTTTAAATTTACACAAATATATGTGTGGTTCTTGTCATTTATGATTAACTTTTTCTTACATATCTAGCATCAACTTTCCACAACGTATCTCAACTCTATCATTCTCCATACTCGTGGTAGACAATTTTATTTATGTTCTACAGTTTTCGAGAGTATATTTTAGTTTTGTTACTAGTTTTCTAGGGAAAAAATTGGAATGGAAACATCTACAATCTGAATTTATTTTAAGGTAATTGAAATTGATTTGGATAAGTTGGTTGGTATTGATCAATTTTTATAAATATTTACATGGTGTTTCTTTTGTCGGAAAAATATGTGGTATATATGCTTAAAAATGACTCAAAATAAAAAATAAAAAAAATTGGGGGAAAGAGGGTAGGAGTTAGACTCTTTCCCTATAAGACGAAATTGTCTTGTATTCAGTGTTTTACGGTCTAAGGAAAACGTCCTCAAAATACAACCTACTAACTTAAGGATCGCAACACAATGAATGCAAAAGTTTTTTAGCAAATGAAAAGATATTCGAAACTTTCTAAAACAAGAAGAAGAAGAAGAAGAAGAAGAAGAAGAAGAGAGTGCTAGAATTGCTAGATTGCTTAAGAATGCAAGTAGTAGTGAAATAAATGAAATGAATGAATTTGAAGTTGCTAGATCCGTGGAACCGGGTCGATCCATTCACGCGCCCAAAACGCGTCTCCCACGCGCTCCCACGCGCTCCCACGTGCTGAACACTTGTGCTGAAGCTCACCCAAAATTCGCTCCAATAGACCAACCTTTGTGTATAGTTAAACCAACCTTTGTGTATAGTTAGACCAACCATATGTAGGTAGGTCTAACTATATACAAAGGTATGTCTAACATATATAAAAGTATGTTTAACTATATATAAAGGTATGTCTAACATATACAAAGGTATGTCTAACACAACGTAAAGGTATGTCTAACATAACGTAGTGATATGTGCCAAAATTCAAAAATCAAGTCAAAAAAAGACAAAGCATGGAATCTGGGCAGAACTGGTATGTTTAACATAGCTTAAAGGTATGTCTAACATAATGTAAAAGTATGTTTAACATATACTATTGGTATGTGATTTTTTTCAAAAATCATAAGCGAAAAAAAAAAAAAAGTGCGGTCCCCCTTGACCCGGATCCGACCCGGATGCATGGATCTAAGATCCATGCACCTGATTCACAAGAGACTTACTCTTTGAAGTTTATTTATAAAGTTGAAGAGGTGAGATGTCTTTCCATACTACACATCTTTAAATTGAGTTCACGTATATATTTTCATAATTAGATATCTTTTAGTTTAAATTGTTGTTTTTACATAATTAACCACCTTTTGGTATGAAATATTGTGTATCACAATGGTTGGGACTGGTTGCATCCCTTTAAATTGGATTGCATAAATTTAATTCAAATTCATACTTTTTCACACATTCAAATTAACCTCTTCAAACTTTCACATACTTTCAATTTAAGTTGTCAAGTTCAAGTATTAATTTCTCATTAATATGAAATTGAATTTGAGAAAATGAATACCCTAAATTTATCTACTCAGATGTATTCCAATTTTGCAACTTGTTTTTGTATTTAACCAACAAAACTGCATATAAAATCGATCAAAAATTGGTCAACACCAACTTTTCCAAACTAATTTCCAACGGTCCTCCACATTTATGAATGAAAATTAATGTATATGTGATTGTAAACACTTCCAAAAGTTGTATTGAACTACTATTGTATTATGATATGTAGCTTTTGGTGTAGAACCTTCCTTAGTAGAGGCTTTGAACCATGTTTAGTAAGATGCTATCGGATTTACTCGTTGGAAATGAATTGAGTGAGTCCTCAATTGAACCTTTGATAACTTAGTTGTCTCATTGAACCAAGATTGAGTTAGCGCTATGAATGTTCTTTAATACGTGGATTTTTGAACTCATTCCCCTAAACATGCAACATAGATGATATATGTTTCAATTTTTTCTTTACGGATCCATATAGCTTGTGGAAATTATTCCACTAGAGATAAACTGTCTTTGGCCACTAGTTGATCACCCCCTTATTTGTGCGTTTCTATGGGACAACTTTATCCCCCAACATTTCAACATTTATGTAGGAAACCTCTTTGTCATGTCATGGTATCAATGCCTTTTTTTTTTTTTGGAAGTAATTAATCTATAAATTGATAATCCATATACTATTATTTGTACATAACATACATAATTATTAGTTAGTCCAAACATTTTTATCATCACAATGAGACAACAATGACAAAAGCTTGTCTTCCATTTCCATATTCATATTGTGTGAGACATCCATCAAACTTTTAGGTCCAAAAAACCTTCTTTTACCAAATCAGTTCATGTTTTCAATATAGCACATTAAACTCAATCCAATTTATAAGGACATCAAACCAAACTGATTTCATTAATTTTAATTTCTAGAAGACCTATGACCTAATTAAGTGGAAGACCCAATAAGACTTCAAACGTGTATATGTCCTTCTCATGGAGGAACATGTTTGGCATTTCATGCCTTCATTGACCATTTTTGATTGGTAACACAATTTTTACCATGTCCAAATTTTAATCTTGGGATAAATTCCATTGGTAGAGCCTTTAAATTTGACCGTATCAGATTAAATCCATTTGTGCAAAAATCTAAAATAGGTTCACAATAGTAATCATTAAATCATAATTTGATGCCATCAAACAAAACCATAATTAAATACAAGTGAACCCCAATTTAATTTGGGCTTAAACAACGATTTGGTAAGATCTTGTAAAACATAATTGTAAGACCGAAATAATATATATTTTGAACCAAAGAGAAAATAAATCCATTTGGTCCCAATACCAAATTACCCCTCTCATATGAAGTAACATAAAATATAAAAAAATACACATACGAGAAAACTTAACCCTATGAAGTTTATTGAATGGTGTTGGCACTACTACATAATATACCCATAAATGATGTGTTTTTTTTTTTTTTTTTTGAAAAATGTTAGTCCAAAGTGGCACAGAGGTTCAGGCCGGGGTTGAATGAACCTCTCTCAAATTCTTCAACTCTATTGATTTTACTGTACTGAAAGCTATAACAGCTTATAGCACAGGTTATAGTGCAGCTTAATTGTATAACTATTGAAGTACAACAACCTAACTGCCCAGAGTAATTTGCAAGCGGAATGATGGATAGAGTTCCTCAACAATAAGTCTTTAATTAAAGACTTAGAAGACTAGCATATAAGGCATGAGATGATAACATGATAAGCATATATAAAGCCATGATATATAGCATAAGATAGAGCAGTTAAGTAAATGCAACAAATATAATGCAAAGACTTTTATAGTAGTTTGAGGGTGATGTAATCCCTCTACGTCCACTCTTCTTATTTACAAGGAGGAACTTCACTAAACTTGTTTGATTTACATGACTCAAATCTTACGAACTATAGCCTAGCAAGAATACCTATTAAAGCTCTTAGTCCTACACAAATTTTAGCAGCTTCAAAGGCTGACCCCAACAGGATCTCTTAACCCACACAAGATTGTTTCCTAACACTAGACAAACACTTAGAAAGCGAAAGTTCCCTATCAATTAAGGACACTTAAAACAACATAGCACACAACAATATGATTAAAGATATAAAAAAAAAAAAAGGTTCTTTAATTGGTGCAAAACAAGTCTTCTTGATTTCTACTATGTTGAGACTGCTTGTGAGGTTGAGTGACTGAAAACACTTAAACTTGATTATTGGTCCCAAGTGGTACAGAGATTCAGAGGGGTGAATGAACCTCTATTCTTTTTCGTGATTTTCCTCTCTATCACTGTAATCTGCTATAAGCTATCACTGCTTGCAGCAAATTAACAGATTATGTTCTACTTGAAGCAAACAAGTTACTGCAAGCCTAACACCTCAGAGTTTTATGCACAGCGGAATTATGTTCAGATAAAGAGTTTCAGCAAATATTATGTCCTTTTAACTATAGAGTTATAGGGCCATAGCACATAAGGGTAGCAAATAAAGCCATATCAACTATGCATGCAGCAGATATAAAGATATGCAGAAAGTTGTAAGATAGAAAATAAACACAAAAGCTTTATAGAGGTTCGAAGGTGGTGTAATCCTTCTACGTCCTCTCTTCTCCTTCACAATGAGGAAATCCACTAGGGTGCTTCAGCTTTACAGGACTCTTCCTTACTAAACATTCCCTAAGGATGAACACAACCTACTAAGTTTCTACTTCCTTCTTAGGTTTTAGCAAACAGACATGATCCGCACATAATATTATCCAATACACTGGACTAAACACACAGCAAAGAAATATTATCAACCGTAGACACCAAATTAAAACAACCTAAGCACACAACTAAATAAGGTTAAAATAAAAAGATTTCTTCAACTGTGGGACTGAATGGCTGGATGGATGGCTTGCTTTTAGGTTGAGTATGACTGAAAGTGCTTGAATACAATTTGAGCTCGGTAATCGCTGAATAAGAATATCAGAATGCGATTATGGATTTTCATTCTTGTGTTTTTCAGCTCCACTATTCCCCTTTTATAGATGTTGGAATGCACCAGTTGAAGGTTGCACATTCCACGTGTGTTCTTGTAAGCTCTTGCTTTATGCCACACCAACTATTGATCGTTGATCCATTTCTTATTCTTGAAGGTTGATCTTGATGGCTAGCATTTCTTCTCCTTGATCCTTCATGATCTGCATGGGTACAATCATTAATGAGCACCTAAAAAGATATAAGCATGTCTCCTCCTTGAGCTTCAATGTCATTAATGCAGCCATCCTCTGTTGTAGTCCTTTTTGCAGTTGCTCAGGTCAGGTGGCAGCTTCTTACTTGCTAGTCATCCTTGAATTTGTCTCTAAGTGTAACAGTCTGTCGAGCACTACAGTGACAACTGAAGTTGATGTTTCCTCATACTCTATAGACCATGCAGTGGATATTGATAACTTCGATGTTGATTCAACTGCACATCATCTTCAATCGCTGTAACTTATTGGGTGTGCTGCCTCCAAGGTCGCTGCATCTTGAGGGTGTCAGCGTCTTGGTTACAACATGGAGAAAAATCTTTTCCTTCGGAAATTCTTCTAAGTGGCGAGCTCAAAGCTTACTTCTTCTGTTCCTGTAGCTTACAGCGTGCAACAATTAAGTTCAATAAAAGATTTCACAATAGGGATTTTGCTACTTATTATAATAATGAGAATAGATATAAAGCACTAAAGTTATAACAGTTTTGTCTCATCAAAATCTAAGAATAATCTCTCCATCTCAGCCCATGTGGTGACAGATAAATAAAGCAACCAATTAATCCTTTGTTGAGTCCTTCACTGAGAATATAAAAGCCCTCAACTTACTTTGATCATCGGTCACTCCTGAAGGTTTCATACTTGAGCAAACGAAATTAAATTCTTTCAAGAATCTATATGGGTCCTCATCTGCATAGCTATGAAAAGAAGATAATAAGACTATGAAATCATAGGTAAGCTCAAAATATGCATTCTCATCAAAATCAGGAAATTTAATGCAAAACGATTGAGGAGTAAATGCAGTAGCCAATTCCTTCAACGTTTGATTTGCAGCCATTTCCCACTTTGATACAAATCCTCAACCTGCAAAAGATCCTCAAAAACACCTAAAATTTGCAAAACATGGACTGCACAGAACGACACTGGAAGAATCAGGTCACACTAGGTGTCTAGTGTGAGAAACAAAGCAGAATAAATCAGACCTACAAACAACAAATTTAACCAAAATTCAAAATTGAAGTAATTTATTTTTTGTTTTTAAAAACAAAAAACAAAAAAGAACGCAAGATGACACAATTAAATTCAAATCACTCCCCTGACAATGGCGCCAAAATTTGATCGCACTATCGTGACTGCGATACAATTAAATAAAATCTTCCTAATCTAACTAACTAGTAGATAGGGTAAGTTGGAGTCGATCCCATGACGAGTGAAGATTTAACTTTGCCACCTATGTTCAATTCAAGAAACAAAAAAGATGGGGGATTTTGGATTGATCAATGACTAATACTAAAATTAACTAAGAACCTTGAAAACAAATTAAACAAAGACCAATGGACGGAAGACATTCCAGTTAACAGTTCAATTATCCCCAATATCAAGTATGTCTTAACCAATGTTACACCCTCACTCAGATGGTCATGAAATTATCACTCATAGTCTAACAACAAGCTCTGTTAAACTGAATCGTCTCTTAAAATTAGTTAAATGAGGATAAGATCACTAATTAACCTTATTCGATTGAACAACCTAGAATAAGCTCTCTAGATTGAATTCATCAAATGCATTAATCACCAAGACGATAGGATGAACTAGACTCCAAATACACAAGTTCTATTTGATAATCTAGAATTTTGCTACCCTAAAGATGCACGACCTCTAGTTTACTACCAATGAGAATTAAACCACAACAATTAGGATTTATGATTTAAGATTCTAGCAATCAATTATCAAATACTTAACCTAGGTAGCCAATCCAAATCAAGCATCAATAATCGAAATCATTCAACACAGATAACACAATCAATTTCAATCAAAAACATCGAGAGGGGGAAACGGGATTAATTAAAACATAAATAAATAATGGGTTCAAACATCCCTGCTAACCATAATTGAATAATTATCCAAACATCCTTAAAATCAAATCCATAAAAGTTGTAAAGTAATTCATAAGAAAAGAAACTAATCTATAAAACTAATTCTCTCTCTAAAGTGGCTTGGAGAGAAATAAAAGAAAGATCTTTCATTGATTATGTGTGTGAACATATCTTTTATAAGCCATTTGGAGATGGGCTTAGCCTTATTCCGGCCCAAAATCTCGTCTACAATCTCGCTGGGTTGGGCTACAGACGGATCACATTGACAAACTGGGCTGACACTGGGTGATCCAGTTTGATGGGCTTCTGGGCCCAAACTGTCCCAACTTCTATTTGTCTTCATTCTCGGCCCATAAACATATCTTTTGATCAAAATATACTTCAAAATTCCTGAATAATAGTGAAAATGATATATGAAGTATTTTGATACTAAAAACATATATATAAAATGATGCATTCATTCACATAAAAAATTATAAAATATTAAATTAAACTAAAATAAAATGCGCGCATCAATTTTCTACCTATCAATCATGCAACTTTTCCTAACAAAGATACAATTAAATTCTACATCCACAAAATCTTACCCTATAATTATATATACATGAATTATTAGCAACATCATCATTTTTACACATGATTTGACATTTACAGACTATAATAACATCCTAATCTATTAATCTCAACGCAAATAAAATATTTTTGACTATTAACTTTTATAACATAATTTAGAATTTTAAAATCAAATTTCCTCTCACCTCTATAAGTAAAAACTAATATTACCTCAATGTCTTGCTTCATAATTTTTTTTAAATATTAGCTAAATGTCCATAAGAAAAAAATATAGCATCATAATTGTGTAAGTACGGACAGTGCCCACTAAACTACAAAAAACATTATTTTTAGTGAAAAGTATTTTTGTCATTGTATTGTAAATATTGTCACTAAAATTAATTTGCAAGAACTTACTAGGTTGTGACTAATTTGTGACTATAAATAGTGTGACTATAAGTCATGAAAATGAATATTAGTCACTATAGTGAATCCCTTTAGTCACATTCATATTTTGTCTCTAAACACTTATTTTATAGTTACATAAATTTATGGTCACTATAAATCAATGTTTTAGTCACATTTATATTTTGTCACTAAAGCACCTTTTATAGCGACAAACTAATGTCGTTTCTACAATTACAGCCTTTATTCATGACTAAATCATGTCACTACAGTCCATAAGTTTCATCACAACATCTATTTTATTATATTACATTATATAATATTATGTATTAAATTGAGACAATTTTTTTTAATTATAGTTATAAGCTAGTCAGCATCACTATTTATTTTACCTATATCATTATGAGATGTCACTAATAATTTTAATCACCAAAGACTCAAAATATTCATCACAGCATCTATTTACTAAATTGTTATTTTAAATAAAAATGGATTAAAAAAATTACATGATATTTCATAAATATATGCAAAAAAAAAAAAATTGAAATTCTCATAAAATATAGACATGATATCATTAAAATATAATACCAAATACAAAGTACAATTTTAAAATACATTAATATATATATATATATATACACACAAACCTAATCACACACTTGAAATATATAACTACGACATCGACTTATACAAGAAGGAAATAGATAGAGTAGCTATTAATTACAACTATAGAGCTTAATATATATGAAACTATTAATAAACGAGTGAAATGATAGCAAAGGAATTATATAGATGGTCGGATGGATCTTCACAAACTCTACCTTCGTTTAATATCAGTCGTCGGATCTCTATGGAATTAGTTCTATCCAAGGCTTTTACAGTTCTGAGTTTGGATTTCATTAATTCCTGCATGCCTCCAATATATATTACAGGTTGGTTTCACATAATATATATATATATATATATATATGTATATATCGATTTTACTTGTTGATTCTACTACTATTCCAATACTATATAATTTTCTCGATATCATATCTATTTTTACAAAACTAACTCTTGATTACCAAACAATTCTGATGGCAAAATATTTTGTATAACTGGTGCATGGATCTAGTCTGGTTGACCCGCCCCACGCGCCTCTGACGCACGGTTTCACGTGCCCCAATGCGCTCTCACGCGCCCCCACGCACCTGGTGGGTGCGCTCAAACCCACCAAGATTCGCTCCAGGCAGTCATACCCTCATGTTATGGTAGGGTTACCTTCATGTTATGTTAGTGTTATCTTTAGATATGTAATCGTGCCTTCATCTATGGTACCAAACTAGTCCTAAGAGTATATATTAATTACATTATATTTTGTGTTTAAGGTTAAACTAATATCTACTTATAAATGATCAAACTAATAGAGAAAGCCAAGATTATAAAGCAATTAAAGTATTTAGTGATCATAGTAACATTGAACTAAGTAGTTGGTGCATTTTATAAACAATCTTACATGTGCATCTTTTGAAGCTTCATCATCCATCTTATTGTTGTATTTTGATTTTTTCCATGAAGTTGTTCGTGTTTGGCTCTTCTCCCGTCACAGGATTCCGCTGTCAAGTAAAGTATAACCATTGTTATAAGTATCAATAGTCCTACTACAAGATAGTACTTATTTGTAGCTAGTCACTTACATCTTCATAGCAACCTTGTGCAATAGATTTTGCCCATTTTCAGTTTTTGTCGATTTTGTTAATTTCGATCGCTGACTTCCTGCATATAATTAAGTGAAACTAAAATAAACATTTAAATTATAGACAAACAAAATGTATTAAGTTTCATCGGTTGTGTTTTCATAAGTACCTTAGTCTATGTAATTTAGGCTAACAGTCATGTAATTTGTACTGATAACTCCTATATTCACGATAAATCACCGTCTTTACTTGAAGATTATCTTGGTGCTGCATTATTGATTTTGATTAGTAAGTATAAAACCATATAAGGAGAAAATAATCAATTATTTCTAGTACTCTAAACCTTAAGCCCGAGCCACAACTACTTCCCTTTGATGTCCAACAGAATGCTCTTTCATTTTGGATATTGGAGTGGTACATGCTGCTTAAGAAGGACGCCAGCTTCAGTTTTAAATTCCTTAGCGTTTTGACCAACATTCCGAACTCAATGTACAGTAATATCTAGCTTTGTAGTTCCTCTGCTCTTCTTTTCAACAGAGATACCAGTACTCATCCCTCTTCCCTTTCTGTGAGATATCTCTGCATATGAATTGTAGATAACATTAGTATTATAAATTATTGAGTCAAAAAATTAGAATAAATAAATTGATTATTATAACTAATAAAAGAGTTTGAGTCAAAAAATTAGAATAAATAAATATACATATCAATCAATGCAATTATCCATCATAATTCTTAAATATATATATATATATATGTATGTATGTATATGACGACATAAGTATAATACTCGATTGTTAATATAAACAATCGTGATTTGTAAACTTCTACTTTGCAGCAGAAATTAGAAAAAAGAAAAAGAAAATATGAGAGAGATATGATGCTTCCTTTAGACAAAATTAATTAAGAACGTGTGGTGTAAGAATTTCAAATGGTCCACTAATGATCACGTGTTATGCGAATCCTTCATTTCTCTCTCTAGATACAAAATTATTTTGGTCCACTAATTTTGAAAAGTTCATGTGCATATTTGAGCACAGTTTTTACTCCAACCGCGCCAATTTATGGATGATTAATTATTTATGGATGATTATTTGGTAGGTAGAAGTGGACAATACTCCTTAAAAAAAATTGAGAAATTTTCAAGGATAATTTTTGTGAGATGTTTCATTTTTATCTACTAACAAAATCTATTTTCATAAATTTATATATGAATTTTGAGTTGTGAATTGTCGGTTAATCTGTCTTATATAAAATAATCCGTGAGACGGTCTCACATAAGACTTAGTCATTTCTCTTTTAGGGTTAAAAACGTTTTGTTGGTCCCAAGTGGTTACAGAGGTTCGGGAGGTGGGGTGAATGAACCTCTTTCCTTTTTCACTATTTTCACTCTCTATCGCTGCAACTTTGTTGGAGGCTATCGCTGCTTGCAGCAGAAAGCAGTAAATAACAACAAGGCTTTTATAAAAGTTCGAAGGTGGTGTAACTCTTCTACGTCCTCTCTTCTCCTTCACAAGAAGAATATTACTAGAGTACTTTAGATTTACAGGATTCTTCCTAACTAAACAAACTCTATGGATGAACAACAACTTACTAAAACTCTTACTCCATTCTTAGGTTTCAGCAGCTAGACAGGATCCACACAAGATATTATCCACTTTAATGGACTAAAACACACAGCAAGGAATGACTCCTATCAACTATGGACACCAAAAAAATAAACAACCTAAGCACACAGTTAAAATAAGGTTAAAGTAAAATGGTTTGTTCAACTGTGGTGAAGCTCGGCGTCTATGATATCTTCAATGGTTGGACAACTTGCTTCTAGGTTGAGTGGGACTGAAAATTCTTGAATGCTTTGTAGCTTGGTAATCGCTGTATTTAGAAATTTAGAGTGCAAATATGGATTTTCAGTCTTATGTTCTTTAGTTCCACTCTCCTCTTTTATAGATGGTGGAACGTACCAGTTGAAGTGTGCACATTCCACGTGTCTTCTTTTTAGCTCCTCTCTTCATGCTGCTGCATCCTGATCGTTGATCCATTAACGCTCTTAAAATCTGTCCTTTGAGTTGATCTGGATGGTCAGCATTCTTCCTCCTTGATCCTCTATGATCTTTATCAGGTACAGTCAATTAATGTGCTCCTGAAAAGGTAGAGACATGCTCCTCTTTAAGCTCATGCGCTATTAAATGTGAATGTCCTTTATTGTAGTTTACTAGCAGTTGCTCAGGCCAGATGGCAGCTCTCCATTAGCTCGTCATCCTTGAATTTGTCCTTTTGTAATGACCTGTCAAGCATTGCAATGACAACTGAGTTTGATGTATCCCCGTATTCTTTCAGCATGCAGTGGATGTTGATAACTTTGATGTTGATCCACCTGCAAGACTGCTTCAGTTGCTGCAACTTATTGATAGGGTGTTGCATATAGAGAACTGCACCTTGTAGGTTACAGCCCTCTTCGTGCAGCATGTAGCAAAAAACTTTCCCTCTCGAAATTCTTCTAAGTGTAGCTCGTTGTAGGCAAACTTCTTCCGATTCGGTTGCTTACAGCTTGCAGCGTTTACTTGCAGTAGAAGACACAGTAAGGTTTTTTGCTACTTATTGGATTACAATGAGAATTTGCAATAAATGCAGTAAGGTTACATCGGTTTTGTCTCATCAAAATCTAAAACTCCTTCTTCTTACATGTTTTCTCATCCCAACTATATCTGATTTTACACTTTACGGTAAAAACATTTAAATGTTGCATTTTGCCTGTAACACCCCGTTTCTTTTTAAAGGAAATTCCGATTAGGTGTTACTTACATAAAAATTCATTGTTTAAAAAGAATAACAAAAATAAGTAATTTCAGGAAATGATTATGAAATACAAATTTCAGAAATGCAAGGGAAGCGATTCACTTGAAATTCTTTTTTCTCCAAATCCATTTGTAGTACATGAAAAGAGAACATAAAATGGGCTTTTATATAAATCTGCAATTTTATTTAAAATGAATGAAGAATGTAATATTTTTAATAAATTCTTCTACAACATTGATGATATCGGCTACTCGCATTCACTGTTCGCGTACCACGCCCTAAATACTTTATACTGAAAACATTTTTAACATATATGAGTTGCATGAAAATGAAGTAGTGCCTTTTACTTGACATCAGTGCCTGAAATTTCATAAACATGGAGTGGTTAAAATTGTTGTTGTTGATGATAAACTATTCACCGAGGCAGAGCCACACTTTGCTGACACCAAATACTATTTTGAAGGAGCAAAGATGGTGAAAATAAAATGTCGTTCAAATAAGGGGCTCACAAATGACAAACTTGAAACAAGTGAAGATGGTTTCTCAACTAAAGATGATAAGAAAATCTCAATAGATAAGTCATCTTTGGCCACAGTCGAGCCCTTCAAAGAACTAACCCTGCCTTTGACAAAGCTCGACACAACAAAGCCAATTTCACAGCCCTTGAAAGGATTTGTTGCTCCAAAGGAAGGAGCTAAAACAAAGCATGGAACATTCTCAGGGCCTAAACTGACTAAGTGTTATAACCTAAAGACCTTTAACCTCCTTGCCCGAGCTTGTTATAACCCACAGGAGGATTCCACAAATCAAGAACTTTGTGCTTAAATTTTAAGTCAAGTAGAAAATGAGCTCAACACTACCAAACGGGTGTCAAAAGGAAGAAGGTACGCAATGCAAATAACTAAAACAAGTATTGGCCACACACCACAAGATCCCGTCCGCATAGCCATCGGAAGAGCTTATGTCAATCATATATATTGAAGGGGAAATGTCATCAACAAAAGATTCTTCTGACAAAGATGGAGGTAAAACTCAGTGAATTTGTGTGTTCAATAGGTTTGGCCTAACCAAGAAAAGTAAAAAAGATATGTCCTCAAATGAGAAGATTTGCTTTCAAAAGGAGAAATAAATCACAAATGACTCAAAAATTGCACAGTCTGATTCCATCTTGCATGAGAAGATACATTACTTTGATTGTATCATGTGAAAGAGTCTTAAAGGCAAAAATGGAAACCGTCATTTCTACACAAAATTAGAGTAATGAAGATGATAGAGAAAGTATAGCTTCTTCCAACCACATCACTGGGGGCAATCATTCTTACTCAATCCTATCAGTGGGAAACATCACATCTACACATCATATCGCTCTGAGTGAGGACGCCCCAATTGAAGATGCTGAAGTTGCCCCTCTTGAGCTTGAAGAATGAGTAAAAGTCACAGTGGATGAGTAAAAAGAAGTTAATTAGGGCGATGCAAATGAACCACAACCAATCTACATCAGTGCATTGTTGACCAACGATGAGAAAAAGTCCTATGTCGAAATGTTGCGTGAATTCAAGTATGTATTTGCATGGTCATATACAAATATGTCCAGATTAGATCATGTTAGAACTATATGTTGGCATTTATGGTCATTTCTGATTTCAGCTTTCTGCTTAAGTTGAAGTGTTGCACAAAATGTTCCAGAAGATGTAAAAACATCTCAAGGAAGATGTTCGAAAAATTCTCTTCTAGTTTCTTTTATTTATTATGTGCATATATTTTTCATATTCAAAAATCATCAAACACATGATAATATATTTGAACGAAAATAATTTTTTAACGTGATAATATTTTGACATGGAAAGAATTTGACTAGAAATAGGTTTCCTAGTTTTTCTAAGATTTTGTTATCTTTTCATATTAAATCTTTTTGGATATTTTCGAATAATTCAATTACTTCATAGATCATATATTTTTTATTCCATTAATATCTTCTTTTATGTGGCAAAGTTTTCTCTTTCATCTTTTATTATTTTCAAACCACATAATTGATATACTACCATGGCAGATTTCTTATTGGAAGAGAACACCGCCCACACAACTCCAACTCTACAAATCTGCTTTATGGAAATGAGCGTACTTCTTACACCGTCCAGTTCTATGGCTCTCCAACAGAACAACAAAGCAGGTTCATGGCTCAAGAATGGAGAAGGCGGCTAGAAGATTGAAGAGACAAGATGATGGAAAAAGGTGTGAAATTAGGTCTATACAAATTCAAGAGAGGAAAAAAGAATATTATATTCACATTATGTTCCATCATGATTAATAGTGCAATTTGAGAAAGATTTTTTATAATTGCAATTGCACAATTGCAATGTTTAGCAAGTGGGAGAAAATCTATAAAACCCACTTCATTTGCTCAAGAAAAGTGTGAAGAATAAAAGGTAAAAAGAAGATTCATTGTTAGAAATAATTAAGTATGTTTTGATAAGACAAAAACCTTAGAAAAGCAACCTTCAGTAATCTGTATAATCTCTGTGTCTTATAAGGTTACTGCAGGAAGGTCACTGCAGAAATGATACTTCAGAGAATGCTTCATAGAAAGGACACTGCCGAGAAAGATGAAGAAGACTGGTAAACTAGAGGGATACTGCTTACTGCAGAAAGCTATCTGAAGAAGTCCACATCAAGCATACTGCAAAGCCGCAACCTACAGAAGCTTCGGTTACTTGACAAAGCTAAATACAAGAAGGAATTAACGCAAGTACAAGAAGAAAGCTAAAGTTACCACTAGAAAGAAAAGGATTGGAGCCAATCAAATAAAGAACATACTGCAAAGTAGCAAGCTACGGAAGCTTCAAGCCACCTGACAGAGCAAGGCTGGAAAGGAAGCTCCAAAGCAAGCACGAGAAGGAAGCTACAAAGCAAGCATGGGAAGGAAGCTAAAAGTTACCGGTAGAGAGAAAAGAAACGGAGCCAATCAAACGAAGACACGTGGAAAGCAAAAGGCTGACGTGTATCAAAAAAAGAACGGCGCATTAAATGTTGAGAACTTACCCACCTTCAACGGGCAGATTTCATACATCTATAAATAGAAGACTGAACAGAGTAAAAGAAGAAGAGGAGAGGAGAAGAGCGTGTAAGGAGTGGGGGAATAAAGAGGGAAAAAGAAAAGAAAAGAAGAGAGTATATAGAAGATCAAAAGAAGAGAAGGAAGCTCAAACACTCTAAACCCAGAAACGCTAGATTACTCAGTCATTCAGTCTTGCAGCAAGCTACAGCAGAGCAACCTGCAAAAGAAGCAGAAGCTTGCTGCATCCAGTTGAAGAAAAAGACAAACCTTTTAAGGACTGCCTCGGAGTGCTTAGTACTAGAACTAGGGTCCTGATAAGCTGTTCACTTTCTAAAGAAGAAAGTAAGGATCCTGAGTAGGTTAGGAAGGATCCTGTGTGGGTCAGTTAGGAGAGTAGGCAAACAGCTGTGAATAGGCTTGCTACTCACCTGTTAAGTCTGTGTTGTAATAGATATGTCTATGTAAATCAACTAGATTAACAAATGTTCCCTCTTGAGATGAGACAGAGAGGATGTAGAAGGATTACTCCACCTTCAAACCTTTGTATATCTATGTATATGTTTGTGTTTACCTTTATAATTGCATATCCAATATCAGATGCACATCTTCTATACTTGTGTTTTCAATGAAAGAAAGATTCCGCAATATAACTCTGATGACTCCAAAGTAACCTCCCAAAAGGTTACTGATTCTGGATTTAAGCCTTTAGAAAGAAAAAGTTTGAAAATTCAGTAGGCTTATTCACCCCCCCCTAAGCCTACTACCACTTGGGATCTACACGTTGACTACATTTGGTCTGTTACCTTTTGGTAGAACAGGTAGTATTTGTCTGAAATCTCCTCCGAGAACCAATATTTTACCTCTGAAAGGAATATTTACGCTATCAGATCTTAAAGAGGTACATTATGTCCCTAAGAGTTCTATCCAGTGCCTCGAAACAATGTTTATGCATCATCGTGCTTCATCCCAAATTATCAGTTTGCATCTGACCATCAACTCGGCAAGATCACTTCCTTACTTGATATTAGATGTAGAGTCCTCGTGAAGATTTATTGGAATCTTGAATCTGGAATGTGTAGTTCTTCCTCCAGGCAGAAGCAATGAAGTAATACCACTTGCAGTGACATTCAAAACAATTTCTCCTTTTGACCTAATAGTTGCTAACAATGTCTTCCAAATATAGGTTTTTTCAGTTCCCCCATAACCATACACAAAGAATACTCCTCCTTCATCACACTCAATCGCATTCATTATTGTATTGTAGACATTTAGTTGGTCAACATTGAGATTCCGTACAAACCTGTCATATTCCTCTACAAGTGTAACTTTATCATAATGTAATTCATCATAGATTAACTTATTTTGATAATTACTACATCCTTGAAGATCTAGTACTGATATTGATGCAAAATCACTTAACCTCCTACCTTGATTTCACAACAATTTATCAATCTCCAATAAGGTCAGATTTTTTATTTCACTTTCCTCTAAATTCAAATCTGTGTAGATACCAGAAAAATAATGTTAAAAATTAAATAATTGTATAATTTTCGAGATATAAGTAATGGTGTTGGTCCCAAATATCCTGGTAGTAGGCTTAGAGGGGGGTGAATAAGCCTACTGTATTTTCAAACTTTTCTTTTCCTTGGCTCAATTCTAGGATCAGTAATCTTTTGGGAGGTTACTGATCAGAGTGATTTGCAGAAGCTTATCTCTCATTGTAGAGCCAAGTATAGAAGATGTGCAACTTAACTTAGAGTAATACAAGTAAAGCAGTAAGCACATATAGACGCAAGGATATACAGAGGTTCGGAGGTAGAGTAATCCTTCTACATCCTCTATGCCTCTTCTCAATAGGGAACCTTTGTTAAGCTAGTTGATTTACATAGACCTATCTATTACAACCCTCACTTAACAAGTAAGTAGCAAGTCTTCACATAGCTGCTTGCCTACTTCCTCACTGACCCATATAGGATCCTATTCTACCCACCCAGGGTCCTCACTTTCTCTCTTAGAAAGTGGAAAACTCAGCAGGACTCTACTCCTCACACTGAGTACTCCAAGACAGTCCTTTAGAAGGAGTTTGTCTTCTTATTCTTCAACTGGGTACAGCAAGCTTGGCCTTCGTTTGCAGATTGATCTGCTGAAGCTTGCTGCTGGACTGACTGACTGAGCGTGCGTCTTTTAGGGTGTGGAGTGTTCGAGTTTTTCTTCTTTTCTTCTGCTCTTCTGAACACTCTATTTTCTTCTATTTTAACTTCCCCCTCTTTCTGCGCTTTCTTTTCTGTTGAGCTCTTGTCTCTTCTTTTGTGCTTCTCTCTACGAGCTTGGATATTCTGTTGTGCTAGTTCTTTTTTTCTTCTCACGCTCTCTCTCTCGCTCTTCGTCAGTCTTGGATATCCTGTCTCGCTGCATTCTACTTTTGGCGAGGTCTTCTTCCAGTAGCTTCCTAGTAGTCATAAGTATCCTTATTAGTTTACCCGATTCTCTTTCACCATTCCCTTCAGTATCCTTCCTTTGACACTTTCTCTGTTCTTTTAATCTTCTGTAGTAACTCTGTTGCAGTAACCTATCCTAAGATTGGTTATGCTTGTTAGAGTTACTTAAGGTTTTGTCTCATCAAAACTTACTTCAAATGTTTCCAACAATTTCCCCTGTTTTGATAATGACAAAACATTTGCAGAAGATCAAAAGAGCATAATCACTTTAAGCACAGAAAACAGATGTAATATATAAAAATATAAAGCATGTTGTTTTCATTAAATCATATATAAGTCTAAAAGAAAGGGCACAAGGAATGAGCATTTTAAAGAACAGAAGAAATTTTATTTAGATAAAACATCTATCATACAACTCAGTAAGCACAGTACAATAAACATCCTATCTAGATTCATTCTTCTTGCTCTTTCCTTTCTTTCTTTTCCCCTTACCTTCTTGCGAGCTTCTTTCTCGTTTCTTCCTCTATTATGCGGGGCTTGCTCCCAGTCAATTTTCCTCTTTGATCGTAGAGGGCATCGAAGAAGGTGAGAAGGTCGCAAGAGCTAGAAGAAAGAAAGAGGATTCAGTCTGAGAAAAATGTGAAGTGGTAGAGAAGCTTAGGCACAGTAGCTTGCTGTAACCTTTCTTCTCGTACTATCTTCATAAACTCCTGTGACTGTCCCTTTCTCCTTACTCTCTTGGACACAGAAGAAAGTTCACCCAATGGATGAGCTTGCATCTTCTCTTCTTCACCTTAGGAAGACTTTTGATCTTCCTGAATCCTTCGCAGTTCTTCCCCCTTTTTGTCATAATCAACAAAGAGCTAAAGCTCCGGGGTCACTGGAGAAGAATTCCCCTAACTCAACCTCTAGACTTCAAGAGGGATCTTTGGAGCAAGTCTTCAGGCACCCTTAAATTTGAGGTGAGGAAGTAATGCTAGAAGATTAAGTCTTCTGAGAAAGACTTGTTTAGCAAGTGTCAAGCGTGAGAGGTGAATATACGTGATTTGGAGTGTGCTTGGTTGATTATTTGCAGAGAATGTGTTCTTTGAAATGAATGAAGAGAAGGTTTTCCAACAATCGGGTTCCATGAAGCATAGAGGATAAGAGAGAGAGGATATATGTATGCTTAATAAAGACTAAGGAGTGCATGTATTTATAGAGTTTGAGATACTCCTTATTGCAGTTAGATCTTCAAAAGATCTCATTAACTGATTCACCGTTTTCCAATGTTGGCAGTTTCCACAACTTTATTTTTTTTCTCCTCTGCATGAGTTGATTTGCTTGAGTGTGTGGTCAGCAGCTGGTACTCCACCCTTGGATTCTTCTGATCGTACGGCTAAGATCTTTTTAGGGTTCTGAAAAGGTAGTCTATTTCTGGAAAGGTGATCCACTTTTTATGTACGCACGTTACCAAAAAGATTTTTCAGTAACTGCTCAGATTTGTAACCTCCAAGTGATCCCTTTATCAAGTGACTTGATGATAAGTTTTGATGTCTAGTAACCTAGTATCCAGTATATTGGTATCTAGCATCCTGATATCTAGCGTCCTATCATCCCTTTTATGTACGTTTAGGTTTCAAGTAATCTTCAAGTTCCAGTCTTCTTCTATTTATAGGCGAGGGAGAAATATGCCCGTTAGAGAGAGCTTCCTTCTTGCAGCATGTTCGAGGTGATGTGGCCTCTTCTTTTGATTAGTCCGTACGTAGTTTTTGTGATTGTACATCTCTGTTATCGTCATACTTCAGTCTGACATTCCTTCAGCCTTCCTTATTACGTGGCATCTCCTGATTGGATGAGTTTGTGGCTGTGCCTAACGTAAACCTTGTACACGTACTTTGAGGTACTGCTTCCGAGCAGGTTGCTTAAGCTTCCTGGTTCTTTAGTAGGCTTTAGCTTACTTATCTCTCATTTAGCTAGCAAACTCAGCATCCTTGCGCAGTGAGTGTCCAGTATCATTTCCAAGTAGCTTGCTGCATTGACTTATACTTTATTCAATCTTTAAGGATTTCCTTATGCAGCAAGGTATTCAAGCTTTAGTCTTGATCATCAAGCCTCCTGATCTCATACTAGAGATTTTACAACAGAATCTAAATACATAGGATCCTAAGCTCTAATCTATTACATGTTTTGTCTTCATCAAAATCAATACAAAGTTCATTACAAATGGTAGGTACCAATTTGGAAGAGTTTATGTATTACCTTTGTTGGGTCCCAAATAAGTGTGGTAGTAGGCTTAGAGGGGGGGTGAATAAGCCTACTGTAATTTCAAACTTTTTTTTTCTTCTATCAGCATAGTTCCAGAATCAGTAACCTTTTGGGAGGTTACTGATTAGAGTGGTTGCGGAAGCTTTTTCTCTTTTGATGTGCCGAGTATAAAAGATGTGCTACTTAACATAGAGTATACAAGTAAAGCAGTAAGCACATATAGACGCATGATATACAGAGGTTCGAAGGTGGAGTAATCCTTCTTCATCCTCTATGCCTCTTCTCAAGAGGGAACCTTTGTTAAGCTAGTTGTTTTACATATATAGCCCTATCTATTACAACCCTCACTTAACAAGTAGCAAGCCCTCACACAGCTGCTTGTCTACTCTCCTATCTGACCCACACAGGATCCTAGTCTACCCACCTAGGATCCTCACTTTCTTCTTCAGAAAGTGGAAAGCTCAGCAGGACTCGCTCCTCCCACTGAGCACTCCAAGACAGGTCCTTAGAATAAGGGTTTGTCTTCTTCTTCTTCAACTGGATGCAGCAAGCTTGGGCTTCGTTTACAGGTTGATCTGCTGAAGCTTGTTGCAGGACTGACTGACTGACTGAGTATGTGTCTCAGGGGTGTGGGGTGTTTGAGCTTTTCTTTTCTCTCTTCCTCTTTTGCTCCCCATTTTGCTCTCTTTTCTTTTGTGTAGCCTTCCCTCTCTTTTCTACGCTCTCTTCTCGCGCTTTCTTCTGTTTGTGCGTTCTCTCTACTCTTCTGCTTTTGCGCGTTCTCTCTTTACTTCTCAGTCTTCAGTCTTCTTCTATTTATAGATTAGGAAGTCTGCCCGTTGAAGTTAGATAGATTCCATCATTGATAGCGTCACACTTCTTCTGACACACGCAAGCCTTTTGCTTTCCATGTGTCTTCTTCTGATTGGATCCTCTTCTCTTCTCTCTACCGGTAACCTTCTTGTGTCTACCGGTAACTTTTGACTTTCTTCCCATGCCTACTTTGTAGCTTCCTCCTCGGGCTCACTCTGGTGCTTCCTTTTCTGGCTTGCTCCTTCAAGTGGCTTGAGGCTTCTGTAGCATGCTACCCTGTAGTATGCTTCGGCATGGTCTCTCAGGTAGCTTCCTGTCTGATAGCTTGTTGTTCTTCAGTTTGCTTCAGCAAGTTCTCTTCCAGTTGCTTCCTACAGTCATCAGTATCCTAATTAGTTCACCTGATTCCTTTCCACCATTCTCTTCAGTATCCTTCCTTTGACACTTTCTCTGATCTTTATCTTTCTGCAGTAACTCTGTTGCAGTAACCTATCCCAAGATTGGTTATGCTTTAGAGTTATTTTCTTAAGGTTTTGTCTCATCAAAACATACTTAAATGTTTCCAACAACCTTAATTTCGCATTAAATTTATTTGTCTGTATAATATATATTCTGACAAATAGGTCCAACATTGCTCCCAAACGTCCTCAGGCCTGCTCAAACAATCTTTGAAAGAAGGGTGGCAAACAATCCTCGCAGTGAAGTTATGAATCCCCAATAACTTACCTCAATAATACCATCAATGTACTCTTTGTCATTATCCAACAATCCTAAGGCATAGCAAGCATCACAATAGGTATCATACTACACACCATCAATCTTTTTTATATCGTCATAACATTCACAACCACGAACCATATTGAATAAGCATATAATATAATAGGAATCGCCTGATCCTGGAGGTACATAGTACATTCTTCTGTGCAGGTTCTTGCTCTCTAAAGTTTTTCCTCTTTGATCATGGAGGAGAGCTGGTGAGGAGGAGCGCGCAATGAAGAAGAAAGAAAGAAGGGAGGTTTATACAAAAGAGAAAGTGAAGAAGCAGAGAAGTCTAAGCGTAGTAGCTTGCTGCAACCTTTCTTCCTGTACTATCTTCACCAACTCCTGTATCTGTCCCCTCTTCCTCATTCTTCAGAGTAAAATTCATCCAACACCCTTGACGGGCTGGATTCTTCTCCTCTTCTCCTTTGGAAGACTTTTGATCTTCCATGATCATTCGCAGTTTTCTTCCCCCTTTTTGTCATGATCAACAATGAGCTGAAGCTCTGGGAAAACTGGAGAGATATCATCCAACTCTACCTCCGGTCTCTAAGAGTAGACCTTGGGGGCAAGTCCTCAAGCACCCTCAAGTTTGAGGTGAGGAGAGAATGTTAGAAGATCAAATCTTCTGTGAAAGCTTTGTTTTGCAAGGGTCAAGCATAAGAGGTGACTTTTGGTGATTTGTTGTGTGCTTGGTTGATTATTTGTTGAGAATGTGTTTTTTGGAAGGAATAAAGAGAATGGTTTCCAACAATCGGGTGCTATGATGTATCAAGGATAAGAGAAAGAGGATATTTTAATGAAGATGAAGAATAAGAAGTGCATGTATTTTAGAGTTTGAGATACTCCCTGTTGTAGTTAGATCTTTAAAGATCTCATTAACTTTCTTCGCCGATTTCCAATAAAGGTGTTCGATAGTTTCCACATCTTTATTTTTTTTCTCCTCTGCATGAGATGATTTGCTTGAGTTTGTGGTCAACAACTGGTTCTCCACCTTTAGATTCTTCTGATCACACGGCTGTAATCCTACTAGGGTTCTGAAAAAGGTGGTCTATTTCTGGAAAGGTGATCCACTTTTTATGCGTGCACGTTACCAAAAATTTTTGATAACTGCTCTGATTTAAGAGTTGTAACCTACAAGTAATCCCTTCATCCAGTGACCTAGTATCCAGAATTTTGGTGTCTAGCGTCCTGGTACACATCGACATGGTGTTCAGCGACCTAGTGTCCAACATCTTGGTGTTTAGCGTCCTGGTACCCAGCGACCTAGTGTTCAGCGACTTAGTGTCCAGCAACTTGGTACCTAGCATCCTGATGTCTAGCGTCCTGTTATCCAGCGACCTAATATTCAGTTAGCCTGGTATCTAGCATCCTGATATCCAGTGTCCTGTTATCCAGCGACCTAGTATTCAGTAGCCTGGTGTCTAGCGTCCTGTTGTTAGAACTCTATTTTGTTCCTTAGATTTGTCAATTCATTCCCCCTGAATTTAGTAGCCTGTTGTCTGAGGTACCTGCAAAATTTTTTCTTGTTTTAGTACTCACATACGTATGAGTCCTTCTGAGTTAGTCTTCTTACAGGAACTTTTTCTTACAGCCCATGGTTGCTGTAGGGAAAGTTTGATTCCTGTAAGACTTTCGTTAGTAAGTAAAAGAAGGTGTGTGTGCAGGTGTTTACTTACTGAAACCTCTTTAGAGTATAGAAAAGGCAAAGCATGATACCAGTAAGATAGATAAATTTTCTTTCCCTTTTGGAGTTGTTGTTCTGCTTGGTTCCCTTAGGGAATGTCAGTTTGTTGCAGACATTTTCAGCATACCCGTATTTGGGTTTCTCCAAGGTTTTGACTCTTTTGCCTCTGAATTACCTTGATTTGTACTAGAAGTTCCCCCTTACTTTATGATTCTCTCTCTTAAGATGTAGGGTCATTTTTAGTACTATTAAGGTAATCTTGAGGTTTCTATATGAGTAGGTGAAGCATCTTCTTTTGGATATAACGTACAGGCTTCCCTTACTTATTTCAAGTCAAGTGACCAAAATTTCAAGTCTGTTTCTTCAAACCTCTGAAGATTTTTTTTTCATTTGGCTTTCTTGATCTTTGATTTACATGTGGTCACTTTAGATTCTTAACAGGATAAAAATAAGTGAGACCAAAAATATAAGAGTAAGTTAGAACGAGGTACCTAGTTGTTGTTATTCTTTCCTTGAGAGTTGTCTAAAGAGTAGATCCTTTTTCATCTCTTGCTTCTTTCTGGAGGGTGGTCTGGTTGATGAAGTGAGCTTCTCTTCCTACTCCTTCGCTTGTCTTCCTTAGCATCTTCCTCCAGGGTTGCTTCTTATGGCTGTTGTTTGGAGTCTCCGGTGTGATTCATACTTTCAGCTCGGCGTTGTAGCAACTTCCTCCTTTTGTTCAGCAACGCACCTTTCTTGTTGATCTGCTCCGTATTGGTTTACTCCGTGATAAGTAGAAACTTGCTTCTTGTGCACAACTTCCTTCTTCATAGTATGATCATCGAGTAGCGTGTTGTTCACCAGCTTCCTTCTTCTGAACAACTTTTCTTCACAACTCAGCTTGATTTTCCATATCCTTCTTAGCTGTTAGTTGTCTTCACATCAATCATATCCTTTAAACAAATGTAGTAAATTGATCTATGATGTGAGAGAGAGATAGAGATTTCTAGAGAGAGACTTTTCACAGATGTGATCCAGATAGATCGATTAGATCTTTTGCATATCATCCAACCTACTCTGATACCACTTCTTGGTATCAGATAATACATGTTGGATGATTTATCCATCTACTCTAATACCACTTGTTGGGTCCCAAATAAGTGTGGTAGTAGGCTTAGATGAGTAATTTCAAACTTTTCTTTATTCTATCGGCATAGTTCCAGAATCAGTAACCTTTTGGGAGGTTACTGATCAGAGTGGTTGCGGAAGCTTTTATCTCTTTTGATGTGTTGAGTACAGAAGATGTGCTACTTAACATAGATTATGCAAGTAAAGCAGTAAGAACATATAGACGCATGATATACAGAGGTTCGAAAGTGGAAGTAATCCTTCTACATCCTCTATGTCCTCTTCTCAAGAGGGAACCTTTGTTAAGCTAGTTGTTTTACATAACCTTATCTATTACAACCCTCACTTAACAAGTAGCAAGCCCTCACACAGCTGCTTGTCTACTCTCCTATCTGACCCACACAGGATCCTAGTCTACCCACCTAGGGTCCTCACTTTCTTCTTCAGAAAGTGGAAAGCTCAGCAGGACTCGCTCCTCGCACTGAGCACTCCAAGACAATCCTTAGAATAAGGGTTTGTCTTCTTCTTCTTCAACTAGGATGCCACAAGCTTGGGCTTCGTTTGCAGGTTGATCTGCTGAAGCTTGCTGCATGACTGATTGACTGAGTATGCGTATCAAGGGTGTGGGGTGTTTGAGCTTTTCTTTTCTCTCTTCTTCTTTTGCTCCCCACTTTGCTCTCTTTTCTTTTGTGTAGTCTTCCCCTTCTTTTCTACGCTCTCTTCTCGCGCTTTCTTCTGTTTGTGCGTGTTGGATATATTTGAAGAATGTTTTGATGAGACAAATCCTTAAAGTAACTCTAAAAGTATAACCAATCTTAGGATATGTTACTACAAATAGAGTTACTACAGAAGATTAAAAGAAATAGAGAATATGTCAAAAGAAGGATATTGAAGAGAATAGTTGAAAAGAATCTGGAACTAATAAGGATACTATTGACTTCAGGAAGCTACTGAAAGGGACCTCGCCAAAGCAGAAAACTAGCGAGACAGGAAGCTGCCTGAGAAGACCATGCCGAAAGCATACTGCAGGGAGCAACATGCTATAGAAGCCTCGAGCCACCTGAAGGAACAAGCAAGAAGAAGGATGCTCTAGAGTGAAGCAAGAGGAGGGAGCTACAAAGAGGTATGGGCAGAAAGTCAAAGTTACCGGTAGACACAAGAAATTACCGGTAGAGAGAAAGAAAAGAAGAGCCAACCGAAAGAAGACACATGGAAAGCAAAAGGTTACCGTGTGTCAGGAGTGTGGCGCGTCAATGTCAGAAATCAGTTTACCTTCAACGGGCATATTTCATAACCTACAAAGAAGAGGACTGAAGACTGAAGAGTGTGAGAGAAGCACTAAGTGTGCAAGAGAGAAGAAAACGAGTTCATCAGAATATCCAAGCTCGCAGAGAGAAAAGCAAGAGAAGAGAGAAGAGCTCATCAGAGAGAAAGGCTCACAAATAGATAGAAGCGCAGTAAAAGTGGGAAGTTAAGAAGAGTGGAGAGTGTTCACAAAGAGCAACAGAAAAGAATAAGAGCTCGAACACTCCACACCCCAAAAAGACACACACCCAGTCTACCAGTCAAGCAGCAAGCTTCAGTAGAATCAAGTCTGCAAACCAAGGCCAAGCTTGCTGCACCCAATTGAAGAAGAAGGAGATAAACCTCTCTAAAATGTTGTCTCGGAGTACTCAGTACGAGGAGTAATGTCCTGCTAAGTTTACCACTTTCGAGAAGAAAATGATGACCCTAGGTGGGTAGAGTAGGATCCTGTGTGGATCAGGGAAGTAGGTAAGTATCTGTGTGAAAGCTTGCTACTTACCGGTTAAGGATGGGTTGTAATAGATAGGTCTATGTAATCCAACCAGCTTAACAGAGGTTCCCTCCTATGAGGAAGAAGAGAGGACGTAGAAGGATTACTCCACCTTCGAACCTCTATACATATTTGTGTCTTTATCTACTTACTGTCATGCATACACCTCTCTAATAAGCTGCACATCTTCTACCAGGCATAGTAAAAGGCTTCCGCATTCACTCTAATCAGTAACCTCTCAAAAGCTTACTGATATAAGAAAAAGCCGATAGATGTAGAAGAAAAATGTGTGATGGTTTAGTAGGCTTATTCACCCCCCCCCCTCTAAGCCTACTACTAGTTGCTTTTCGGGACCAACAGTGCATTCTCTCTTCTCTTCTGCTCTTGCGCGTTCTCTCTCTACTTCTCAATCTTCAGTCTTCTTCTATTTATAGATTAGGAAATCTGCCCGTTGAAGGTAGATAGATTTCCATCATTGATAGCGCCGCACTTTTTCTGACACACGCAAGCCTTTTGCTTTCCACGTGTCTTCTTCTAATTGGATCATCTTCTCTTCTCTTTACCGGTAACCTTCTTGTGTCTACCGATAACTTTTGACTTTCTTCCCATGCCTGCTTTGTAGCTTCCTCCTCACGCTCACTCTGGTGCTTCCTTCTCTGGCTTGCTCCTTCAGGTGGCTTGAGGCTTCTGTAGCATGTTGCCCTGCAGTATGCTTCGGCATGGTCTCTCAGGTAGCTTCTTGTCTGATAGCTTGCTGCTCTTCAGTCTGCTTCAGCAAGTTCTCTTCCAGTTGCTTCCTGCAGTCATCAGTATCCTAATTAGTTCACCCGATTCATTTCCACCATTCTTTTCAATATCCTTCCTTTGACACTTTCTCTGATCTTTATCTTTCTGCAGTAACTCTGTTGCAGTAACCTATCCCAAGATTGGTTATGCTTTAGAGTTACTTTCTTAAGGTTTTATCTCATCAAAACATACTTAAATATTTCCAACAACCTTAATTTCGCATTAAATTTATTTGTCTGTATAATATATATTCTGAAAAATAGGTCCAACATTGCTCACAAACGTCCTCAGGCCTGCTCAAACAATCCTTCGAAAGAAGGGTAGCAAACAGTCCTCGCAGTGAAGTTACGAATCCCCAATAACTTGCCTCAATAATACCATCAATGTACTCTTTGTCATTTTCCAACAATCCTCAGGCATAGCAAGCACCACGATAGGTATCGTACTGCACACCATCAATCTTCTTTATATAGTCGTAACATTCACAACCACGAACCACATTGAGTAAGCATCTAATATAATAGGAAACCTCATTGTCTCAGAACCCATTTTCTTATATCTGTTTTTCAAACAAATTTTTGAGGAAATTCAACATAAGTTAGAGGTTTTGCGAGGAGTGGATATTTCTTGTTCGCTATAAACCAGCCTTAAAACATACTATGATGAACCGAGGGTCAATTCAATCACTGACTGTAGAGAATCAGAGTCCTAAAAAATAATAGGTTGCTCGTTTGGAAGGTGAAATGACAATCTTTCCACGGGAAGATCCTTGTACTGAATCTCACATCTCAATATTCTACAAGTCGCTTCACATGGAGAGATGTACCTACAGTCATAGTATACCTGAATCTCATCGACATTCCTGACCACACCATCTATGTGAGATGTTTCACAGAAAGTTGTTGTCACACAATGATGTCTTTTGTTCACATATTTGAATAGGTACTTGATAGATCGATATTTGTTGCATCACTCAACATTCATATGTCTGTCGTATCTTAATAAAAGATATTGATTATGTGGAACAACAAATCTATTGTTCAATGAAACTCCACTCTTCATGATTGTTCTTCCCGTATTCCGATGTCTATATATCGGATATCCTTCATTGTCAATGTTAAATGTCGTGTCAACAAACCTTTTCGGAAAATGTTTTGTGCAGAAATCATCTACCATGTAAGGAGAATTTTTATTCAAGGTACCATAGGATCCATGCATCATGTAATCACGTACTGTAGCATAATATGTGAGATCAATTTTATCATTTGAAATCTCAGCAGAAATAATTCGATCTATGTCGTTGCCAGTAGGGTATTTGTCATTCTCTGATAGAAAAAGAAGAATGTGTGCATGAGGTAGAACTCTCTTCTGAAATTCAATCGTATAGATCACTGTATTGAAGAAGAGTTACAAAGAAAATTATAATTGAAATTATAATCTATATTCAACTGTATTGATAATTATCTAGTATAGTAATATTATAAATAAAGAATTTATCTGCAATAGAATTACCAAAAAGTTTATAATGTCGTATGTCATTTATGAGATTATCCAACTTCATCTTGAAAACTCTCACCACTATATCTGGACGATCATGTGGTTTAAGATTTTTTTTTGTTGGAAACATTTGAAGTAAGTTTTGATGAGACAAAGTCTTAAGTAACTCTAACAAACATAACCAATCTTAGGATAGGTTACTACAACAGAGTTACTGCAGAAGATTAAAAGAACAAAGAAAGTGTACAAATGAAGGATACTGAAAAGAATGGTGAAAAGAATCGGGTAAACTAATAAGGATACTTATGTCTACAGGAAGCTACTGGAAGAGACCTCGCCAAAGCAGAATGCAGCGAGACAGGAAGCTACTTGGAAGACCATGTCGAAAGCCTACTGCAAGGACAGTATGCTACAGAAGCCTCAAGCCACCTGAAGGAGCAAGCCAGAGAAGGAAGCTCCAGAGTGAAGCAAGAGGAGGAAGCTGCAAAGCAGGCATGGGAGAAACGTCAAAGTTACCGGTAGAGAGAAAAGAGAAGAGGAGCCAACCAGAAGAAGACATGTGGAAAGTGAAAAGTTGGCGTGTGTCAGGAGTGCGGCGTATCAATGATGGAAATCTATCTACCTTCAACGGGCAGATTTTACAAACCTATAAAAGAGGAAGACTGAAGACTGAAAAAGGGGAGTGCGCATGTGAGAGAAGAAAACGAGTACAACAGAATATTCAAGCTCGTAGAGAGAAGTGCTAAAAGAAAAGAGAAGAGCTCAACAAAGAAGAAAGCACAGAAAGAGGGGGAAGTTAAAATGGAAGAAAAAGAGAGTGTTCAGAAGAGCAGATGAAAAGAAAAAAAGCTCAAACACTCCACACCCCAAAAGACGCACACTCAGTCACTCAGTCCAGCATCAAGCTTCAGCAGATCAATCGGCAAACGAAGGTCAAGCTTACTGCACCCAGTTGAAGAAGATGAAGACAAACTCCTTCTAAAGGACTGTCTTGGAGTACTCAGTGTGAGGAGTTAAGTCCTGCTGAGTTTTCCACTTTCTAGGAGAGAAAATGAGGACCCTGGGTGGGTAAATTAGGATCCTGTGTGGGTCAGTGGAGAAGTAGGCAAGCAGCTGTGTGAAGGCTTGCTACTTACTTGTTAAGCGTAAGTTGTAATAGATAGGTCTATGTAAAGCAACCAGCTTAACAAAGGTTCCCTCTTGAGAAGAGACAGAGAGGACGTAGAAGGATTACTCCACCTTCGAACCTCTATATATCCTTGTGTCTATGTGTGCTTACTGCTTTACTTGTTTTACTCTAAGTTAAGACGCACATCTCCTTCTTGGTTCTACAATGAGAAATAAGCTTCCACAAACCACTCCAATCAGTAACCTCCCAAAAGGTTACTTATCCTTGTATAGAACTGATAGAAAAGGAGAAAAATTTTGAAAATACAGTAGGCTTATTCACCCCCCTCCCTTTTGAGCCTACTACTAGCCTTTTTGGGACCAACACTTTCTTTGAAAAACCGATCAATTTCAGGCCATTTTGGATTGCAAGTGAATGTTATGAAAAGATCTGGATAATTTGCTCATCTACAAATAGTCATGGCATCCCGATAGTTTTGTATCATGAAACGGGGTCCTTCAGTGAAAGTCGGTGGTAGCACAATTCTAAGGCCAATCATGAAAGGATCAATCTCATCCCTGGTTAATGCATTTATAAGACCATTATACATGTCACATCGTAATTGTTTCTGATGAGTACGAATGTACCACAATCTGGAGGACTCAATCTCAATTATGGAATATGTATCAACCATATTAGATTCATCTAGGAATTAAATGAGATGATATTCTTTGCTGATAGTTTCATTTATAAGTTTGTCCTTATTGGTAGATAAGTTTTCTGAATCCTTGCAAATTAAATATGTCCTTTTCAAGTGGATTTGGGATTGCTAACATGACAAAAGAAGAAATTGGCTGGGGATATTATATTTCTTCTTGTGAAATGATTCTCGATAACATGTGTGCATGAAAAGTTGATCACCTTTTCAGAAGTAGACCACCTTTATCAAAACCCTAGGATGATCTCAGCCGTATGATCAGAAAAATCTAAGGGTGGAAAATCAAATGTTGACCACATACTCAAGCAATCACCTCATGCAGAGGCAAAGAGCAAAAGCTGTGGTAACTGCCAACAACTTTGTTGGAAACCATCGAAGCAAGTAATGAGATCTTTTAAAGATCTAACCCTAACCGAAGGATCTCACAGATCACTCAAAACATGGAGTATCTCAAACTCTATATATACATGCACTCCTTACTCTTTATCTTCGTTCATATATCCTTAAAACAATTATGGCACCAGATTGTTGGAAACCATTCTCTCCATTCTTTCTTAGAAGCACATTCTCTGCAAATAATCAACCAAGCATCTCTCAAATCACGAAAAGTCACCTCTTACGCTTGATTCTTGCTAAGCAAGTCTTTCTCAGAAGACTCGATCTTCTAGCTTACTGCCCTCACCTCAACTCCAAAGGATTTGCACCCAAGTTCTCCTCTTAGAGGCTGGAGATAGAGTGGAAAGATCCCTCTCCAGTAACCCTGGAGCTTCAGCTCGATGATGATGTCAAAAAGGGGGAAGAAACTGCGAAGGATCTTGGAAGATCAAAAGTCTTCCAAAGGTGGAGAAGAGAAGATTCCAACCCTTCTATAGGTTGGATGAATTCTGCTTGAAAGTGAATGAGAAGGAAGGGGACTGAGGAGTTGGTGAGGTTATGAGAAGGAGAAAGGCTGCAGCAAGCTACATGCACCTAGACTTCTCTGCTACTTCACTTTCCCCATGTGTGTAACCTCCATTCTCTCTCTTCAAACCTCTTCACCTTTTTGTGCTCATTTCCACAATCAAAGAAGAAAACTAATTGGGAGCAAGAACTTGCACTGAAGAGGGAAAAGCTAGACAGAAGACTAAAGCTAGCAGCAAGCTAAAGGGGAAAAGAAAGAAAGGAAAGAGCAAGAGAAATAAGAATGAGCTAGAAAAGCTAGATAGAATATTTACACTGTACTTTGCTTACTGCTTTGTATTGTAAATGTTCTATCAATTAATAATATCTTCTGTTCTCTAAAGCTCACTCTTTGTGACCTTTCTTTTTGACTTATATGTGATTTAATGAAAGCAGTATGCTCCATATTTTTATATCATACATCTGCTTTCTGTGCTTAAATGATTATGAACTTTTGATCTTATCTGCAAAGGTTTTATCATCATCAAAAAGGGGGAAATTGTTAGAACATATTTAAGTATGTTTTGATGAGACAAAACCATAGAATAGTAAACCTCATTCTATAAGCATAACCTATCTTATAAAGATTATTGCAACGAGGTTACTGCAGAAAGATACGCTAGAGAAAGCTTCAGAAAGGATACTGAAGAGAATGGTGAAAGGAATCTAGTAGATTAAAAAAGATATTGCTTACTACAAGAAGCTACCTGGAAGAGACTATGCTTAAAGCATACTGCAAAGCAGCAAGCTACCGAAGACTCAAGCTACCTGACAAGAAGCTACCTGGAAGAGACCATAGCAAAGCATACTGCAAAGTAGCAAGCGACATAAGCCTAAAGCCACCTGAGAGCAAGGCTAGGAAGAGAGCTACAAAGTAAGCATGGGAAGGAAGCTAAAAGTTACCGATAGAGAGAAGAGGAATAGAGCCAATCAGATAAAGACACGTGGAAAACGAAAAGCTGACGTGTATCAAAATGAGTGCGGCGCATCTAATGATGGAAACCTACCTACCTTCAACGGGTAGATTTCCTAATATATAAATAGAAGAAGATTGAAGACTGAGAAGAAGAGATGAAGAGAAGAGAAAAGAGAAGAACGCAAGAGAGAGCGTAGAAAAGAGGGGTAAGACCTCATAAAAGAAAAGAGAGCAAAAGTGTGGGAATAAAGAAAAAGAAAGAAAAGAGAAGCTCAACACTCACACCCCAGAAACGCAAGAATACTCAGTCACTCAGTCCAAGCAGCAAGCTACAACAGATCAACCTGCAAAAGAAGCCTAAGCTTGCTGCATCCAGTTGAAGAAAAAGAAGACAAACCTTTTAAGGACTGTCTCGGAGTGCTTAGTCAGGACTAGGATCCTGATAAGTTGTTCGCTTTCTAATGGTGAAAGCAAGGATCCTGAGGGATTAGAGAGAATCATTGTGTGGGTCAGTTAGGAGAGTAGGCAAACAGCTGTGAGCAGCTATATGTAGGCTTATTCACCCCCCCCCCCCTAAGCCTACTACCACTTAGGGACCAACAAAAACTTATAAACTTTGCAAGTAAAATTTTCAATTTTTATTTGAAGATCATGATTGATACTTATCTTTTTAGTATCAATCATGAATTAGTGAACTGAATATGTATAATATCGATAGGTTGTTGTGAATTGAATTATTTTAAGCTAATTTTAGATTTTCTTAGTTATTAAATATTATTCTATCTTCTATGTACTAAAATTATTTATATTATATTATCAAAGAATTAATATTTAACGACATTATACACAGAACGCGCATCACACGGGGGTGAAAACTAGTATTGTATAAAGGAAGATGAGTTTGATCCATCTAAAGGCAAATTCTCCTATGTGCACTAGGTCCACAGATCTGAATTGATGCAATTGGGGCGACCCAACCCGAATCCACGCACCTGTTTTTTCTCCTTTTTTTTTCGCTTTAGGCTGTTACCTTTATGTTCTAAGAATGTGACATGTATATATAAATGTAATGACTCTTATGTTCAGTAACTTAGGAAAATAAGATTTTCAGGTTTTTTCGCTTCAGGTTGAGACATTTATATTCTACTATTGTGACTCTTATGTTGTATTATTGTAACTCTTTATGTACAAATATCATGATCTTTATGATTCATAACTTGGAAAAAAATGAAAATCTTTAGCGCATTTTTAAGATGAACCTTTATTTGATATTACACATACCTTTTATGTGATATTAGTTGTAGCTTAATATATAACATAAATGTGCAACTAATATTACATAAAGGTGCAACTAATATCGCATAAAGGTAAATATGTGCAAATTTTATTAAAATTCTTCATTTTTTTCTAAATTAGAGTATATAAAGGTCAACACATTTATACATAAAGGTCATACTTATATAACATAAAGGTCACACCCATATAACAGAAAGATAATAGCCTGAAGCGAAAAAATAAAATTCAAAAAAAAAAAAAGACGCGGATCCAGATCGACTCGGACCTGGCCTGAATTGTACGTGAACTTGGTGCACACAAGACCAACTCCCATCTAAATCCCTGCTACTTCCTATCTATAAAACAATTACAAAATAATAATAATAATGATCATGATGATGATCATAATAATAATAATAATAATAATAATAATAATTAACAAATATAGAGGAATATAAGTATTTGGTAGTATTTAATAAGGATATTGAAAATTGACATTTCTTATGAATTAAGGTAAGCTTGATTAGGACATCGCATTTATATATAGTAGGCAAATTAATCGATAGTGGAATTACTTAACCAATAAGCAAATAAATGAGTTAATAATTAATGTAGGGAAACTTCGAAATTAATACAACAAATTTGTCGGCATACAGTTGGTGGAAATTATTTTCATTATTAATCTCTGTTAAATCTATTTGGAATTGGAAAGATGATTTAGTATCGATTTGGACATTGAAGAAAAACCACTCATTTGATCTCAGCAAAGTTTTGTCCAAATAAAAAAAAAAAAAAAAAAAACATTTTTGCAACTTGGTCCGACCCAACCCAAACCAGTCTGAACGCATCTCCCCGTGCCCCTAAGTTTTGGGTGGGTGTATCCAAACTCATCCAAATTTTCTTTTAGGTGTTGTATATTTATGTTGGCAAAAACTTGCGTACCCCCGGTGCACCGTACCCCCAAAGGTATTATTAGTTTGATATTAGATATATATCCATGAGGTATTATTGGTGTATTCATAAGGTATTAGTGGTATATTTTTGAAGGTATTAGTGGTACACTCATAAGGTATTAGTTGCATATTCATAAGGTATTACATGTATAATTGAAATATATGTTTTAGTGAATGTATTATTCAAGGTATTACTTGTTACATGTTAAGGTATTACTCATATTACTTAAAGGTATTACAATAAGTGTTTGGGGACACGGTGCCCTCGGGGCACGCAAGACCTACTCATTTATGTTATATTAGTCAAACATTTATCGTTTGGTAAAATCATATGTACTCCCAATGTACGTACCCTAAATGTATTATTAGTTTCGTGCTACTTATTACTCATAAGGTATACGTGTTTTTATAAGGTATTAATGGTGTGTCCCTAAAGGTATTAGTTGTATTGCATATTCATAAGGTATTAACCATATTATTTAAAGGTATTACAATTCGGTTTGGAGGCACATAGTAAGTACCCCAGGGGCACACAAGTTGTACTATATAGTTCTTAGTTGTACTTCAACATATTTTTAGACAACTACTAATATCTTTCATGCATTTTAGTTATATTAGTTATAATTTTTAGTTTTATATATATATATGTATGTATGTATGATTATGTAGATATAAATGTATAAAAAATCACATTTATGTATGTATGTATGATTATGTAGTTATAAATGTATAAAAAATCACATCAATGTATGAATAATATCACATAAAGGTAAACATATACAAATTATGTCAAAATTATAGTTTTCTTTTAGTTAAAGTATTGCATAAAATTATGATATTTGTACATAATTGTATGTATGACCAATATAATATGAAAGTATATCCAACATAACATAAAGGTCAGTGATTTTTTTAAATTAAAGTATTTCACTAAAATTATGATTTGTGAACATAAAGGTATGATTAATATACATAAATGTACGACTTATATAACATAAAGGTACAAATAGCATAACAGAGGTTATGGGAAAAAAAAAAAAAGGAAAAACATGTGGATCCTAGTCGATCCAGATCAAACTCGACTTATGAGTTGTTATGTGTAACTGGTGCACATGAGAGTTGTTAAAAAACATACAATTTGGACTTATATATAATTAACTAATAAAAAAACATAATTATCTCAAGTTTGTGAGAGAAGGAATAAAGAAAGGTTGATTGTTATTCTCATTCAAAATAAAAGTTGTTGCAGAATTTTGTACACGAAGTATTATATTAATAAAAAGATTGATCTATCCTCATTTATGTGCATTTATCATAGATAAATTTTCAATAACAAATATATATATATATATATGTAATACCTCAAAAATGTTCTATTCTCTCTCATCTCTAATATTGTTCACCTCTTATGGACCTATGGTTTTTTGTTGGTTCTAGTATTTCAGTGGATGACTTAAACAAAATATATTATTTTCAATGATGTTTGTCAGGACTTCCCCTGGATTTGTGACCTTTTTCAGAACATCATTGATCTTTTGCACTAATATGACAGAGACACTAATTGGGAAGATTGTCGTTTGATGGATGCAGGTTGTGTTGTGATTGGCAAGCCTCGCACTGATTAGGCAAAGCTATGCATTGAAACCCTAAACCTAACCATTCTAGGGTTATTAATTTTGATGAAGCTATGTCGGAGAAATTTCTCTCCAATAACTTTATTTAGTCGGCGGCGCGACTGGGTGATCACTCTCAAGAGTATGCTAGAACCTGAATGCTAATGGATGCTTAGTTAACACTTAGTGCAGCAGAATTCCGATCATGGTAAGGCACAAAAAATTGTAGTTTTGGGTCATGATGTTGCTAGGGTTTCTCTCGAATATCCTAATTTGCATATCAGTGCACAGATCTTCATCTCGTCCTCAATATGGCCTGATCTGTAAAGTGCCACAAGGCCAAACAATTCCAGCAAGCGAAAAATAAGGAAATTTGATTGAAGCATTAGATGACTTATGCTCCAACGACAAATTCTTTTGTTACTAAGCATGGGGATAATTTTCCTGACAAGGAATAACACATGCAAGACATTACTCAACAATAATCATCCGTTCAAGAAGATGATGAGCAAAATGCAAAAACTTCAATCAGGGAGTCCACTTTGATTTGTATGCAAAATCAAAATCAGCTGCTAGTCACACTGAGATGATGGATGAGTTCCCCAAACCTCCCTCCTTATGAGTAACCTTTATACAAGCAACATGTATAGTCTTTGATTACGTGATTCGTGTAGGAGATGAGTCTGATGCCCTCAAGAAGATGTTGTTTGCTGCATCTAGAAAATGGATTGATATTATGGAGAAATCTGATAACTGGGGACCATAGAAAGGGATGAGAACTCCCCCCCCCCCCCCCACACAATTGTCATTTAATAAATGATATTCCTCTATTGGAATATCTAAGGAACGACAAATAACTGTTCTAAACAAGGATTGTCTAAGCTTTGTTGTTGGAATCATTCATATTTTGTTTCTATTGCTAAACCTAAAATGTGTATTAGAAATATGCATGCACCCTTTTGGAATTCCCTAGGGCTGAGATTTGTGGCCTCGTACATTCGTAGCTTTATGGAGGATATGTAGAATGTTTTATCAAATAATGTGGGTGTTGCCTTGGCAGTTTTTCCTCAGGTTAGATCATTATTCTTCGTATTGAGAAATGTCGGGATTTCTTTTATATGAACATCGTTCATGTCTAAACTATCTGTGTTGATCGACGACTGTTGTGGTTGGACATTCAAAACTTCTCCACCTCAATGTTTTTTATTATAAGTAATGTGATTCAGGGTTTGCATGATTGTAACACATGTATTCCCCTTACTCGTGTTCTTGCATTGATTTCAAGGACATGATTAATGCATGTGAGCTCTAGCAAATTGTTAGGAATTGAATAAGTTTTGATGAGACAAGAACTTTAGAGCTTGCTAGGACTAGGAGCAAGCTTGTACTTAATTTATTTTGTAAAAGTTATCCTTCAGTAAGGTGACTCCAACAAGGATCAGAGGTCGATGCAGAAAGCTAAGGAGGTTGTACATTTTCCAAGAGGTCACTAACATGCATATCTGGATAGAAGGAAGTGACAACAACCTAGTACAAGAATAAATTGCCTCTAAATCAGAGTTCACTATGTTACCAGTAGGCCAATCAAGAAGTGAGCCAATAGAGGAAGACAGTTGGACTGTACACAAGGACAACACTGCAACAATGCATTGAATGAAGTGTACTATGAAGATCAGCAAATCAGTATCACAAAATTAGCGCATTAAATGTGGGAAACCTGCTATACTTCAACGGATAGATTCCCTATCTATAAATAGAAGATGAGTGCACCTGAAACAACTACTGAAACTATAACTCTCAAGCGAACCTACAAGCATACAACTTTCAAGCAACTTCAAGTTTCAGCTAATCAATCTAAAGCAGCAAGTCAACTATCTCTCTGAGTTAGTCTAATCAAGAGCTTGTTGGACCCTATGTTGAAGAAAATCTTATATATTTTAATCTTCTAGATTGGTTATAAGTACTTAGCAGAGGTTGTTATGCCTATTAAAGTCTTACACTCTTGTAGAAAGAGTAAGAATCTTGTGTGGGCTAGTTCGATCCTGTGTGGGTCTTGGTCAGTAATGCAGCAATCTGTGTAGAAGCTGACTACTCTTTATTTTGTTGATTGTAATAGCTAGACTGTGTAAACTAATCTTTGTTTACAAAGTTCCTCCTGTTGAGAAGGAGTAGAGTGGACGTAGAGGGATTACTCCACCCTCGAGCCACTATATATCTAGTTATATGTTTTAATAGCTTACTGCATATCTGCATATCTACTTATCTATCTATTATAGCTTATCTCTATCATACAACATAAAAATCATTTTTCATAGTCATATATTTCAAGGTACTTTCTACTGCACAAACTCTCTAAGTTCTTAACAGCTCACGGCTCCGCAGTAAGGTTCTGAAATAGCAAGCTCAATTTGTTGTTACTTTAGAGTTAAAACTTATAACTCTTTTGGAGTAAAAGTTTAGAATTTTGAAGAGGTTTATTCAACCCCCCCCCCCCCCAAACCTCTTACTACTTAGGACCAACAAGTGGTATCAGAGCAGGTTGGACTAAAAAATCGATCTGCACTGATCATTCTCCCTGATCCCCATTTCTCTCTTTTGGAAAACTCATACATTTTGGCATATCATGGATACATCACATCACAAGATATCTATGTTTTCCATGGAAGACTATGATAAGAATGCAGGCACATCTATCTGTCATGCATGACAAAATGTGGTATGTCATCATTGAAGGAGCACCTGTGACCACAAAGGTAAACCCTCTATTTGCAAGAGCAGTAGTTGATGAAGTTGAAGATAGAATAGATGCAGGAGTGATTCATCATCCACTTGTTCTGAAGAAACCTAGATAGGAATGGACACTAGAGGGAAGAAAGAGAGCAAATCTAGACAATGTGGCCAAGAATGCTTTATTCATCACACTAGATAAAGGAACTTTCAGTAAGGTCAAGACCTGCAAGACTGCCAAAGATATCTGGAGCAAACTGGAACAGACATGCGAGGATACTGAGCTAACAAAAGATACAAGGTCTCTATAGTAACCCTGTTCCTTGAGCTATTTGAGATGAAGTCTGGAGAGACTCCAGAACAGCTCGATTTGAGATCTACATCAATAGTAAATGAGCTGGAGTCATCAAGCAAACACTACAACAAGAGAGAAGAACATGAAAGTGCTGAAAGAACTACCTTCTGAGTGGGATAACAAGACTACAACTATGAGAGTCTCAATGGATCTAAAGTCCATGAGCACGTTTAATCTTTTCTCAGACCTCAAGGCCTTTGCATTTGACATAAACAGAAGTGTAAGAAGAAAATATTTTCGATTTTGATAAGATAAAATTTGCTACAATATGTTAGGATTTTAAAGTACCCCATTCTTTTCAATAAGCAGTGTACTCAGTGACTGTGAAATCTTCTATTACAACTATCGTTGCATGTTGCAAGCAATAGGATCGGAAGAAGTCTTCTTACAGAACGTCTTTACTTAGAAGAATTTCTGAAAGAAAGTATGTTGCATGCTACAAGCTGGATACTGCAAGTTTTCGATACAACACCTAGCTTAATCCAGTAAAACCAAGAAGTTGCACCAACTGAAGTTAAACATGCAGAAGATCGTTGAAGGATCAACCAAAAGGCTACTACAAGTCAAAAAATACGATGAATCATCAAACTTCAGTTGTCACTGCAGTTCAAATCAGGTTGTTAAGCATATCGAAAAAACACAAGGTACAGAGGCCAATGCAAAGCCACTACCTACGCCTGAATTGACTGAAAAAGTTACAACAGGAGGACAACCGAAATTAATGAACTGCAGCATGAAGAAAATGACTTAGCATACAAAGTTGTAGGTGGACATTAATGGGTACCTCAAGATCAAAGAAGATCAAAAGTTGACCAAGGAGATCAAAGTAAGGACGATTTGAAGATTAATATCATTAAATGAAGATGAAGGTTGGTGCAACAAAGAAGAGGGCCAAGATGAAGACACGTGAAATGTGTTTCCTCCAATGAGTTCATTCATCCACCTATAAATAGAGGAAGAGTGAAGCTGAAGACCTAACTGAAAATCGACTCTCACATTCATACACTCTGAGAGCTTACAGCAGATATAGAGCTTACAAAGCATTCAAGTGTTTTCAGTTCACTCAACCTAGAAGTAAGTCATCAACACATGAAGATCTTTTGAAGACTTTGCTTCATCACAGATGGATAAATTGTTTTTATTCATTAACCATTATAGTTGTGTGCTTAGGTTGTTTTAGTGTCCACAGTAAAGAGGGAGAATTTCTTGTTGTGTGTTTTTAATCCTTGAAAAATGATAATACCCTGAGTGGGTTTCTTGTCTAACTGCTGAAACATTGAGAGGCAGTAAGAGTTTTAGTATGTTGAGTCCATAGGCGAATGTTTGTATAGTATGAAACCTGTAAAGCAAAACTAACCTAGTGGAAGTCTTCCTCGAGAATGAGAAGAGAGGATGTAAAAGACCTATACTGCTTCCGAACCTCTATAAAAGTCTTGCATGTTTTATTTACTGCATTTACAGCTTTCATATCTATATCCTGTTGTATGCATGTTTTTATGGCTTTTATGCTCATGTGCTTAATCTGCTGAAACCTTTTAGTTTTGTAGTTAAAGGTTTCATTATATGTGAAACCCTATCATACACAAATTCCGCTATGCAAAATCTCTCAAGTGTTAGGCTACAACACTTCTACATTGCTGTAAGCAGGACACTATAGTGCAAGTTTGCTACAAGTATCAATAACTTGCAGCAGAACAGTCCGATAGAGTTCAAAATTGGAAAAACGACAGAGGTTCATTCACACCCCACCTCCTCCCCCGAACCTCTGCATCACTTGGGACCAACAAGAAGAAAAATGAAGGCTAAAGAAACAATCTCAAAGGTTACTGCACTGACAACAAGAGTATCCAAGGATACTGAATTAGCCAACAGCAGCAAGCAAACAGTGACCTTTGAAGAAGATTGTTGGTCCCAAGTGCTAGAAGGTTTAGAGGCCGAGGTGAATAAACCTTCTCTTATTTTTCAAACTTTTTCTCCAAAGATATATAGTTCAGCTCACTGCGCAGGTAGCTAGACAGTTTATTACTCAGTAATACTGCAATAACCTTTCTCGAAGGTTAATAGACAGTTTGAACTTAGAGTTTTGTGTGGCAGAAATACTTTTATGAAAACACAAGATATGGAAATCAAATTTTAATGCAAGTGTAGTATGATCCTTGGTTAGATATGCAGCAGGATAGATATATAAAATAGATAAAGAAAGCACACAACGATATACAGAGGTTCAAAGGTGGAGTAACTTTTTTACGTCCTCTCTGTCTATTCTTAGGAGGGAACTTTGTTAATCTTGTTGATTTACACAACCCCAGATATTACAACACAGACTTAACAAAAGAGTAGCAATCCTTTCCACACAGGTGTTTGCCTACTCAACCAACTGACCCACACAGGATCCTTACTCTTTTCTTCAAAGAGTGAAAAGCTTAGCAGGAAATTGTTCCTAGCACTAAGCACTCTTAACCACACTCAATAAAAAATGTATTTACATTTTTCTTCAACTTGGTGCAGCAAGCTTAAACTTCTAAGTACAGGTTACTCTGTTGTAGCTTGTTGCTTAACTGAGTGGCTGAGGGTCTTTGTACTTTAAATGCGCCTATCTCTTAGGATCTGAGGGACTTTTTCTCTTTAACTTCTTCTATTTATAGGATAGATAATCTGCTCATTGAAGAAGGCAGATCTTCTGCATTTAATGTTTTAGATCTTCGTAGTGAGCTTTATTAAATGCGGTTGACTTTGGAGCATACTTGTTGTCCACGTGTCTTCTCTTGATTGACTTTACTCGCTGGTCTCTACTGGTAACTTAGCAACATTCTTCTTGGTTCCTTCATAAGTTTGTTGTAGTGACCTGACTTCTCCGAAGCCCTATGTTGTTGTCGAGTGACATTTATAGGTTGCTGCAGTGACCTTCATGCCTTAGAGAATTTGATGTTTTCTTCTGCTTAGCAACCTGTTCATAGAGAGACTATATATATATATATATATATATATATATGTTGTTCTTCTTTTATATATCAAATATTGGTTTATGTCTCATCAAAAAAAATACTTTATATCCCAACAAAGATGCTGAAGAGGATATGGTTCTTCTACTCAAGAAATTCAAGAAGTTCATAAAAGAACAATTCAAGAACTAACTTTCATAAGAAGAAGCGAACACAAAAGGCCAACCCACTGTAAGTGATACTGACCTGTGTTACAATTGCAGGAAACCAGGTCACGTTGCAAGGAATTTCTCATACCCATCTGTCCACAAATATTCCAAAGATGAGAGAAAAAAGAAGTTTTGAGAAGTTGAGAGCTCTAGTAAGTGAGGCAGAGGCAACCAAATCAGCAAGCACTGAGAAAGAGGAACAAAAAAAAAAAACAATTCTCCTCTGACAGTGAGTCAAATAGTTCTATCTCTGAGGAAGAAGCTCTAATCTGCTTGATGGACAACATAGAAGAAAAGGACAATGAGGATGAGATAACCCCTGAAACTCATGCATCTAAGGATAATAAAAAGCTAAACATGATCACTGCTTCCAGGAAAATCATGATTGGCTTTGAGCAGATAAACTCAGCTCATGAGGAGCTTAAAGAAGAAAACAAAGAGCTCATAAGTGAGCATGCTTCCAAGAGAATCTAGCGATTGAAAAATTAAAGGCTGAAGCATGCAATGACCTTAGAGTAAAGATAAGTAAGCTCAAGCTGCTAGTCACTAAGCTTGAAGGAGAGAAGAAAAGCTTAGTGATCGCTGTAAACACGTTCAACAAATCATCAAAAAACTTGGACGCTCCCTTAAACATCCAACAAATAAGGGATAAGCATATTGGTCTAGGATATAATGAACAAGCTTCTACCTACACAACAACCACATCTGAGGCACCCAAATTTATTAAAGGAGAAACTTTGAACCTAAATGAGATGACATATATCTCATAGGGAACAAGTAAAATAAATAAGGCAGGCAGCAACATTCAGGTTGGTTTCAGAGAAAGAAACCTTCACGTGCTAGTATCATGACCTAAATTTAAGAGGGCAGGTACTCCTAGAAAGTACAGCAGAAGACCATACCAAAAGGGTATTGATAAAATACAAGCATACACACACTTCATACAATATCCTAAGGATACTAACAGGAGCAAAGGAACCAAGCAAGCTCATAACAAAACAATTGTTATGAAGCAGATTTAGGTTCCAAAAAGAAATAACTTGAAAGGTCTCGTACAAGTATGAGTACCTAAAACAAAGTGATACTTTTGCAGGAACATATTCCAAGGAGTCCTGTACTAATTCAAACAAAGTTTAACGAAGTTCTTCCTTATAAAGGACTAAAGTAGACGTAGAGGAGTTACACCACCCTCGAACCACTATAAGATTATTGCATTTCTTTGTTGCATTGCATATTTGTTTATTTTTGTTTATCTAGATATACTTGTTGTATTATCACATTCCTCATACATTTGATGCACATAAAGTATCTTGCATATCTTCATAAGAAACTGTATCTTAAAATTTTACTCTACTACAGATAACTCTAAGCAAGTAAACTAGCTGCACTTCCTCATATTGTTGTAAGCTGCTCTACAACCTTGCTTCAAGTTGCTTTAGCTTTCAGTGTTGTAAGGTCAAAAGATTTTCAAAATCAATAGAAATTCATTCACCCCTTTAAACCTTTATGCCACTTGGGGCCAATATTGGGATAAAAAATATTTTTTTATTAATATTAATTGAGAGATGCGAAATGAAGAATACAAATTTGAGATTTAAAATAAAAATTAGTGTTCTCTCAATAAAAAAAATTTGTGTTAAAATGAAATTTAAATTTAGGAGAATCAATTATTTGCTATAGTAGGTTAGAGAACTAAAAACTATATTTTTCTAAACATAGAGTAGGAAAAAGTCTAATGACTTAAACTTTAAAGACCCAAAAAAATCCCCAAATAATCTTGGAACTTAAGTGTTCAATTATTTTATAAGAATTTGTGATATAATTATTCATATGTAACTCAAAATACAACATATTCGTGCAAACGGATGGAGAAATGCTGGTATTTGTGATAGAAAATAAAAAAAGGGGATCGGCCCAAAAATGAAGTTAATTGGGCTTTCACTCCATTAAATGGGCCACATTACCTACGCCCATTTCTCTCTCTCTCTCTCTCTCTCTAAGGTTCAATCATGGCGATGCTGAAAGAGATTCTCACTCGACGGCCAGTGGCGGCGACAATCCGGCTGAGGGTTCCGGCAGGCGGAGCAAAGCCGGCGCCACCTGTGGGCCCGGCTTTGGGTCAGTATAGGCTGAATCTGATGGCATTCTGCAAAGATTTCAACGCCCGAACCCAAAAATACAAGGCCGACACCCCAATGTCGGTGACGATAACGGCGTACAAGGACAATACCTTCGAGTTCATCGTAAAGTCTCCCTCGGTGACGTGGTACCTGAAGAAGGCCGCCGGAATCGAGTCCGGCAGCGGGCGGCCCGGTCACGTGACCGTCTCCACCATAACCCTAAAGCACGTATACGAGATCGCCAAGATCAAGCAGAGTGATCCCTACCGCAACCACATGTCTCTTGAGGCCATTTCCAAGTCCATCATTGGGACTGCCCATTCCATGGGGATCAAGGTCGACAGAGAGCTTGATTGATTTCCTTTATTGCTTTTTTCTTGTCATATCTACTGCTCGCTCTTATTTCAAGAATGAAGGAGTGCTTTTTTTGAAGTATGATTTATTATGTTCTATTGGGATTGTTTGCTTGTTCTTGTTTCTTGACATAGAGCATACTGATGAATGATAACAAAGATCAAAGATTTCGAATTGAATGTGAATTGGGTTCACGTTTTCATTAGAAAGATCCATCCTTTTATATCCTCTCTTGTCAAAATAGTGTCATTCCATTGTTTCCTTTACAAAGAAGATGGGAGCTTTCTTATGATGAAGAAGCTTGTTGGAATAATTGATTTGAATAGTTATTTTTGCTTTTTAAATGAGATTATGCATTCTGGTTATGGGGTGTATTCTGTAATCTGCATCATGGAGGTTAGAGAAGAGAACCAAGTGTATTGTATTGTGCTGCATAATCTACTCAAGGAAACAACTGTCTTGGATAAGCAAAACATGTCTCTAGTGTTGGCCCTTGTCAACTCCTCTTTTTCCACAAAGTGAGTGCTCTTACATAGCTACAAACACTAGATTAGATTAGTGAATTGGTGAAAATCTTTGTACCAAATATATGAAGTTAAGACTTAGATGTAGGAGGATATAATAATAACTTTCTTGGCTATATAAGAAGCATGACCTTCTCTCCCTCCCTCCTCCACCCCCCCCTCTCTCTCTATGTGGTGCTGCACTTGGTCCTTGTCAACCATGTTTTTAGCTTTAAACTACCACTTGGTCCTTGCATAATATTGTTAAATTATTTTGGTTGTTTATATGTTGTAACTTGTAAGTGGCATACATTTTGAATACTTAATTTAGGTATGGCAATTTATTAAGTTTGAGATTTAAGTGATCAGAGTGTTATGAGTAATTAGTTTGAGATGATAGTATATTTTCTACATTGTGTGCAATTCGTTTGAATATTTAAAAACAGGGGTGCTTACAATTGCTATGTGAGGAGTTCTTAATTTAGCACTATGCTTCAACTGTAAAATTTTGCATTGTCACCTGAAATTGACATTTCATTACAATTCTCTCCATCTGGGGCTGCCAAACCCTACTTTTGGCTAAAACATATTGGCTTTGGAGTAGTGAGATGATGAAGTGTAATTGATAATAAATTTCGGGTAAAAATATTAAGTATGATTGTTTTGCGAATATAATTTTGCAAGAATCGGACTTCTATTACTTATAATTCAAATTTATTTTCACAAGTCCGTCTTTATTGTGTATTATGGATTGATTTGTTTCACAAAATTCTTACGATAAATATTCTATTAGTTCGAGTGTGCGGGAGTGATATAAAGTTTGATTTAGGATAAGCTGCGAAGCTATCTTCAAAATTAGGCACTTTTGAATGTGTTGTCATACAATTTATTTATCTTTTACTTGTTATACAATTACACCATCAATAGACAGGACAGAGATCACAAATCAAAATGCATATTATTAATATGAGGAATGTGAGATTTTTAGTCACCTACTAACTAAAAGCCACGAGTCTTAAAATTATTCCTCCTATTAAATGGACCAACAAATTGGACCTTAAACGAACAGATTATTCAAAAAATCATTTTTTTTCTTTAAAATAGACATGGGTTTCAATAGCTGCCCTCAATAACCACCTCAACATAGTTTTGTTCAAAATTAAACTCAGAGCAATGTAGCTATAAGAAAGTCTCCTCATACAGTGATACAAATTTTACAATCCTGATAATATTTAAAATGAATATACTATTATCAACAAAAAAAGAAAGGAAAAAAAATGGAAGTAACTACACGAAAAGAGATCACCAGCTCAATTCTGTGTCAAATGGTCGAACAAAGTTGCCTCACCTACAACATGAACCCCCACACAAGATAGCTTCATATGAAACAAGATCACACACAAAAAAAAAAAAAAAAAAGGAATAACAAACTGCAGAATTAGAAAGCTTTCCAACTATCGGAATCCTTCCGTGGAGTTTGAACTTCATGGCTTGTCGTCCTAAATGGCTCGCCCGACCCAAATGGATCAGCTGTGTCATCGAATGATGAGAAACCATGGCCATATTCAGAATCCCTTGTGCTACTCATAGAGTCGAATCTAGACATCGATGGCTGTGGCGGAAAGAGCCCAAAGTTATAATCAGAGTCAGCTGTGCTGCGGAAAGAATCAAACCTTGTGAGCGTCTCCGGCTGAGCAAAGTATCCCTGATCAAAGTCGGCAGAATCTCTAGTGCTTCGCATGGAATCAAATCTAGAGAAGGAATCCCGTGAACCAAATGGGCCGCTATCATGCATGTTGAACGAATCGAATCTTGAAAAGCTGTCAAATGAATTCTGCTCTTCTGAACCTCTAGGAGAGCTGCTAAAATTATACATCGGCGTGCTTGGCACGGAATCTGCAAATGCAGAATTCCTTGCGAACAGGTTATCTGTCTGAGAACCTGGGACATTGTAAAGTGGGGTGCTCGGAACTGAATCAAAAAACGAGCTCTGCTTTAGTGGAGTGCTTGGAACTGAATCGAAAAACGGGCCTTGATTTAATGGTGTGCTCGGAACTGAATCGAAAAAAGGGCCCTGCTTTGAAATAGACGTGTCCATGTCTCTGGAACCAGTTTTTATTGGGTTTAGACCCCATTCATCAGGTGTAAATGAAGAAGCTTCACTGTGCCTATCATACTCAGTCTCCTGATTTACAATGTTCCAGAGGTAACATTAGCATCGTTAAAAGTAAGAAAATGTATACGTGAAGTACTACTGAAACCCTAACATTAAAGCATACCTTTGGATTGATAGAGTGGGAATCCCATGCTGCATCGGCATCATAATGGATATCAAAAGATTTCCAACTTGGCTCATCAAAATGTTTGTCCCCAGAGAATACAGATTCAGCCCCATATTCACTGCACTTGTAAATCAGATTACTTCAGAATTGTTTGCAGAGAGCAATAATATATACATGTAAATGGAGAAAACTTTAGCAGGAATTTGGATGTGACAGATAACCAAAGAGAACTCTCAAAAGGCTGAAAACTAGAAAATGTCCAATCTTTTTTTCTTTTTTCTTTATTCAAAGGAGGGAGAGGTAAAACAATAATGTTACCTTTGTGTGTCAAATGCGTGTGGTGAGCCATTTATGCTGAAGTCCTTAAACCTTATATCTTGGAACTCCTTGGATGGGCTCGAAACTGCGTAACTTCCTGCTGGACTATCGGGTGGAGTTCTTGTTGTTTGCTCTGAATTATTATTATCTGGCCTGTCATTCTCAGGTCTCTCCCCAGAACTCAGCATATTTGCCTGGCCATCATCAGCCTTAGAAGGTGACTTAACAGTGGTGCTGTTATCAGACAAAGTAACCTTCTCTCTACAGCCAGACTTTGGTTTGGGAGGGGCAACAACATTTTGCACTTCAAGAGTGAGTTCCTTGACATAGGTGAATCCTGAAATTTTCACCACAGAGAAGGCAAACAAGTAATAATTATTTGTTAATACCAGTAAATGGAGGCTGCTCTTACATGGTGATATGCTTTCACAAGTACCTAAGGTTGTGTTTGGATTCAGAGATTTGAAATACAAGATCTGAAATGAATGTATTTTAAATCCACTCAAATTAGAATGCATTCAAAATTTCACACATTATTCATAATTTAGTTCAAAATAAACATTATGGATTTTGAATCAATATCAATCAAAACACAACCTATATCAATTCACTAGTGGGTTTATTACTATGAATTTCAAATCCTTCAATCCAAACACAGCCTATAAGTATTAATAGAATCCACAGTGAAAAAGTACCTTCATCTTCGAACTTATCCCAATCTTCATCCCAGTCAGCTGCTGTTCCTTCAATGCCAGGTTGCCAACCTGGACATGTTTAACATCAAGAATTAAATGAAAATCAACAAATGCATTCCTCATAAAGCATGGAAAATTCCATGGTATCCATTATGTCAATCAGCTTTGGAAAATCAAACTTGTTGCACTTCCATAAAGAAATTACCAAATGGAAGCTCAACGAGTGAAGTTGGTTTGCTACGTAATCCATAAGTTTTGCACCGTTCATTCAAGGACTTCACTAGTTCCTCAAGATCTGACTGGATTTGATTAACTCGATCCTGGTAGAGATCAAACCTTTTCACTCAAAAATTCTCTTAAGGCTTCAAAAAATCAGTTGGAGATACTACATACCTGGACACCATCAGCATTCTCTTGTTCCAATTTAAGAATTGCTCGATATAATTCCATTTTTTTCTCCTACAAACAGGAGGATGATCAAACTAGCATCATCTATAATCCAGACCTAATCCAGACAGCAGGGAAAATGTGCAACTCCATGTGCAAAAATACCATATTGGTGATAAGTGTACCTGAATATCACGAAATGTGGCCTCTTCAATAGTTAATTTTGAGGCTACATCTCCTACCTGCTTGTACTTCTCTTCATATTTCTTCGCTAATGATTCAGCCTAATGGAAAACTTAATCAAGTCAGTCAACAAAAAAACAACTAACATTCTACATAGAGTACAAGTGTCATCTTCAAGAATATACCTCTCTCTTGTCGCCAACAACTTTTTCAGAGATCTCATTCAGCCGATTGTCACATCGGCTTTTGTATAGAATCTGAAATCAAATGGTCTATCAGAAATATGGCAAGCATGTCATATATTTTCAGTTCAAACTTCCATATATATGACAAAAAATGAATTCCTGGAGAACAAAATTCAGGTGGATAACAAATTTGACCCAATGAGTATGGTAAACACTGGATGATTTTCCCATTGAGAGCCCAAAATACAATAAACAATCTAAAATTTTGAGATAAAAAAATGTTCTCATGAGGTAAACAAGAGTTGCTTTCATATCTGCACTCTAACAACCTTATATAAAAATACATACATAACTCATATCTTGATGCCAAAATTTCATAATTGCGTCTTAAATGAACAGTGAACTCACAAGTTCTTGCATCTTGGTATGGTAGTATTGAACTTTACGTTTAGCTTCATAAATTTCCTTCTCCAAATCCGCCACCTGCATAGGAAAAGAGGGCATAATAAAAATGAGCAAGTGTTTCTGCGTAAAGGAAAGAAGAATGATCTGACAGTTTAATGAAGAAAAAACATAAAACACCCACTTCCTTTTTCAAAGAACTTTTTTGTTTCTAACAACTACAGCACAGTGTGGAAAACTGCAACAATGGAGGGAGGATTAGGTCAAGAACTGACATGAAAAAGATTGTATGTGTGCACTTCAGATCACAAAAACAATTGTCCATATTCACAATAAGATGCACAGACTCAACTTTTTATGCTCATCCCTAAATAGTCTTATGTAAATTAAGTTTCAAATATCAAGAAGCATGGCTTAAATGCAAGAAAAAGAAAAGGGAGGGAGAAATTTATAACCTGGTACATGATAACTGGACCATAATTTTCTTTACACATGAAAGTTTTACATTTACAAATTTGGAAACTCTTGGTAACATGAGCGATATTGCCAAGATATGAATCTAAGAACTAAAGAAACAAACCAAATCAATTGACAAGGTGAAACTTTGATTCTCCATGCAAATATTTCAAAAGAACAGCTAAAATTCCAGGATGAGATACCAACTGGATTAACTTATTTCATTTCTTCAAATTATTTTATTTTATTTTATATAAAAAAGCAAAACTACATAGAGGGGACATGATCCCCATTCCCACCTTAATCTTTTACTACATTTAGACTGTACTTTAGTAATATGCAATCTTTGGGTACAAAATGAAATGAGTAAAAAGATTACGGGGATGATGACAATATTGAAAGTGAAGTTTAGAGAAAAAAATACATATAAAATAATTAACAAAGTGCATGATAAACACTGTGAGATTTAACTTGAAGTGCAAATTAACCTCCGTTTGTCACTGTGTATGTGTGAGTTAGTTGGAAAGATGATGAATCTCTCTTGACTTTAGTAACAGCGGCCTATAAAAAATGATACTTTATGTATGAGAAGTGACTACAATGCCTAATTATGGTATCATGACTTGAAAAGGGCTTCATGATGAATGCTTGAATGCACAAATCAAATACCCAGCTAATGCAAATCATTGAGAAAAATGTACAGTAAAATGAGACTTGTACAAGACAAGAAGCTAAATATATTTGTCGGTGTTACCTCTACCCAGAGCATATCACAGTGAATCAAAACTTGAAATCTAAATACGACTTTCTAAAAGATGTTCCTTTGCAGTTCTATATACTGTATCAGAGCGTGCAAAAAGAGATGTACCAGTACCACAAACAGTCAAAAAGATAAAATGATGGCTTAAAGTAAACATGTGCACAAAGGCATCATAAGAAACCATTCAAAGGTTGAAGATATGATGGCTCTGTCCAGTATTGAAGATTTAAGCAAAAAATATATGACTACAATCGAATTCAGTATTCATCAATAGAATGAACAACTCAAAAACCAAGAACATTTTGCAATTGACATCTTCATAAAACAAAATTCACCTTTTTCTCCGCATCCTTTGCCTCCTCGAGCTTCTTGTTTAATGAATCTTGCTCCTCTGTGCTAAGCTGATCTAGAAGATGCTTCTCCAGAACTGGAACTTTAGCCTTCTGTTGGATGGGCTCATCAGGCTGGGGAACGGGAACTGGACGAGGTGGCTTTCCAACACCAGAAGAAATTGTAGGTCGTGCATTCTTACCCTGGGGTTGTTGGAAACCTAATAAAAAACGGATAGATTATGAGCCAATATAAATTAGACTCTATGTGAATGGAGTTATTGAGGCTTAAAATTTAAACCAGGAGTAGGTCTCCAAGATGCATTGCCATATGGAGGAGCAGGTTGACCAGGGGCAGGAAACAATGTATCATCTACAATCACAGAGTTAGGAAGCACTGAAGGAAGAGGACGCCCTTCCCTATATCGCTCCATCAAATAGAGAGCAATACAAAATTCCCTCAAAGAAAGCATACTATCATTGTCTTGATCAGACAAGTCCCAGACCTGCATCAGGACCTCTGACAAAAAAAACAAATCAATAGAGATCAGGACAACATGCAGTAATTTCATAGCACAGCAAGTTTCTAGCAAGATTAGACTATATATATATATATATATATATATATATCATATAAGAGCCAGGAACCTGATTAAGGCTCACTGCAGCCAGTAAATATTAAATGTGCTTACAGGGAATCATTTTGTCACACAGCGTGTTATTTGCAAGATTAGAAAAACAATATAAGAGCCAGGAATCAAGGCTCATTGCACTCAGTAAATACCAATACCCCCATCCTATAAAAAAAAGTCCTGTTTCAAAAGTCAAACTTGCTTTAATTGTAAAATCTATAATACCCTTAACTAACTTGTGACTAGTTATAACAAACTTTGAGGGATGGACTTAATGAATGAATAAATGGAGGGGTGTAAGTGAGACTCCATGTCTTACAAAATGTTGTACATTCTCAAAAATATAAAGTTGTACTTTGGTTAAACATGACTTTTTTTGGGGGGACGGAGGGAGTATTAAATATGTCATCTAAGTTTCAACATGACTTTTTTGGGAGGAAGGGAGTATTAAATATGTGTCATCAAAGTATGAGATACAACATTCTTATATATGCAGCAGAAAACAGATTAAAATACTTTATCACAAGAAAGATTTCAAGAATGCAACAAATATAGCCTAGAAACTTCCCATCTATTCGCATCCACCACCCCCCCCCCCCACACACCCCCAACTTTATTGTCATAAGAAACCAACTGATCAAAACAATAAAGCCACAATCCTACTTGCTGTAACATTAGCAAAATGTGATCTTTTGAATAACAAGCAATCTAATCTCATTGAAAACTACGTTAAATTTCTGATAGTCAGTCTGAAATCCCACTAGATCTATGGTGTTCAAACATAATCAAAGTCCCTTCAGGTCCTTCTTAAAGCTTTCAGCCAACTAAAAATGCTATATTAGACAGAAAAATAACTCCAGCCCTACATAATCAACATCTATAGTGAAAGATTTAACGTCTAACTTCACTGAAAAAGAACAGCATCCCAAAATAAAACCGAAATTTGGTTTCCTGTAAAAGAACATAGCATAAGAAGCACTCCAATTATCCTAATTATGTCACCTTTCTTTTAGCCCTGAATCATTTCAGAAGGCAAAAGTGGCAAAGAAGAGACCATAACCCTTCAAAATTATTTTTTACTTTCTAAACCACAGACGAGAGAAGTTAATCAGAAAAATAAGCTGTCAACATCAACTAACCATGTTTTGGTTTTACCAGAAGAGGAAAACTTACTAGTTTAAAGGAATACAAGGATAAAAAATAAATAATCAGAAGACAAATGGATTACAGCATACCTCTGGGTAACTTCCAACTTAAAAATAAGTTGCGTGCCTGTTCACCAGTAATTTTCCCATCTCGGTCGTTGTCAACTTGCACAAAAACCTTGCTATAGTTCTGAACATCAAACTGAGTCATTTTTGGCCATGGAGACTGAGATTGTCCAGCTGCAACAGGAAAAGCAGGGGGTTTTGATGCCGAAACATGTTGATTTGCCTTGACAGAAGACTGGAATTGCTGAGCTTGAATAGTTGGGAGTTGAGAAGCAACACTGGCCTTTACTGCAGGCTGGTCTCTGGGCAAAGTGCCAGTTGATGAGAAAGTTGTGGTGCCAGCAGCATATGCAAGTGTAGTGGAACTTTTTTGTGGTTGAGCCGGTGTAAGTGCATTGGAATTTTGTTGAGGTTGAGACACAGTAAGTGCATTGGAATTTTGTTGTGGTTGAGACGGAGTAAGTGCATTGGAATTTTGTTGTGGTTGAGACGGTGCTGCAGAGAACACATCTCCAAACAAAGACTCTGCAGCAAAGCCAGTTTCCTGAAGTTGAAAGTGATTTAGTGTCTTCCTTTCCAACCTGGGAATTTGACACAGTTGTATCGTTTGGTTTGGAGGAAGGAGGTTGCAATGGCCCTGTAATATCCGGTGTTTTAGGTGATGCCTTTTGGCCAAAGTCAGCCTGTGTTGCAGTAGGAATTAAGCTTCTGCTGGGAACTTGAGAAGAAATTCCAGCTCGGGAGCCATCAGTACTCCCACCAAGAGAACCAATGGAATTGGGGCGAAGAGATGGGGACATGGACATAGACCCTACCCCAGGCATGCCATGGGTTCCAACAGCTGGCTGAGATTGAAATCCAGAACCAGGAGGTAAAGGCCGAGGAGCCCTGGTGACTGGGTTCTGCTGAGCTAACAATACATGTTGGCTGCTTACACCAGTACCTTGTACTGAGGATGGAGGGCCAACCACCTGAGCAGGGGAAGGACCAGCCTTTGCATTTGACTGAGGACCCAATTGTGAAAGATTTATCTGAGGAGCAGGAATTTTGGATGAAGCTGGACCATATAAAGCAGCCTTGACGAGATCTGGAGTCAAATCTCGCTTGCTTTGTGCCACTGTAACGAGTTTAAGAGCATTATAAAATTCTGAGCGACCAAGGAAACCAGCTCGATTTTGATCAGCATATGTCCATATCTGCATGAAAGCCACAAAGAACAAAATTTCAGAGTTTACTACTCAAAGCATTTTCAGAAAGCACATCTCCAGAGTTCAAAATATTTAAGGAATATATGCATCGATCTTATTGTCACACATGTTCTCACTGAAGCAATTAACATCTATTAATTCAAAAACCAGAAGTAGCATCCATCCTCAACAACAATAAGCATCCAGAACCAAGCAGCAGCATGATAGTTACAAAAGATATGATAACGATAAACAAACAAGAATAAAAACCATATCCATCACACAATTATTTTCAGCATAAGATGAATTAAATTATGTGAAGGCACCAACATCTACGATAAAAGAGAGGAACAGCAGCAGAGAACCAGCATAGGACACTACTCTGCTATCCTCCGCCTCTCTTCAAATTAAACCTTGTCAAACCACTTGCTTTCAAGTGCTCAGTGTGTTGTCTAGATAGTAATACAAATAACCACAGTAGAGAAGTCTACATAACCTGCTTCCCTCCAGCTATAGAAACAGCCCACTATTAACTCTATATCTATCTATACATGATCATTTTTAAGCAGTGCAAAGAAAGCAAATCCACCAATCAACAGACAGCCAAAGAAGAGAAGCATGGTTCCTCATAACCTGCTTCTCTAACTAAAAACTATCACACTATTGTTACAGACTCTGAGACTTACATGGATGATTGAACTTATAATACGCAGAGGAAAATTTTGCATTAAACCAAACCTTCAAATCCTTGAGATCAATCAACAAACAATAAAAGAGAGTGTATATTGGTGGTTGTTTCTCAGCAATGCAGAAAACAAAGACACAATCAATAAATAAATCAAAGAAGAGAAGCATGACTTTACATAACATGCTTTTATCTAAATTTAACGGCAAATTTTGTTACACTCTCGCAGAGATGATTTAACTTATGATACGCAAAGGAAAGAAATCCATCAAATTAAACCTTCAGGTCCTCATATATCAATAATTTCAGCTGCCTTATACCAAAGTGTTATTTACGGTTCGCAGTTCAGTTCCAATCAACCTGTTCAGTTTTATCTTAATTAACTACATCGGATTTGTTTAAATCACATCCACAATGACTCAGTTACACACATAGTTACTCTAATTAAATAGATAACATGCTTCCACTTTCTATTTGATCAGCTTCATGCCAAATAAACCCATTAGTGGTTCAAAACAATGAATTCAATACCATGAGACACTATCCCCACATTTGCTGCTAATTTAATCAGAAAATGCTGTATCAAGATACCACTTAACAATCTCAAATGGAGATTAATCATGAAGAACAGTGCAGTGCTTAAATCAACTCATCATTTTCGAGTAACAGAGCGACTGTTATTGTAATGCACCCCAAACAAGATATCGAGAGAGTGAGAGAGAGAGAGAGATTAAATATGAAGTTTAGTAGAACCTGAGCGAGAACTTGTCTGGGTAAATTTGAAGCTTGGAGAAAAGTAACAGCCTCATTGCCACTAATACGGCCATCCCGATCCAAATCCGCTCTCTGAAAATACGCCTCAAATTGTTCCATATTCGGTGTCTGCCCCGCCATTTCCTAAGAAATCAACAAGAATCGCGAAGACAACGAATCCGATCGATCGATGAATCAATTCACAGATCGAACATAATCGAGAAGCATTCTACATGGGAGACGATCTGATGTATTTGGCGGGATCTATAGATAGGTTTGAGGTAGGGCTTGGAAGAATTTTATATTTTGGTGTTGGGTGTAAAGCTCTACAGCACAGTGCATCGACTTATGGGGATTGGAATAGTTTGGAATTCCACCAATATGACGGCGTCTCAAAACCTCCGGTTGGCAGTGACGCAGTCGGACGGCAGAGGTGACGGTGGTGGTGGTGGTGGTGGCGGCGCCGTGGAAGAATCTAAAGCGTCGGAGAAGATGCAGTGCTGGGAGAATCGAATCGAGAAAGGGTAGGGGGGGTTGGGTTGGGGAAAAATGATTGTCTCTCTCTCTCTCTCTCTCTCTCTCTTACAAGTTGAAGACAGTAATTCCTCGTTTGTTTGTCGTTATAATTAGGATCCAGATTTTTCATTTCTTAAGCTTTTTAATCCCTTGTTTCTTGTAATCCAAAATTAACTAAGAACAAAATAAGATATTTAATTATTGCAAAGAAATAAGAATAATGTGATTTTCTTGTTTTTATTATTTTCTAAACTTTAATATGCAATACAAAATATGAGTATAACTGTCTCGTATATTTACCGTCAAAGTATGTCAAGTAGATGTTAAATATGTGTATCCTTTTATTTTCTCAAATTTTTCTTCTCTAACCTCATCTCTTAATGTTCGTTTCAGAATCAACAATTTTTTAAACAAAGATGTCAATTAAAAAGAAAATAATGCTACATGAATATAGAATCAATGCTATATGTGTTAGATACATGATAAAAAAGGTGAGATTTTTGATACATTTGATGTTAGTAAAATTGATCTTACTCTCACTAAATTTATAAGATATTTTGTGGACTCCAATGAAATAGTTAACCATGAGCTTCCAAGCATATGTGGACATGAAGGACCATTATTGTCTTGAAAATGTATGCTTTAATTGCTTCTAACTAATCATTCTCAAAGCATATTAACTGATCTTTTATGGAAGTAATAAAAAAGATGAGAGGTGAAATCATGGACATTGCTTTTAATGGGAAAAGTGAGGCTAAAATCATTGGGCTTTGAGATATAACTAATCCAAAATACACAAAAACTCACGTGAGACGGTCTTACGGATAGTTTCCGTGAGACGGATCCTGAAAACCCATGAATTGAATCCATATCCACAGATTTCTATATGAATTGATATGTGTGGTTATGGGTTGACCCGCCTTACGGAAAAGATCTGTGAAACGGTCTCACACAAGAACTACTCTCCAAAATATAGGTAGATGTGTTAATTTTAGTTTTGTTGTAAATATTTTTCAGATGACTTATTAGTGAGAGAAGCTAGTCAATCCATGGTTAAACAAACTAATATATTGATTGAATGTTTAACTTTATGATTCCTTTGGAAAAATACATTGGATAGGAATGCAACAATGAAAATATATTGATAGGCTTAATGGCATAGCCATTTGATCTTGTATGATATTCTTCATGGTTTGAGTCATAAGTTTTCCAACTTTATTCATGTAACAAGAAATGCTAACGGTATAACACATTTTTACACAATTAGAAACTAATCGTTGTCTATGGAAACATTTGTGAGTGGAAAAAGTAACTTTAACCAATTGAAATTCTTAATTCAAATGACACATCAACCTTCAAATCATTATAAAATCCATCTTCTTTTCTTGACAAAAACTAGAAGAAAATAAATTCATCCAAAGAATGAATTTCAAAATCATTAAAGCGTTATTTAATATAAAAAAAAGAGTGTACAATAGTTTTAAAAATCATAACACATCAAATTTATAGCTATTCTATATAGTTTTAATAAGGAGACCTTAAGGGAAAAAAATACAAATATAGTATTTTCTCACATAAATATTTTATACTTGAGTAAGTCTCCTATGAAATGGGTGTAGGGATCTCAAATCCATGCACCCAGGTCGGATTCGGGTTGGGGGACCTGCTTCTCTATTTTTTTTCTTTTTTTTCGCGCATAGTTTTTAATTTTGCACCTACAATAGGTTATGTTAGACCTACATTTACATTAATGTTAGACACACATTTACGTTATTTTAAACATATCATATCTGCCCAGATTTCATATCTTTTCTTTTTTGCACTTTGGTTTTTGAATTTTGGCTACCTACCACTACGTTATATTAAATCTACCATTCTGCCCAAATTTCATACCTTAAACTTTTTAAAAAAAAAAAAAAACTATAGGGCACATGTACCATTACGGTGTATTAGACATACATTTATGTATAGTTAAAAATATTTTTGTGTTATGTTAACACAAAGATAGGTCTAACTATACATACAAGTATGTTTATTAGAGCGAATTTGGGTGAGCTTAAACGCGAGTATTAGGCGCGTGGGGCACGTGCAATGAAATGCGCGTGGGAGCGCTTTTATAGGCGTTTTGACTAGGTCAACCCTGATGTATGTATCTAGATTTGTGTGTTCAACTCATATAAGTTTTTGCCTTTATACTTAAGGGTTAATTAGTATTCATCCCATGCGAGATACATGACTAAATTACATTCATGAAAAAATATATATTTAAATATATATCTTACATATATATAAAAAGAATTATATATAATATATAATATTAATGAGTAGGTCTCTATGCATTAGATGCATAAATTATAAAAGTTCGTGCAATAGGATTGATCAGACGGAGATTATATTGTGTAAAGACAGATTCATATCGTGTATGGGTAGATTTACATATTATATATACGATATGATTACAATCTCGGATCGGGTTAACTCATTTGCACGGATCTAAGAGCATTTACAACAATGAATTTTTTTTTGAGTTATAGTTACACTCTCTCTTCTCCACCTACCCTTCCACCTCATCATTCCATTAACTATAATTCACACTTTTTAACTCCTCCAATCATAACATTGGTTAAATACTATTTAAAATTATAATCAAATCACATTTTTTAATTTACCTTATATAGATTTGATATATTATTAAATTTAATTTAACCATTTTTATTATGTAAAATAATTTCATAGTCATGATAATGTGAATTAAGTGCATATTAATTTGCTAACGTATTTGAACTTCTACTAACCAATTTGCAAGGTCGGTCCTGGTTTAGATTGAGAAGGTCGACCACCTAGGGTCCCATTTTTTAAGGGGCCTTAAATTTTAATTAAATATTATATATATATGTGTATATGTATTATGTATAATTTGCTCAAAAATATAATTGATTATAAATTATTTGTATATAGTTAGTTTTTAAATTAAGATAGACCAATTTATAATTGCCTACTAAAAATGATAAAATCAATACTTTTTTTATTAGATATCAAAATATTTGTCAAATAAGGAATCAAATAATTATTATTTGATTTATTACTATAAATTTCCAAATATAAGGTGCACTTAATGGTAAAATAAAATAAAGTGTATTATTGCATGTTATTAAATTATAGAAACAACACATCAAACTAATGATAATTACATCTCCATACTGGACGAATTTTACGTTTACATCTAATTTTTATTGTTGTTTTGCTTCTCAAAATGCTAGAAGATCGAAATATTTTCAATGATAAATTGAAACATATTATTGTATTTATATTTGTTGGTGTTGCATTTTTTAACGTTTTAAATGGACAAAGAAAGCATATTTAAACTTGATCCATATACACAGCTTCTTGAATGAAATTATTGTTTTGTTTTCAGTTTTTAAAGTTAAATTTATCATTTAGATAAAAATATGATTTTTTTTCGAGAGACTCATTTTTTCTTATTCGCCATGAGCCCCAAAATGTCAGGACCGGCCCTGCCCATTTGAAGTTTAAGTAACACATCTGAAGTTCAAAATAAATAAAATAAAACATTGACATAAAATGAAAATTAATTAACATAATAAAGTTGGAAAATTACATTAAAACATAAGATTCAAAAAAAAAAAAATTCTGGTTATCAACCCGTAACTCCTCCCACCTCGATTATTGTGCAAATGTATTTGTCAACATTTTCCAATAGATTTGAGTTATAGTAAGATAACTAAGTCATCTTTTTTTTTTTTTTATCCATGGTAAGTGCTATAACATCAGTTCACTAAGGTTTAAATGAGAATAGTTCAGGCTACTTGATAGGGTCTATGGTTCAACCTATTATTAACCTATTTCGACCCAATCTATTTAATATATGAGTCAGATAGTGTAAGATTATATAATGACAAAATATTGACAATTGATCGATATGACCCACATTGAAGAGGACAATAGGCAATTGGTTTTGAACTTCCAAAGCTAGAAACAATAGGAATTACTTAATAATTTGCATGTTGACCTAGAAGAAAATGATTTGCAAGTATAGATCACCAGCATGGTTTTGGTAAGATTTAAATTCCAAAACATGTACACAAATAAATTCTAATTCAAGCAACAAATCTTCATCAAAATAGATGCATCACTTGAATCAAAAGGCAAATCAAAACGGATTGAGATCTTCTATTACATTTAATGTTACATCTTCTATTCCAAATTAATCACCACACGCCACGTGTATTCAATGACATCATTAATTAATATGTGGCGTATATTAAATGTTATGTAACACGAGATGTTACACCAAATGTAGTAGAAGATCCAGACTCAATCAAAACGAGAACAGAAGTTGTACAAAAAACACGTCAAAGAATCGTTCAATAAAAACCAGCATTGTTGTATCTGCTATGAAGTCGAGAATATCTGAGATCCCATTACAAATACTGAAAAAATAGCATGGTATTTTCTCCACACATTTTCATTTTACTCGTACTCATGAATACCCGTTAATAGTGGGTTCGTCTGCCTCTTTTCTTCTCTCCGCCCGCCATTCCCTCATGCTCGATCTCACTATATTCATCTCCTGACTACTTATGGAAGATTGATTGCAGAGTGAAAAGAAGGAGTGTTTGTTTCATATCCAGTTCCAATGTTATCAATGCAAGCTAAGTTTACATATTTAATGATGTCATCTTAAACACAAGGAGTATGTAACAAACATTAGAGTAAGAGGTGTGAACTATTTACTATCTGTGGTATGAAGTGTGGATCCTGCAACTTCATGTGCATTTGCAATTGATCCAAGATCAAATGTGTCATTTCGGAATGTAGATTGTTGTCATTCCCGGCAACGAACTCCATAACCCGGCTGTTGATCTCAATGGCACTGCACCCTACTTCTTTCTTAGCCCCTTTGATGACCATCAACCTCTTGATTTCTTCAACATCTCTCCATCTTCTCTCTGCCGCGTACATGTTCCTCAACATGATGTAGTTTCCATCATTATACGGATCCATATCAATCGCCTTTTTTAGCACCTTCTCAGCCTTCTCCACATCCTTCGCATAACCACAAGCAAACAACAACGAGCTCAAAATGATTCCATTGGCCTCGTATGGCATGCTCTCAACCAACCTTTCAGCTTCCTCTACAAGGCCAGCTCTTCCCAAGAGGTCGATTAAACAACCATAGTGCTCGATTTTAGGAGTGAGCTTAAACTCACTCATCTTACTGAACCATCTTTTTCCTTCCTCAACTAAACCACCATGGTTACAGGCTGACAGGACACCAAGCATGGTGATCTCACTTGGGTTTACTCCTTCTCTCTTCATCTCGATGAACACTTCTAACGCCTCCTTAGCACGCCCATTGAGTGCCAATCCATTAATCAAAGCATTCCATGTACATGTATCTTTCTCTTCAACTTCATCGAAAACTCTTCTTGCTTTCTCAAACTCCCCACATTTGGCATACATATCAACCAGTGCTGTCGAAACATTTGCTGATCTATCCAACTTCTTCCTCTTCACAAATTTGTATATCCAATTCCCCAAATCCAGAGCACCCAAATCCGAGATAGCTGGAAGAACACTAACTAACGTAACATCATCAGGCTCAAAAACTTTACAAGCAAGCAATTGCTGAAACAATGCTATGGCTTCATGGGATTGCTTATTCTGACAATATCCACCAATCATTGCATTCCAAGAATACAAATTTCTATCGGGCATCATTTCAAACAAACTCCTAGCATTCTCTACATCACCATTACTACAAAACCCATCAATCATAGTCGTCCAAGTTACCACATTTTTCTCCGGCATGGCATCAAACAACATCTTAGCCGATTTCATCTTCCCCGACTTCACACACCCATCGATCATCACATTAAATGCAGCCACATCTTTCTCCTTCTCAGGTACTGCATCAAAGAGTTCTTTTGCGGTATCCATATTACCATTCCTGATGTACCCATTAATAAGAGCTGTCCATGACACATAACTCCTCTCAGTCATTTCATCAAACACTTTTCTAGCAAAATCCATTTTCCCTAGCTTACCGTACATGTCAACCAAAGCAGTCATCACATATAAATTAGAGGTGAATCCATATTTAACCACATGAGCATGCATTTCCATCCCTTCCCAGGTCGAGAAATTCAAGCCACAGCTCTTGGCGAGGGTGGAGAAAGTGTGATTATCAGGTACAAAGCCTTCTTTCCTCCTTAGATAAACATAAAGGCCAATTGCTTCTGAGAATTGGCGGGAAGAAAGGTGAGACTTGATCATAGTGTTGCATAGGAAAGCGTCGGATTTTTGCGGCATTTGATCGAACAGTTGGCGTGCGTGCCGAGTGCCGCAATGCTGATCAGCTGAGGAGAGGGTGTTGATGAGTTTGGTAACGAGATTGAGATTGGTATCAAGAGCATTCCGGAGCATGAAGGCGTGGATTTGAAGAAGAGTAGCTCTGCAGTGGCTTTTCATTTGGAGGAGAGAGAGACACTTTCTCTCTCTTGGGCTCCATAGCCGTGGCAGATACGATCCTATTTCAGCCATTGCTAAAAACTCCGTCTTAAGTGGAAGCCAGGAACCAACATAGTACAAAAATAGACATAAAATAGAGCTGCTGCAGGTTTCATAGCTCGGGGCGGCGCGGCGGAGGTTGTGGTGGCGCCTTGGATGAATCTTAGCGTCACAGTAAATAATAATATTGTAAATTAGTACAATCTGGAGAATACTATTATCACAATTATTTATATGAATCATCACCCATGCAATGACCCGGAAGGTGAAAATCACGTTCAGAACACGCTGGAACGCGCCACACGTGTCGCTGGAACGCGCCACACGTGTCGGCATGCGTCCCCAAATCGAGCTCAAATCCTAATTTCGTTCTATGACCTTTTAGTTATTTCGTCTAACCTTTTGGTTATGCTCGTCTAACCTTTTCGTTATGTTCACATAATATATCTGCATAACCTGATAGTTTAATGTTTTATAGAATAAGATAAATATATATTACCTTTTAAACTTTTATGTTATAATAACTTAACTTTAAAGTCATAATAGTTTAATTTTTATATTATAATAATATAATCTTTATATTTTTCAAAGGTTAAGATAGTTGTATATAAATTTATATCAATATAATATAAAAGTTAAATTATAACAATATAAAAGTTTTCAATTATATTACATGATTAAAATAATTCCAAGTATATAATTTTAAGGCTTTAATACCTTTTAAACCTTTAAGTTGTAATAATGTAACATTTACGCATAATAATATTAACATTTATGTTATATTAACACAACATTTATGTTATTATTTAAGTACATAAAGGTTATGATATTCATATATAAAAGTTACGTCAACATAACATAAATGTTAGACTATCATAACGTAAAGATTTTCAACTATAGTAACTTACAATTTATATTGAAAAAAGTCTAAGTATATTAACTTAAAAGGTTATGATATTTGTACAAAAAATGTTATACTCAGATAACATAAAAGTTATACTCGTATAACATAAAGGTTATCGCATAAATTAAAAAATGAAAACAAACTTGGACGCCTTTCAAGTCTAAGTATATTAACTTAAAGGTTATGATATTTGTACAAAAAAGTTATACTCATATAACATAAAGGTTATACTCGTATAACATAAAGGTTATCGCGTAAATTGAAAAATGAAAACAAACTTGGGTGCGGATCCGAATCGAATCCAACCCTACCCGACCCGCGGACTCCCAGTTGCATGGATCTAGATCCATGCAACTGGTGCACAAGAACAATACTCTACTATTATATATATATATATATATTAGTATAGGACCGTGTATTACATGTGATTTAATTAATTAAATTAAATTAAATAAAAGTAGAAAATTATAATTATTATCTCTATATAAGAAAAATAAATTTATGGTTTTGTGCAATAAATATAAACTAATTTAGTATAAAATATAGTATAATATGATTAATATATTATTTAATTGCTAAAATGTATTTGTGTTTGTAAGGGAATATAAATATTTTTTTGGTTTCTTAAAAATATTCATATTGTTGTGTTTAATATATTATTCAATATTCCCAACAAGTTAAAGTTTCAAATGATTTCAATTTTCTTTTTAATGAAATGATAAAAAAATAAAAACTGAAATATAATTCCAAATAAATATCATAATTTATTTTAAAACATATATATGCAAAAATAAATATTCAATTCATTAATTACTAAATTGAATTATTCTTTTCATCAAGCGATTTTCATTTTATTTTTTATTTTTAATATTTATAATGTTGTCAAATTATTTAAAATATCGATATTTAAACCATAACATGTTATTTTAATAATATTTTATACTATAAATATAAAATATAAAAACATATGTTATTTTAATAATATTTTATATTATTTTAAAATATTTATATTTAAAATAATAATTATAATTTCAAAAAGATTTTAATCCTGTGCATCGCAGGGGTGAGAAACTAGTATATATAAAAAGAGAACCACAAGCAAAAATAACATAAGTAATTTTCCTGTCTAAAATACTTTCTAAAAATAGAAAAATATTAGTTAGAAAATAAAGAAAATCAAAAAATAAAAGTTTTTTTATCTTCCCAAGTTAAAAAAAAAAACAGTTGATTTTCACCTTAAGGGTGGGGCCTAGAGTGTCCATGGTAGGATGGGGGCATGATGGGTTTATGGATTTTTTCAAATACACATATATATATATATAATATTATAAATTTAAATTAAATTTCTTTAGTTTAATTTTGTTTCTAAAGTGTGATGTATTGATTTATTTATTTTATTTTATTTTATATGTAATTATTTTTATTTTAAAGTTGCATGTTTGATTGAAGGTAAGATGGGTGTCATGTAGTTTTTCGAAACAATATATAATTTCTATTAAATATTTTATTTATTTTAAATTTATTGTTAATGCATGACGTTGCAATGTTATTACTTTATTTGTACCTTTATTTAATATCATTTTTTTATTATACTTAAATTTGATAGAAGTGAATTGTGTGGATGGGGAGTGAGAGTTTTTAGTTAAATTAGTTATGCACCCGTGCGATGCACGGGAATAAATGATAAAAATGTATGTTGAATTATTGTTGGATAGATTTATTTCGTGCATCATGTGTTTTAGATATTCAATGGATTGTTAAAATAAAATGGTCTATCAATGTCATAAGCCAAATAAAGGAAGTGTAAAATTTACATAAACATTTACAAATTTTGGAAGACTTCTTTGAATACTACATTTGTTGCTCTATTACTTTGTTCACCCTCTTTATCACAGATCAAGATTTTTAATCCCCTGCGATTGGTGACTCTGGAGATTGCGACATACAACTGACCATGACTGAACATCGGTTTTTTAAGATACACTCCAACATGATTTAAAGACTGACCTTGACTCTTATTGATGGTCATTGCATATGATATAATGAGCGAAAATTGTCTTCTTTGAAATTTGAAGGGTATTTTGGAATCGGAAGGAGTAAGCGACATCCTTGGTATTAGAAACGTCTTTCTTGCATTTTCTCCAGATATTATATTTGCTTGCAAGACATGATCTCCGAGTTTTGTGATAACCATCCTCGTACCATTACACAAACCAATAAAATGATTAATATTTCTCAACAACATAACTGGGGTTCCAACCTTCAGGTTAAGCTGATGATTAGGAACACCTGAACATCGTATTGTGTTGAGATATTCTGGTGTATGGATGTCCTACAACAGATCAACTCCCCTATCGGACTGGCAAGGAGTGTCCGAACTCGGATACAACTTCCCTTGTCGAGTGTTCATTTCAGTCATGTATTCATTTATTGAATTCACAACATCGAGGGTTGGTGCTAAAATTGCTCGACCCTGTAAATATGACGCATCATCGACAATCTTTTGAAAATTTGGGTAAGTGCTTTGAACTATCGTACCTATGTGATCTCCTGAAGTCTGCAGCAGAATATCATCTGGAATCTCAATATCAACGACACCATCATTGGGGCCTCCGGCCGTTCCATCTCCGATGCTGGCTATCCACTCAAAGAATTTCTTTAACTCGTCTGACTCTTCATATGAACCAAGAGCCTACAATCTCATATTCTTAGTGAGTCTCAACACTTTGCATTGTCTCCATAGATACGAAGAGGTTATTGTTGCATTCACTACGTCTTGTCTGCTGCCTTTTGATAGAACCAGTAGTATGTGTTTAAAATCTCCTCCAAGAACAAAGGTTTTACCACCGAAAGGAATATCTGAGCTATTGGATCTTGAAGAGATCATTATGTCCCTAAGACTTCTATCCAAAGTCTCGAAACAATTTTTATGCATCATTGGTGCTTCATCCCATATTATAAGTTTGCATCTGACCATAAGCTCGACAAGATCACTTCCTTTCTTGATATTACATGTAGAGTTCTCATGAAGATTTATTGGAATTTTGAATCTCGAATGTTTGGTTCTTCCTCTGGGAAGAAGTAATGAAGCAATACCACTTGAAGCAACGTTCAAAACAATTTCTCTTTTTGACCTAAGAGCTGCATATAATGTCTCCCAAATGTAGGTTTTTCCCCGTTCCCCCATAATCGTACACAAAGAATAATCCTCCTCGATCACATTCAACAACATTCATAATTGTGGTGTAGACATTGAGTTGATCAACATTGAGATTTCGAACCAATTGTTCATGTTCCTCTAGAAGTGTAGCTCTATCATATTGTAATTCATCATAAATGAACTTATTCTGATAAGTACTGCATCCTTGAAGATTTGGCAGTGGCATTGATGCAAAATCGCTTAACCTTCAACCTTGATTGTGCAACAATTTGTCAATCTCCAATAAAGTCAGATTCTTTATTTCAGTTTCCTATAAATTCAAATCTGTACAAAAAAGAAGAAAAATAATCGAATAAAAGATATAGTCGTATTATTTTTTCATATAAGTAATAAGAGGTAATGATTTGTAAGATTTTTTTGTTACCTTGATTTTTCAGGACATTTCGTTGTCTATATAAGATATCTTCTGACAAATAAGACTAGCATTGCTCCCAAACGTCCTCGGGCCTACTCAGACAATCCCTTGAAAGAAGGGTTACAAACAATCCTCATAGTGAGTGGGCAGATCCCCAATAACTTGCTTCAATAATACCATCAATGTATTCCTTATCATCCTCCAATAATCCCAAGGCATAGCAAGCATCATGGTATGTATTATATTGTACACCATTGATCTTCTTTATGTCATCATAACATTCACAACCACGAACCACATTGAGCAAACATCTAATATAGTAAGAATCGTTTGATCCTGGAGGAACGTAATACATTTTTGCTAGGGAGAAACCTCTCTGCCTTGGAAGCCATTCTCTTGAATCACTTTTTCAAACGATTTTTTTAAGGGAAATCAACATAGGTGAGAGGTTTTGCAAGGACTGGATACTTCTTGTTCGCCCTAAACCAACAAAGAAACATACTTTGATGAACCGAGGGTCGATCAATCACCGACTGAAGAGAATCAGAGTCTTCAAAAATCACAGGCTGCTCGTTCGGAAGGTGAAATGATAGTCTCTCGACGGGAGGATCCTTGTATTGAATTTCATATCCGAATATTGTCCAAGCTGCCTCACATGGAGAGATATACCTACAGTCCTAATACAACTGGATCTCGTCAACATTTCTGACCACATTATCTTCGTGACATGTTTCATAAAAAGTTGTTGTGACACGATCGCATCCTTTGTTGACGTACTTGAATAGGTATTTGATAGACCGAGATTGATTACACCACTCAACATTCATGTGTGCGCCGTATCTTAATAGAAGATATCGATTATGTGGGACAACATATCTATTATCTAGTGGAACTCCATTCTTCATAATTGTTCTTCCCAAATCTCAACGTCTATATATCGGATATCCTTCACTATCAACGTTCGTCATGTCAACAAAAATTTTCGGAAAGTGTTTTATGCAGAAATCATCCACCATGCAAGGAGAATCCTTTTTCAAAGAATCGCATGGACCATGCTTCATATAATCACATACTGCAGCAAAATATTCAGGAATGGGACGTGTGTCGAATTTATAAAAACACACGTGTAATTTGTGCAATTTCCATCATAGAGAGGGGGGTCTGGTGCTTAATTTCCAAAACACAAGGGGTTTTCGTGCATTTTCCCCTCAATAGAAATATGAAACTATATTTTTATATTACATACAAAGTTTAAAATAATAAAGATATATGAATAATTTTTCTATAAAATAACATTATTATATTATTATAAATTGTATATATTATCAAAATAAATAATAAATCGTGCTAGTTGGAAAAAAGATTAAAATTATATTTGTTGAATAAATTCAAGAGCTTTAAACATTAAAGTTAAAAAAATAGAAAATGATTTATAATTTTATACCACACATATGCATAATTTTAAAATCTACAAAATAAGTGTTGGTCTCAAGAGGTAGTAGGCTTAGAGGGGGTGAATAAACCTACTCAATTTTTAAACTTTTCTTCTTTTCAGGAGGCTTAGGTTGAGAGGCAGTAACATTTTGGGAGGTTACTTATCAGAGTTATATTGCGGAAGCTTCTTCTCATTAAATGACCTAATATGTAAGACATGCATCTAACTTAAGACATGCATATAGATCAGTAAGCATAGATAAACGCATAGATATACAGAGGTTCGAAGGTGGAGTAATCCTTTTACATCCTCTCTGCCTCTTCTCAAGAGGGAACATTTGTTAAGCTTGTTGATTTACGTAGCCCTATCTATTACAACACTCACTTAACAAGTAAGTAGCAAGCCTACACATAGCTGCTTACAGCTGCTTGTCTACTCTCCTAATTGACCCACATAGGATCCTACTCAACCCACTCAGAGTCCTCACTTTCTTGTTTAGAAAGTGGATAGTTTATCAGGATCCTAGTCCTGACTAAGCACTCCTAGACAGTCCTTAAAGGGTTTGTCTTCTTCTTCTTCTTCTTCAACTGGATGCAACAAGCTTAGGCTTCTTTTGCAGGTGTTCTGTTGTAGCTTGCTGCCTAGACTATGAGACTGAGTATGCATTTTTGGGCATAGAGTGTTTGAGCTTTCTTCTCTCTTCTTATCTTTCGTACACTCTTTTCTTCTTATTTTCTGTATGCCCTTCCCCCTCTTTTCTGCGCTTTCTCTTCTGAGCTTTCTCTTGTGCTCTTCTATTCTTTTGGTGCACTTTTCTCTTTTGAGCTCTCTCTTGTGCTCTTCTCTCTACGAGCTTTTCTCAATGCTTTCTTGTGCTCGCTTCTTCTCTCTCATACTTCTTTAGTCTTCAGTCTTCTTCCATTTATAGGATAGGAAATCTGCCCGTTGAAGGTAGGTAGATTTCCATCATTAATTGCGCCGCACTCCTTCTGATACACGCCAGCTTTTTGCTTTCCACATGTCTTCTTTTGATTGGCTCCATCATTCTTCTCTCTACCGGTAACTTTTGACTTCTTCCCATGCCAGCTTTGTAGCTTTCTCCTCGTACTTACTTTGGAGCTTCCTTCACTGGCTTGCTCCGTCAGGTGGCTTGAGGCTTCTGTAGCTTGCTACTCTGTAGTATGCTCCAGCATGGATTCTTAGGTAGCTTCCTGTCTGATAGCTTGCTGCTTTGCACTCTGCTTCGACAAGGTCTTTTCCAGTAGCTTCCTGCAGTCATCAGTATCCTTTTAGTTAACCCGATTCCTTTTACCATTCTCTGCATTGTCCTTCCTTTGACACTTTCACTGACTTATGTTTCTGTCGTAACCTTGTTGTAGTAATCTTACGAGTTAGGTTATGCATTATAGAGTTGAGGTTACTTCCTTAAGGTTTTGTCTCATAAAAACATACTTAAATGTTTCCAACAACACTAAAAAAGAGTTTAGAGAGACTGTAGAGTCTCATGCTATAATGGAATGTAGGAGTGTGAGTTTTCCTAGAAGTGATATGCATAGAATTTATGCAAATTGTGATGATAAAAACTATCCATGGAAGATTCATGCTTTGAAAATGCAGGATGATAACAGTTGGGAAATTAGAACTTACTATGGTGACCATACTTGTGCCCCTACTTATAATGTGAAAAACATGAAGTCTAAATGGTTAACTGGTAGGTATGGATACCAATTCAAAACTGATAAAAAGAGAAATGTGCATGCTTTTAGGGAAGATGTTGTGGTTGAGGTTAGATGTCATGTTACATTTTGGCAAGCTTATAAGTGTAAGCAGTTATCCCTTAAAAAACACGAAGGAAATGCAGATGAACAATATAAATTCCTTTGGAGTTATGCTGATGAGATTAGGAGAACTAACCCTGGGAGTACAATGATTATGGGGGTTGAGCTTGTGGCAGAACAACCTGTGTTTGACAGGTTTTACATGTGTCTATGGGCTTTAAAGTTGGTGAACAAGTGCATGAACAAGTTGGTGAACAATTGCCCTACCAAGTTGATGAGCCAGTTAATGAGCAAGTTGATAATCCAGATTTCCAACAAGTGCTCCATGACTGTGGTCTTGCTGACCTGCTAAATGATGATAACTTGGAAGCCATATTCAGTGAGAGTACTACAGAGGTGAACTTGGATGAGCCATCTCAAATGGTGAATGAAACAGTCACTGAGGTAATGAGTCTACCAAGTACTTGATTTTTTGTCACTTTCTTATTGTATAATACTAACACATAGATTGAATATGCATAGATTGAGAATATGGAACACAATACAGATGATATACTCTTATCTCAATTAACACAATTAGGACAGGATGAAGGAGTTCATGCCATGAACTTGGTAAGATATGCATTGAGTAGATCCTATTTACTTGGGGGTCATTTAAGTTTTTCATTGTGTTTGATTTTGATTTTACTACTGCTTCTTAGAATCAAAAAGATGGGAATGAAAGGACTATCGAATTACAACCAAGAAGAAGGGGAAAGGTAAAATTGGATCAGTTTAAGTTGTGGAGAATTTATTTTGTTTCCTTATCATTAACTGGTTTTTGTGTTCTTTCTAATAATGTGAAACATAACCAATATTTACAGCTCCGGAGGTGAATATAAGGGCACCAATCTCCCTTTATTGGTGATCAATTCATTCCAACAACTCCTCCATTTCAAATGACACATACTAGCCACATTCTCAAGAGACAAGGAAAGAAATATGTGCAACTTTCAAAATTGGAAGTAATTGTCATGGATGAAGCAAGGAAAAAAGAGATAGAGAAGGGGAAGAAGAAAGTGTAGTGGATCCCTTTTGAGTTATTGTGTCTTGTTTTGTTGGATATAACACTGTCATGACAACATGCTACTTTTAACCTTTATGTTTTGGATATGGCTTTGTTAGCTTTCAAACTTGGGTTTATCATGTCTTTAGCTTAATATCTTGTTTTGTTGGATGTAAACAACATTATCAGATTTGGAGTTGGTTTGTGACTGGTTTATGTAAACAACATTATCATGCCTTTTGCTTTGTGAATTGGAGTTTAATCAAATCTTCATATAATATTCTTCTTCAATCTTGTTTTCCTTGATTTTGTTATGTTCCATCTCACTATATAATACTAACTTTAAACATTGCAATTACAAGATCAAATACCTAGAATTATGATAATAAAATACTACTTTGATTGAGCTTAAACAAAGTTTACAAACCAATTTCTTGGCAGCAACTCAAATGAACACAAAGTAGCATAACTTGACTACATAACTTGACTCTAACATATAATGAACACAAATGGCAGCATTCCTAATTACATCCATCACTCTACTACAAATCTCCATAACTTTAATGGAACCAAACTACAAGGAAGAACACCCATGAAAACAACAAAAGCATCTTCACTCTTCTCAACTTTCCTTCAACTTTTTGCAGAACCTCAGCCCTTTGAAGCAACAAATGGTTTTCTTCACGTAATTGTATCAGCAATCTCGTAGCTCTATCATTCATTGGAGGGTCAATCCATGTAAAGAAATTACACCCATCACCCTGCAACTCAAAAAAAATCCCAGCAACAAAAAAAAAGTGAATCTAGTGGCAAAAAAACCGAAAAAATAGGGGGGAAATGGTATGAAAATAGCACAACATTTGGAGAAGAATGAAATTGGTAGAAGATTGAGGAAAACAGTGATAAACATAAACAAAATCATAGAAAAGTAGCAAATTGTAGAAGCATACATCCCAATTTCAGCATCCACAAAACCTTCTTCCCGGATTGTGTGAAGTCCATGAACATCTCAAAGAAGCTCTCAAGCCATAGTAGCAAAATTCTCTCTCTTTTGTAGAATCTGACATCTTCTCCATGGATGAGTTTGGAGCCCAAATAAGGGTGGAGTCTAGTATGTATGCTAATTAGAGATTTTTTTTGGGGGGGGGGGAAGAGTTTCATTTCCCTCATTTTCTCATATGACATGGAAAACATACTTAAAAATTAACAAAAAACGATTAAACATGTGTATTTTACTGGCCACGTCATCATGAAACCGGATATTTACCTGGTACAACAGGTAACGAGGTATTTTTGACAAAAATTTGAAACATAAATGGTACTTTCATGAAAAGAAAAAAATAAAGGGTATATTTATAATTAGGGTAAATATACGAGGTATTTAGACCAATTTTCCCTCAGAATGTTGTTGCGTTCTTGGGTGAGGAAATTGGGGGAGAAATTAGGGTTTTTTCCACTGTCTTCGCTCCAAACTCAAACTCGTAGTAAACTTCTTTCAAATGAATGGAATTTTAATGACGAATATCAAATCTGATACAATTTAGATAACTAGTATGATGAAACATTTGAGTACCAAAACTGAAATAAACAAAGCTCTCGTATATGAAATCTGAAAATCCAATTTAGAGTTGGTCTTGTGTGCACCAAGTCACATACAATTCGGGTCGGGTCCTGGTCGACCCGGATCCGCGCATTTTTTTTATTTTTTTTAATTTTATTTTTTCGCTTCAAATTGTTACCTTTATGTTATATGAGTGTAACCTTTATATTCTATAAGTGTGACCTTTATGAATAAATATGGTGACCTTCATATATTCTAACTTAGAAAAAAATGAAGAATTTTAACAAAATTTGTACATATTTACCTTTATGCGATATTAGCTGCACCTTTACGTAATATTAGTTCTACCTTTATGTGATATTAGTTGCACATTTATGTTATATATTAATGTACAACTAATATCACATAAAGATATGTTCATCTTAAAAATGCCGATTTTTTTTTAAATTTCATTTTTTTTCCAAAAATCATAAAGGTCATGATATTTGTACATAAATGTCACAAGAATACAACAAAAGAGTCATAATAGTAGAACATAAATGTCTCAACCTGCAGCGAAAAAACCTAAAAATTTTCAATTTTTCCTAGGTTACTGAACATAAATGTCATAATATTTATATATAAAGGTCACACATATATAACATAAATGTCACATTCTTAGAACAAAAAAGTACAATCTGAAGCGAAAAAAGAAGAGGAAAACTCAAATGCATGAAGCCGGATCCGATCACCTTAATCGGTGCAGTCGGTGTACAGGAGAATTTGCCCCTCATTTAATCTACAAACTCCAACAACATGATTTCCCTCCTTTCAGGATGCTCTGAATAAACCGTTAGGTGAGAGGATCCTTTTGAGCTTGATTTGGAAGGCAGTGGGACAATCAAATCCGACATAGCCAAGCTGATCGAAGCCCCTTATTCTCCGACAAGTTTCCCAAGGTCATTCAATCCACGATTTAGCTTCAGAAAAGGCAAACGGGGGAAATGGCTTCACTGAGTGATGGCAAGAAAGAGTTCACTAACTCCGCTAGCACACGCTTTTCAACAGCACCCTAATTTTCATCTCCCTTTTATCAAAGGGTTCGATTGTTCGCCGATTTAAGTGGTACGTGAGTTGGGTTTACAACATCGTGAGACAGTTCGGTTCCTATAATGCCTATGTTTCCAAAAACTTGCTAATTGGATTTTCGTGAACATCCAAACTTACTGTAATTTTGTGGAGAAAATGTAGACGATTAACCTTTTGCGATTTTACAATCTGTGGAATATTGTTGTGCTTTCTGTTGTTTCATATGATATGATTGTTTTTTTTTGGGTATTGTTAGATGAAGAGCATTGAACGGTTGCCCGAGGCCATCCATAGCTCTGTGCGATCCGGAGTTGTGATATGTGATTTTACAAGGATTGTTGAGGAGTTGGTTTTTAACAGCCTTGATGCAGGTGCAACAGAGGTACATCTTTAATGCTCTAGGGTTTGTTGAAAGTATGATGATGTTCACTATGTGTTGCCTGAGTTAAAACTGCTCGTAGTGGACTATTTTTGATTGTTCTATGTGAAGGATATGTGTAATGGAATTGATCAACTCAAAAGTGGATTGTAGAATCATTATTATACAACTAGATGTTGATCAGGAGAAATTGGTGTTGTTTGAACAGTGGTATGGTAATTCTTCTTGTACGATTGCATGTTGTTGCTTGATGATTATAAATAATTCACACAAAAAGTAGAAATCTCATATTGGTTTATACATGTGTGCTGTTCACTTTTTTGTATCTATTTCATTGTGCATATTCTTACATGTGTTTGCAAAGCACAGTGGTTAATTGACGATGAGGTAATGCCATGAGAATGCATTTTCTAGTGGGAACCTATATTACTGCAGTTGCAACTTTTCTAGTTTTGTGTTTACATACATCATAAATGGTTTACTCTGAAATCCTAACTCCTATTGCTTCACTAGGTTTCTGTGTCAGTTGGAATAGGTAGCTCCTACCTTAAAGTGGTAGATAATGGTAAGTTTGGTTTCTGTTCCTGGTGCACTTCCTTTTGAGGGCTATTGAAGGAAACACAAGTGAATAAAGACTATAGCTTCTATATTTAGACAAGTAAAAGAGATGGAAAGACTTGCTCAATAAGTTGTCCCTTTTCTTACTTTTCAATAACATCAGTTATTTTTCACTTGTCTGAAATTAGCTATTATGGTTTTCTCCCCTCCTATTCATGTTAGATAACTAAGTTATCTAAAAGACCAATGAAAAATAAGTTAATTCTACATGTTTTCCTTTGTGGAATAGAGGATTGATTCATATACTGTGACATTCACTAATACCTGTTGTAGGATCTGGCATTCCAAGGGATGGATTACTGCTGTTGGGAGAAAGATATGGTAATGTCCAATTACAGAGAGAACTTTCTTATTTTCAAACTGCTGCCTGCATCTATGATTCTACATGTATAAGTTTGCTGTCAGAGAACAAGATCGACTTTAGTGAAATTAACTGTTTCCTGCTATGAACCGTTGGCTATGAATGATCATATTCACAATGCATTATTTTGGTGTTAATTGCTGTTTGTTTTGATTAAATTCCATTGTGAGCTATCTTTACTTTTTCCTAGGCTTGGATGAATTTTTTTAGTAATTTTCAGTTGGCGAGAATAAATCAGCTAAGTATTAATATTGCTCAACTAGTGTTCTCTTCCCTATTGAATTTGTCATTTCAATGAGCATAGCGTTTTAAAAGACAGTGTACTATTTAGCAGCCATGTAAATGAGCACTAGATAACTATATTTAATTCATGAAAGTGTTTTATTTTTCTTGGTTATGTGCATCAAAAATTCAAGGGAAAAGTGATGAACTACAATGCACATAATATTGCAGCTGTTGTGAATGCCTGACTCTCTACAGTCATGTAATGAAATGTGAAATAGAGAACTGAGATAGCTTATTTTAATTCATAGAAGAGTTTTTTTTAATATGTCTCTCAAACGTTAAAGGGATTGGAAATAACTAGATGCATTGAAAATTAGGCGTTATTATATTTGATGATTTGCCATTTTATTGTGCAATAGTAACATCAAAAATTGACCACCTGGCTCTGATGGATACCTGGTACCGGAAACTTTGATTCTCATGGAGAAGCTCTGTGCTCAATTTCTGATGTTTCTTTGTTGGAGATTGTGACAAAAACGCGAGGAAAGCCAAATGGATACAGAAAGATAGTGAAGGTACATGAATCATCAAGCTATCTTAGTTGAAGTGTATTAGTGCAACTATTACTGTCACCGACTTGCTACTTTCTTGCAGAAAAGCAAGTGTTTGTTCCTTGGTATTAATGATGAACGAAAAGATGTTGGCACTACAGGTAATCTACTTGTGATTTATCCCCACCAGCAGCTGTTGACAGTTCAAAATAGTCTAACATTCTTTCCTCTGATTCTGCCTGTTTTAATATCTAGTAGTAGTTTTAGCTTAACTAAACTTCAATATCGAAACTGCCAAAAAAAAAAAGAAAAAAAAAAAAAGAAAAGGAAACAATCTTTGACAAGAATACGAGCAATTACCTTCTCCTCTCCAAATCTCTGATTGTGAGCGAGTCTAGAGGGGTGTGTTTGGCTGACCAGTTGAAATTCAATGGCTTGATAGATTCTTCATCTCTATATGATGGATGACATGAGTTACATGACCTCACTGCTTGAGTATAATTCTGTAGAAATATTGTATGTTTTCTCTGTGATGTAGTTATAATATGGGATAGATAGTGAAAAACATGTAAGAAAAAGCCATGCTTACCATGTAAGAGAAGATTTTTCGTGCCCTACATTCTATGTTGGTTCTTCCAATCATTTCTGTGAAAGTTTAACCGCAACTACTGGTCAAAGTGCGGTATTTTTTAATAAAATATTGGAATCCTTTGTTAGCCTAGTACAAATATGCTGTTTATACAAGAGATCCGTTTGATTATTTATACAAGAGATTGCCACATCTGTAAGAGAAATATACGAGCATCTCAAGAAAACAGAGTCCAAATAGCTCAATAAACACTCATGCTGCTCATTGAGAGATCAAGGATTACATCTATAAGAGAAATTTAATGTGAATGAGTCTCAAGAATGCTGAGTCTAATAGCTCAATAGATTGTTAATACTAGGAGAGCAAGTATTGCATCTGTTTTCATTTTCCTTAAGATACATTTTTTGGTGCTTAAATAGAGCCAATTTTCTCAACTTACTAATCAGTGTTGAAATACTGTTTTGTATACCAGTCACTAGAATTTTCAAAATTTTGTTCTTTATGTCTAGCCTGGTTGTTGTGACCATGTTTTATTCATTAGCCATGTGGTGTTGTCTTCGTCTGTTGTATTCAGTATTCTTTTCTATTTTCCTGTTTGCAGTCATTCTCCATGATATATTTTACAATCAGCCAGTTCGAAGGAAGCAAATGCATTCCAGGTTCATTTGGCAAATTAATTAATTATATGTTATCTTAGCAAATTAGGATTGCCGCATGAGAGTTTTCATACTAACTTGATGAGGTTGTGATGCATATATTATAAACAATAGCCCCAAGAAGGTACTGGATTCTATCAAAATGGGTGTGCTAAGAATTGCCCTTGTTCATGTCGATGTTTCCTTCAAAGTTGTAGATGTCGAGAGGTACCATCATTGTCCAACTTCTATTTGATATTATCTAGATGTTATCATATATTTCATATTTTGTTCTTGTAATGCTGCATGATGGATCTGCTTTATGCTGGATCTTTCTTCATCTATTTTTCTTGTTGTTCACCTTGTAATGCAGCATGGTTGAGCTGCTTCGTACTGAGCCATCATCTTCCCCACTACCAATACTTTCTAGTCATTTTGGGATTGAGAATTCAGCCAGTTTCCACAAATTGATTTTATCTGATGGTGATTTGAAGCTTTCTGGATATATTTCTGATCCTCATGGAATATTTTCTCTGAAGGTATGGTATTCAGTTCGTTCTTGACTTTATAATATAATAAATGTTCTGTTTTGATGAATTGCTGATTGTTTGCAGGCAATCCAGTATGTCTGTATCCATGTTGATGGCCCTTTTTGTATTATTGTTTGGTGGAAATGGTAGTCTGAACTTGTGAAATGTCAGTGTTTGTATTTCTTAATTGATTATGCAGACATCAACTCAAGATTCATCTGCAAGGGACCAATTCATAAACTAGTGAATCAACTGGCTGACAAATTTGATTTGTTGGGTTCCTGGCAGCTTGCCACTAGATCCCAAAACGAGAAGCGAAATAAGTATAACATGTGTCCAGCCTTCATTCTGAATCTACAATGCCCAAGATCATGTTATGATATAATTACTTCTGAGCGGTCAAGGACCTCAGTGGAATTTAAGGTAGTCTTTCCTGGTGTGGTCATGAATTTTTTCAGTTATGCTGGGTGTGAAGCTTCTAAATGCCACTATACTGAAACCCCTATTATGCTGTCTGCAAAGTTGTGAAAATAGTGGTGCTTTTCAGCCTATTCTGTTTTGCCAACTATGTACCCAGGAAAAGCAATAAGGAATCCAATCACTAATACAATTGTGGCATTGTTCGTGCAATTTTATTTCTTCTACACTCAAAATCTAAGCAATTTTATCTTTCCATCTGAATCTTTTGTTGGTGAAATTTAGATGGAGTATATGTTAATGATCCTGGATTTATTGTTTGTATTTGGTCTTTGTATCAGGATTGGGATCCCATACTTGCATTCATTGAGAATGGTGTTATGCATCTTTGGACTGAAAATATCTCCCATGGTAATGCAGGACTTATCTGTTGAATACTTATCTTACGCTTTCATAAGCTTCTATGGCTTCTTTATATAAAAAATTATCTGCCATGGTAGAGATTTAAGAACTCAATTCCCACAACAGTCCTTTCCTATTCTTACCTTGGATCACTGTATGGAATTATCCTTTTCATCTTCAATGTTGCATGCATTTTGGATTTTTTGCAATTTCATTATAGTATTAACTACTCCTACTCCTATGTATTACCTTTGATATTATCCAAACAACTTTTGAAGCTGGTTTGTCTAGTGGCTTTAGCTGATGGTGCCACACCTAAACCATCTCATTTAGTTATTACACTGCCCATTCTGGCTGAGCTTATGTTTATACAAATGAAAAGTTTACTTTGACGACATTGTTTTCAGACAATTCTGCTTTGACATCTAACCATACCAAATTGATGTGCTCATTGGATATGAGAAAATGCGTCTTGTAGCAGCTTTATTTAGTTACACTTATAATCTTGATCAACACTGGTGGTTGTATGAGATTCCAAAGCAGTTCTAACTTAACCTAGTTTCTTAAAATAAAGAAACTGAAGATTTTTATTAAACAAATGAGAAACTGCGAAGGAAAGAGTCATTCCAGAAAAGCTGAAAGCATTTTCAAAAGACAAGTCCAACTTCTAGTTATATCTGATATATATAAGCTTTAGCTCTTTATGATGTGAAACCCTCCAAGGAACCCTTGAAATTCTCTTTCTATTCAGGAACTTTCAAAACATCTTGTTAGTTTATAGGAATCTCCTAGAAGACAATTCAGCAGTAATATTATGAAAAATAATACATGACAAAATCTTCGTAATCTTTTATAAGATCTTCACGGAAACTTCATGCACATCGTCCTGCTTGAGGCCTTTGATTGATTTTAAATTTTGCGTCAGATGCTTTCTGCATAGTAGACAATGGAGATTTTCGAGGGCTACACTTATTATGATAGAGCAATATTTATAAATTAGAAGCATTTTATGCCTTGACACTAGTATTTCTTTATTCTTTTTATTATGTGTTTATTATATGGAATACTCTTTGGAAGAGTACCTTATAATGATGACTCTTTGAACAGTTGATTTCCTTTCAGAGTTCACTTAGAATTTACCACTTGATCTTTACTAATTAGTCTCCATATCTTGTTCACTCTTTCCCCTTCCCCCTAAACTTGATAAATACTCTGACAATAGTACTGTTCTTAATTTTCTTTTTTATCCATTTTGGGTTACTTTCCATGCTTACATCTAAAACATATGCCAGATACATTCGTAACTGGAAAGAAGAGGTGCAGGGAACAGAACATCCAAACTTGTCTAGATCTTAGCTCTCCACAGTTGAAGAAGCAATGCAAAAATCATGATAATATGCCAGTTTTAGAAGAGTGCTTATTTTCATCTGGAAAGCCATATAGAAAAAAGTCTGAGCTTAAAGAACATCAGATAGAGTCTGCTTTACCATTTGAAACTGACTTTGTAAGTCAAGCATGTGATGGATCTCATCCTGGGTACAATGGGATCAGAGAAAAAGATACTGAAAGCAGTCTATCTCCTTCCAGTGTTTCCTCTCCAGTTCATGTGGCATATACTTATGGTGGAAAAGAAGATGGCATATCATCTTCAGCTCTGGGAAACATCCTACCGGCATATGATGAGAAAATAGATAACATATCACCAATGAGTGGGGGTTCTGTTGATTGTCTTTATTCTGGTGACAGTATTTTCATTGATCAGGGTCGGAGCAAATCATATCTAAGGAGTTGCTCCTTTGAAAGAGGCTTACTGCATGAGAGAAAACAACCCGCAAGAGATGAAAGATTTAAGTATGGAAGTCATGACATTGAAATAAGAAAAAGGCGGATTGATAGTTGCGATATCATGGAAGATAATATAGACCTGGCAATTTGTAGAAGAGATTTAGAGAGTGATGCAGTATCACCATTTCGTTACTCTCCATTGACTCGGCTTGACATAAAAGAGTTATTGGAGACTCCATTTGACACGAAAGAGTTATTGGAGTTTCCCACTAGGAACTTAGTAAAGTCATCTTTACCTGACTCCTCTGAACAAGTTTGGAAATCAACTTTAAGTTGGCAGCGTTTTGGATGGTCTCCCGTGACAGCAAAGGAAACTACTAGGATCAAGATTTTTGACGATGATGCCAGATACAAAAATTCATTTGATGGTTGCTCTGAATTTGATGAAGATACTGTACATGGATATTCTGCTCCGCGAGAAGTTCGAGATCTAAAACGCAGCCATGATAATACAAAACACAGTTGGCCGCAGCAACACTGCTCTTTTACAAACTCATCCCCTGATTTTAAGAGGGAAATTAGTGAATTTCGCCTGGCAGATCTTGAGGATACGTTCTCTCCAAAGCCTTTTAAAAGATCTATTGAAACAGATTGGCCGCCATCACCTTGGTGTGGTGAAGCAAGTCCCATGAATTATTCAGTGGCATCATATGACACTTCACCAGTGCAGCACGAATATGGAAGACATGATAGTAGGAATCAAGTAATGCTGCTCAACAGAAATAAAAGATCCTTAAGAAGCCATTCAGCTCCGCCATCTTACAAAGGGAAGAGAAGATATTTGGATTTGAGTGATTCTTCCTGCATGTTGTCAGCAAAAGGTGATCTCCACGACATCTTTATAGGAGTTTCCACTACAGGTTTGCTTTGAATGCCTACATGAGTTCATTACCTTGGTTTCATTGGTTCAAGTATAAAAGGGTAAAAGCAAAAAACACTATTTTGCAGAGCCTAGCAACTCCAGCCATGAACAAACTATGAACATGAAATACTCGCAAAAATCATTTGGTCACTTTGTTTCGTCTCAAATGGAAAGCCCAGTTATCAATTCCAAAAGGTTTAAATGCTTCTGCAAATTTTCTGAACATTTAATATCAAATTGTGAAACTCCACCATATATTTTTTTCTAGCAGATCAGGTTTGGAAATAACTCCAGAAATATCGGAATTCAGAATGAAGGACCGGGACAAAGCGAGCAGTTTATCAAAATGGAGTCTGTTCAACGTAATTTTCTTCTTTCTCCCGCTTCTTCTTCTGATATTTAATTGCCTTCATTGGCATATCACAAAGTAGGTTTTGGATTTTCTCAATTCTTACTTTCATTTGCTCAATTGCTTAAACTTTTGAACTTTTGTGTGAAACATGTAATCCAAAAAAAAAAAAAGGATTAACTAGTCATTTGTTACAGCTAATCACATTCTATTTCTTCAGGTCTGGATTTGAAAGAACATCAGGATTCCTTTGATACCAAGGGGAAATGGCGAAATTGTTGTCTGCCCAATGCGGTTGAGTACCATGTGTGGTGTCAAATTATGAACTATTAGCACAGTTTCTTGTGTTATCTTAAAGGTTCTTTTTTTCTGATTTCTGTAAAATAAATATTATTATTCCTGCAGGATGAAAGAGGACCAGATAAGAAATATGATCAGGATACTATCCTTGACATTTCCTCCGATGTTTTGCATCTTGATGGTGACTCCTTGGTTCCTAAATCTATTGAGAGGGCATGCCTTGAGGGTGCCGTTGTTCTGAATCAGGTGGATAAGAAATTCATTGCAGTTGCGGCTGGGAAAACCCTTGCTATAATTGACCAGGTTATTACATTTCTTGAAGCCATGGCAGAATATTTTTCCTTATATTTCTATAAATGCTTTTGGGCCTTTTCTTTTTCATTTTCCTTCTCCCCACCCACTGCATAACATTAGTTGAGTTTGTCAATCATATTCTGGTATTAGTATTAAATTTCATGATGAAGGAAAATACACTGATTGATTCCTGGAAGGCTGGGACTTCAGTTATAAGCCAGACAGACTATGCTAGAAGAAGAGAATAAGATAATTAGATAAGAAAATATATATAAAGATGATTCTGCCAAGATTAATGATTTCAAAGGCACTTTTGGTAATTTTTATTTACTCATGCTTTAAATATTTCTAAAGTTGGTATGTGTTATTACTATTACTTTTTTCTCTATAAAATTTCATATTCTATTTTCATTAAAGATATAAAGTAAGTGTTGACTGAGCAAAAGCACTGCACTTATGTGGATGTACAATTTTTTACATATTTTTGGCTTAATGTGACTGTCCCTGAAAACATATATAGGATTGACAGAATAAGTTGGTGTTTTTGACAGCATGCTGCTGATGAAAGAATTAGAGTGGAGGAATTACGTCACAAGGTAAAATTCTCAGCTGATCTCAGGTTTAAAAAAATGTTCTCATTTGTGGAATTCAGTGTGATTGACTCATGCAGTGGAAATTAGGTATTATCTGGTGAAATGAAGTCAATCACATATTTGGATGCTGAGCATGAGTTGGTAGGTAGTTTTTGGTCTCTGGTGAATCATCATGATTAGCAGAAACCTGTGTTTCCCCAAGTTCTTCTGAAATTGATTTTGATGTTTATGACACTGGGTACAGGTCTTGCCTGAAGTTGGTTATCAGTTACTTCACAATTATGCTGATCAAATTCAGGCTTGGGGTTGGATCTGCAATATCCATTCTCAGGATATGAACTCCTTTGCAAAGTAATCATTATATTTGTCCATCAAATGTTCTATTCCCATTTTAATTTGTCAACCCATAAATGGTAAAAGAAAATTTCCCTCCTTACTCCTACATTTCTGCCATTTTACAAAATTATCACCCCAATTCCCCTTTTAAATTCTAATTAAAGTGCAAAAAGTATAAAGTTAACACATCCAATCAAAGTCAACTGCATTTTCTTAGGCTCCGTGTCCGGTCAAAGTATGCAAATTAGACCGGGACAAAGGGAGTATATGTTTTGCTTGCATAGTTTTCAATGCAAACATCTCTGTTGTCATTATAATAATCACCCAGCTGCCTAAGTTATAAGCAGTACATTAAATGAGAATCTGTATATATATATATATATATATATATATATGGATAGACGATACTCACCCTATCATGGTGTATTTGAATGTAGACATCTAGATTTTCTACACAGGGAGCCAACTGTTGTTAAACTTCTTGCGGTAAAGTCTAACTTCTTTCAATACTTCAAATTAGCTGGTGCATTGTTACCCTTTTGCATGTTTTCCTGTCTTATTTTTATTCTTTATAAGCTGAGCATATATTTGCTGAATGTGATTGGGTTTTAAATGATAAAAAATGTCGGAAAACCTTTTAGAAACATTCTAGATATATCCACAACTTCATTTGAAGCATTAAGTTAATACATTCCAGCATCATACAAGGTAAGTATGGAGCACAACTTGTGATCAGAGTTCGGATGCTACAATTAAGTAAAATATAGTGTATGGACCCTAGTTAGATGAATATATTGCAGCTGTATTTTATGGCATTGTCCTATATTCTCATCAATAGTTATATCCTTACCTATGATTATTGAAATAAATATTTCTAATAGTCATGTAGCTAATCATTTCGAAATGCTCAATAACTATAAGGCTCAGTTGCTCACATAACTATAAGGCTCAGTTTGGATTGATGGATTTGGATTTAAAAGATTTAATTCTATAGTAACAACTCTATTAGGTTGATTTTATCTTGCATTATACTTTATATTTTGGAGTTCTTGTAGTTTGAGCCATTATGGTTTTTAAATCCATTAACATATGGAGTCATTTGAAACCTTATACATTTAATGGAAATCACCCCCTTCAGTGCAACCCATGTTTTCCATTTAAATACGCTGAGAGGATGGTTCATGGGAAACTAGGGTTTCATAGGAAACAGTAGAAGAAAGAGAGATTACAGTATTAATGAAAACTCCAAAGTAATCATTCATCTCAGTTTTCAAAATTGGGCCTATTATTTTGATAAATAAACATATGGGAATCTTAATCCATGAGCCTCAGAAACTAGGTTCAATCTTGTGTCAGTGCTCTTATTTTGGGTATTACAATTGCTTCTAAGTTAGTATCTTTTTTCACTTCTACATTTTGTCTGAAAATGTTATCATAATTAATTTAGGTGCCTTGCATTTTGGGTGTGAATTTAAACGACATTGACCTCCAAGAATTCCTTCAACAGGTAAAATTTGTATTCTGGTTTTTTAGCTACCTACGTAGTTTATGCTGCAGTAATGATTCCTTAACCAGCCATGCACTTGCCTTAATCTCTCTGACACCATTTTTGGCCTGTATTCTGCATCCTGCAGCTTGCTGATACAGATGGGTCATCTATAGTTCCTCCATCTGTTCATCGTCTTCTGAATAACAAAGCATGCAGGGGTACTGCCTAGCATCTTAAGTGCTAAGTAGAATCTATATTTTTCCAATACATTATAGTGTCAGCTTTGCATCTCTCTTCCTGGGGCCAAAGCCCAATGACTAAAGACGCTACAAAGAGCTGAAACACGAAGATAAGTGGGGGAATTGACTTATGAAGGAATTGGGACATCTAATTTCTAACTTCATTACTTGATTTCATAATGCAGGGGCAATTATGTTCGGAGACACGTTGCTAAGATCAGAATGTTCCCTCATCGTGGAAGAGTTGAAACGGACTTCACTTTGTTTCCAGGTAAGCTCTTGATATTCAAGAAACTAGAAGTATTGCTAAAAGCAGATTTTTGTTTGTACGCATACATCTTTATTCCCACTTCTGTATTTATTTCCTTTGTCCAGTGTGCTCATGGCCGACCGACAACTGTTCCTCTTGTCAACCTGGATCTCTTGCATAATAAGATTGCCAGGCTTGGTTCAGATGAGTCTTGGCATGGGTTGCGCCAACATAAACTCAGTTTAAAGCGTACATCACAGCGCTTAAGCTCTGTCCTATCCTAACGTGGGAATCCTTTCTCTCTGGTTAAATGAGCTTGCAAAATATGGTAAGTCTTATTTTGTGTACTGTCATTAGATAGATGAAGCAATCAATGCATTAGAAGGGAATTCGGGATGGCCTCAATAGATGAGAATCAATCTGGTTTAGAAATGTACATAGCAGTCCTTTAGATGGACACATGCCTAACATTCTCTTTGGTTTGGGTCTACTGTGCTCGTCTATATGAACTCCTCTTGCTGTAACAGCATTTACATGATCGTATCTCAATTTACGCCTTCAAAAATAAATTGTAAACATCAGCATTATTGTTTGCAGATCCAGTAGCAAGAAGTGAATTTCATGTTGAAACCCTTATGAACGAGTAAAAGTACGAACGTGCTTGTCTGTGGACATGCCTTACATGCCCTGCACTCAAATGATGCTCAACTGGGTGTTCCAGCTTGTCTATATGATGATGTCCAGCAACTTCTGTTCTGACTCTTTAGTCTTTACGTTGTAGATATTGAATACTGAATCTGAGGAGCAATAATTTGCGATTCAATAAAACTTTTAGGGTTTGATTACATTGATATATGTACAAATTACATAATCTTGATGTAATTGGAGAAACGCTAGTAATTTTGATGTACAACCACCCGGGACGATCTGACCCACGCTCATCATATAAATACGACTTGTTTTCTTTTTTTGTTGATCTGAATCACAGCAGAAGCAGCAACATCTTCTCTGCCACAACTTCTTATCATCATGTCTTCTCCTGCTCCTCTTTCCTTCTTCCGTGATTTATTCTTCTTCTCCTTCTGTCTTCTTTTTTTGTATTTCTTCTCATCCGAATCCTCTATTTCATATCCGTATTTCCTTTGATATTTCAATATAATCACCACACACCAAGTGTAAAAGATGATATTAACAATTTACATATGACATCTAATGAAAACTATGAAATATAAGATAAAATACCAACTTGGAAAAAGATGATCAAGTTTGCTTCTTTTTTTTTTTTCCTCGTGATTTATATAGTTATTATTCTTCATCATAATATCCACTTTCCTGAAGAAAAATACAACAAAGGCAATTATCATTGGAAAAAAAAAGGATAAAAAATAGTTTTACTATTTTGTTGAATTATATAAGTTGCATCATGAAAATGTAATAGTTCATTATATAAAAGTATTATGTGTATCATATAAATGTTGTATTTTATTGAGTGACACTTATGTAGCTTGGGGTACGGTGCCTCCAACTTGACCACCGCATGATGTTAGATATATATACTCTTTAGATATCACATGTATACATACCTTAAGGGTACGCATGTGATACTTGATGATTATATATCTAATACTTATCACTAAATAGAAAGTAATACGTTAAAGAGTATACAAGTAATACCTTAAGAGTATACACGTGATACTAGAAGAGTATATATCTAATACCACGCTTTAACATGGAAAAATAATACTTTAGGAGTATACACATGATACTTGAAGGGTACATATATAACACCACACGCTGGGGGCACGAATCTAAGATCTCTACCCTAGGGATATATAAGATTTTGCCTATTTTATTTGCATAAAAGTATTATCTCATTTTATTGAAATATAATATAAAAGCATTACTTGTATCAGATAAATGTATAACCATATAACATAATTCTATGACTACATCTACATAAAGGTATAACCTTATTTAACTTAAAAATGATTTTATTATAATACAAGAGCAAGAATATATTACATAATGGTTTTAATATTTTATTAAAATATACAGTTGTGGTTACATAAATTTTTGGTTGCAGTACATAAATATATTAATTATATCACATAAAAAGTATTACTAACCTCATTTTATTGAAGTATACCATAAAATATTACTTGTACGTAAATGTATTAATTATATAACATAAATGTATTGATGCATTTACTTATATTTTAGTTAAAAATGACTTCACTATTATACTATAATATATTGATTGTATTATATAAATGTATTAGTTGTGTGTCACAGGGGTAAAAACGAGCTTAAATTTTTGCTTTTGAAGACCCGCTGTGCGGCCTAATTTCCACAAACTAGTCAGCCTTCCCCACATTGCACCTGTTACAAACCTGAAACAAGTAACCAACAAGAAATGGACAAGCACAAGACAAGTAAATGCGTATGCAACAGAAACAATATAAAAGACGCACAAGATCTACGAGGCACCACGCCCTAACCCGTAGTACTCTCAATTCGTACAACGAAATTTTGCCGAGGCTTGGACACAAGTTCACCACATATGAACCCTATCTCGGTGCTGTGCAACTCACGACCAAGGATCAAATATTTATAGGCATACAAATCGAGTTTGCAAGGGACATCCCCCAAGCTAGGATAGCCAACCGAATCTGGACATGTGGCAAGCCTGTAGAGGCGCACGCCTCATTGCCTACTGTAGAGGCGCACGCCTCAGAGGCGGTTTTGCTCAATTTCGAACTGAGGCGCACCTTAATGCGTACACCTCAGTTGTTTTTTAAAACAGTGCTTCTACTTACTGATATTTCTTGAGTTTTATCCTTGTGAACATTATTTTTACTTCTTTTAAAAACAAACAAGAACCCATAAAATGAAAGATACTCATTTAAACATTATGAGAAAAAAGATACTCCAAAATCCGAATTCATCTAACTTGTTCATGAACACCAATTTGCTTCCCATCAACCTTAGTATTTCTTAGGTGTGTGAACTACCTTCCAAATTTGATATCTTTCAAAACCAATTTGCGTAATGTCCGAACACTTGTAGTAGTCTTCAGTTTTTACCAACCGAATGCGTGAGTTATCCATATTATTTTTAGATCTTGATTTAATGGATTATTATCAGACCCAACATGCTTCCGTAAAATTAATATATCCCTTTAAATTCATACATTTCTTTGACCAAAATAGCACCGGGTGAGATGACTCGCAACACTACAAGTTGGAAAATTACTGCCCTTAGACCTTTTGACGAACAACTTACACTGTTCAACTTCGACCAACAGGGAAGATAGTCTACAAGTTATCCAACTCCTTCAGCAACTGCTCAGCACAACCTTGATTCGTTTCCTACTCCAAGTGTATAAGATAATTCTTCAAAGGGATAGATTAATAGAACTTTTAACACATGTTGAAGCAAAAACCCTTTTTTATTAAGAACTAAAAGACAATATTTATCACATCAGTAATCTCTTTTTGGGAGGAGAATACTTGTTTAGCCTCTCGTTAATGAGGTTTCCACTCATAAACACATAAACTATTAAACACTCAAATATTACAAAGATTTTTATTCTAAAGAAAACTAAGGAAAATGTTCGATGATCCTAGCTTCCTTTCACTCTTGCAATTTATAGACTTGAATCCGGACTTGAATTGTGAATTTCAGAACTTGTTAAATTTTCAGCCAACTGTCTTTTTCCCTCCTGACTCTGCCAGTTGGTTAGTGCTTTGCCAGTTGTTTTTCTTTTTCTCCCCCGTGACTCAGCCCATGTGATGGTTGTCGGGGAATCTCCTTTTTCCTGTGACTCAGCCCATGTGATAGTTGTCGGGGACCCTTTAAGAAATTTGGTTTGCGGGGTCCCCACGGATAACGCTTCTTGTGAGCTAGGCCCTTATCCTTTTCAGCCCCATGTTCTTGTCGGTCGGGTTTGGATCGGAATTCTTTCCCAAACTCGGGCTCTTTCTGCTCGGGGCATGCATGACAGATCCGATCGATCCACCGGCCAACATATGCCATGTTACAAAATTATCGGTAGGTTTCTTTGCTAGTAGGAATCTTGTTTTCCTAGAGGATTCTTCTTTTTGTCTCAAAAAGCTCCTCTGTGAATCATGTGGTTGTTTCTGTCATTGAACTCAGAAGAAAAGATCCACTTGCTGAATTCTGAAAAAACTTGAATGGATACTTGACTTTGTCCATCTCAGTTAGACAAACCCAAAGTCCCAATTCTCGTCATGTAGAAGCTTCGTCTTCCAAGATTGCTCCTACCAGTGATGTATTTCTTCCGGTGAGGCTGCCTTTATAGTTTTAAGGCATTTCCATCCGTCTCCTAAGCTTGATAAAATGAAAGACTTCATTAAAGTTTATTTGATGGTTCCGGAGCTGCGCTAATAAAATACAGTTCCAGAATATCTCCTCTGGCCAAATGTGGATTATTGACCCAATCTCGTGAATTGCTTCCCCAATCTATTTCTGTAGTTTTGAGATTTCTGGGAATCTTGGTGATACGGTATAGATTGAAGCTAAAGCTCCAAAATTATACCATTATTGTACCTCGTTTGGATGACTCATTGGTTTCATCCAAACTCTCGGGTATTTCCCAGAGATATCAACAATTACTTTCTCTGGATGGATACCCTTTCTTGTGACTAACTTCTCTCATTGCTTCTGGTAAACCTGCATAGGAAAAATCTTAATTTCGTCAGTTTGGACCTTAGATTTTCCTGTCTGTAGCCTAAGATCCAACTCTCCATCTTTTACCCCCAGGTACTGGGTTGACTTGAAAACTCTAGTTGTGACACCGGAGCTTCAACTTTTGCTCCAGTTTGTGCATCCTCAAAGAATGCATCATCTGTAATACTCGTAGTTCTGAAATTTGAATCCATAACTTCCGGTTTAGAGACTTGTTCTCTCATTTCTCCTCTTTGCACCGTAGGAGATGCAGTCTAGCGTAAGGGCCCGTGCAACGCTGAGAACAATTTTCCTTGCATGTACTGCCATGCTCGTATTAGATCAGAAACAGATTCCCGATCAGCCTGTTAGAGTCGTCCAACGACTTCTGCATTGAGACATAACATCCCAAATTCTCATTCTAGACTTTTAAGATTTTCCCTGAGATGTCTAACTCATTTAAGGACCTTGTTAGCAATGTGTCCTTCCATCTCGTGTCAAAAAATCTGCAAGAATATTTTCGTGAGATTTTATAATGACAATATCATAATCATAATATTAACATTAAGTTGTCATCTATGTAGTCTAGATTTTTCTAGTTTTGATTCAATTTTGTTTTTCAAAAAAGTCTTGACACTTGAATGATCAATTTTTAAGGTAAACTTTTTAGCCAGTCGAAATAAAGGCCATTGTTTGAAAGCCTTTCTGACTGCAAAAAATTCATTCTCGTTGATATGCCATCGATTTGCTTCACTGTCGGTAAATAGACCGCTGTAATATTTGCATGACATTTCTCCATTTGGTGTGACCTTCATAACAACTACTGCCCACCATTAATCACTGGTGTCTGTATAAAAACCAGTTCATCCTCGTCTTGAGGTATAGCAAGTTTCGGGAGCCTTTGCAGTCTTCCTTAAGTTGCTTTATCCCTCTTGGTGTTCATCTTCCCATTTAAATATTGCATCCTTTTTTAGTAATGGGCTGAACACTTTTCTGTAATGTGCAAGATTGTTTATGAACATTCCAACAAAATTTACAACTCCAAGAAAACTCTGAAGTTGTTTCTTGTCCTTGAGGGTCTCTGAAAATCCTTGTATCTTCTCCACAATGTGGCTCTGTAGGATGATTCCAGATTCATCGATTTCAATTCCAAGGAATTATTGTCTTCTTTTCTGAAAGCATTAATCCTTCCTTGTAGTAAACATCTGAAAATATCTCCAAATTTTTGAGATATTCCTTCATGTTCTTTGATGTGATGAGGATATCATCAATGTATACGAACATGAAACTGAAATAATCTTTGAAAAGATTATTCATCTTTCTATGATATATCTCAAACGCATTTGCCAATCCCATGAGCATTATGTTCCAGATATAATTTTCTTGTGGTGTGGAGAAAGTTGTAAACTTCTTACTTTCTTCCTCCATCTTAATCTGGTAGAACCCAAACTTACAATCGAACTTTGAGAATACCTTGGCACCTTTGATACAGTTAACAAGTGTTCTCTGCTCGGGATGTAGTATCCATCGAACTCCAAAATGTTATTAATCCCTTTGTAATTAATAATAAGTCTTGGTTTTCCTCTTTTGATCTCTCCATGATTCCTTACGAGGAATCCTAGGCTGCTGATAGAAAAACTCCTGGTGAAATCAACTTAAGGTCAAGATGTTTCTTAAGTATTTTCTGCATATCATCACGATCCTCTCGATTCATAAGGATTGACTTGTATCTTACGAACTCGCGTTCCTTTCCGGGTTTAACCTTTAAAGATGCTTTGAGCTCGTTCTTGTCCCACCATGCCAAAGGATTTTCATTATAATTCTTTTGGATCTTCTGCTTGACATCCCTGAGTGATATTTGTTCTTCAATAGTAACCCCACTCGGTGTGTTCTCCAATATGCTCTTCATCAATTCTGCAATTGCCTCTAGAGGTACTCATTCTTCTCCTTGTATCCTGAATGAATACAAGTTATTATCACATCTCTTAGTATTCTTCTGTTTCGAACCATATTGCCAATAGGATAATAATGCATCACTAAATCTTCTTTTATCCGCCATTTTTGTATGCCGAAGTTTGGCTTCATCACCACCTTGCTGCGAAAATTAATGGACATTTTTCTGTAGAATGTCTCTCGCAGTCTTTGGATAATAATCTTATGATCACATAAGGTTGTGAAAATAAGACTTTTGTCTCGTTTTCATGTGTAAATCGCTTGAATGTTTGTAGGAAATTGTTTCCTAACAACACATCTGCTCTTGTATCATAGAAATATATTGGTGGCGACTTTACTTTGTACCATAGGTACCGCCTGCGCCTCTGATCATGATTTCCACTTGTTTGATTCCTCTATTAAGGATAAGAATCCTTTTAGAGAAATCTCTTCATACGATAGCTGGTAGATCTTCTCCAATTTCTTTAGGGAAAACCTTCTTCTTTGCAGTACATATACCGACGCCTGAGTCGATATAGGCGGCGAAGTATTCGACCTCGTATTTATCATATAACATTTTGATAGAAATGTATATGGAGAATGGACCAGTGGTCATCTGATTCTATATCTTTTTTCAGCCACTGTGAACTCCATTCCATCTTGTAATATTTCCCAAGGTTTATGATTCTCAGAAACTCGATCCCAAGTATTAACTGATCTGGGATTCTTCCTGCCATCCCCATGATAGTCAGCTCAATTTCTCCCATCTTAAGGCTTCCTTGAAATTTTCCAACTATCGGTTGTTGGAGATAATATAGGACATTATAAGGAAAGATATTATCCTGTTGAGTAATGTCGAATACTACTTCAACTCCTCCATCCTTCCGGGCACTTCAGCTCTCTTTGTGTTTTGAAAACGTTTCGGATTCGCTGGACTATACTGGATCTCTTTTTTTCCCAACGACTTCATCTCATTATTCTGTCTTGTTGGAAAAATATTCTTTGGCTCAATTCTGAGACTTTGGCTCCTGTTGAAGATAAGTCGATCTTGGATTCTCACATCGATCTCCTTTATAGTTGGAGGCTCAATGAGTTCCGATAGAACCATCCTGTGAAGTCCTCAAATATCCTTGGGACTTCAATAAACTCCTTTCTCAAGAATACATCTGAATGATATGTATTCGAGAGAGCATATGAAATCTTGTTGGTTATCGAGTAAGGTCTATTTCTCTCTTTCATCAAATCATTTCTTTTGAAATCTTGATGAAGGGTTAAAACTCCGTTGAAGTCTCAATCTTCCAAATTGTATACAGTGATAGGATAGACGTTAAATGCCAATTTTCCTGCATACAAATTTCCTGTAACTGCTCCAAGACATGAATCCTTGAAATTTGAGATTCGCTTGTCAAAGATTGCAAGATTGAGTGGCGAATCAATTCTTTCTTCAAATGTTGCTTTAATAATAACTCTTACGGCTCCGATGTAAATCCATGAGAGTGTATTTGCAACTTCTCTCTTGACTCTGCTTTTGATTTCCTGAACATCTCGGTAAGGGACCAACTGCATCTCGATTATATTAACAGTGAATTCCATTGTGATGACAAATTCTCCGGTTTACGAAATCCAATCTTATCCAATGCCTTCTCCATGGCTCCAATGGTAAAATCATCGTACATCTGGAGCTTTGGATCTTTTTTCATAATCCTCATCAGAGTCTTATGAGAAACCGTAGTGTGGGAGAGAAATCCTGACATATCCTCCCTCACCGTTGATTGAAGAATTTCTTTATTACTCTGATTCTGAACAGGATTCACTTCCATCTTTAGAATAGATTTCTTCTTCGTAGATACTTTCATCTGAGGGTAAATCCTCAAATTGATACACTTGTATAAGATCTTGATAATAGACAACTTCTTTGAATTCAGGTGTTGCCTCGAACTGCCTTATTCCTCATTTTTTATTTTTCGGGCAATCTGTTGAGATATGCCCTCTTGCTCCACACATCCAGCAATTACAGTCTTTAAAGTTTTCATTAGCCCTGGTGTGAGCTCGTCTGAAAGTTCTCCTTCCTGTGGTCTTACTGGAATTTCCTTGATTTGAGCCTGATGAAGAGATTTATTCCTCCTTGGTTCTAGTCTTTGCCCTTATTTGTAACTCCGGGACTTTTGTTTTGACCACACCCTTCTTGTAACGCCCCGTTTCTTTAAAAGAATAAAATCTCACGTGGGCGTTAGTTTGCATTAGAAATTGCCTCTTTCAATAATAATAAAGATAAATAAAATCAGGGATAATTGGGAAATATTATCCCATAAAACATTGTTATGAAATACGAATTTTTGGAAAATGCAGCGGAAACGATTTTTATTGAAATTCCTTTCTTTACAAACACATTTTTAATACATTGAAAAGAGAGGTAGAATAAACATTTACATAAATAAACATGTTTGGAATTTATAAAAATAAATCTCTTTATTAAAATCCTCTACGATCTTTATAGTATCGGCTACCTGCATTCACCGCTCGCACACCATGTCCTGAATACTTTAAGCTGAAAACATTTTTATACATAGGGGTGAGTGCCAGAAAACACTCAGTGGAGGGGGGAAGCACATATATATTTCCACATTATACATTCACATAAAATAAATACATAACCTCATCTGGAACTTAGTCCAGTTAACCTCATCTGGAACTTAGTCCAGTAAATATATAGCCGTGTCATCTGGAGTTTTAATTCCAGTATATATATATAATCGTCAATAAATACCCGTCATCTGGAGTTTTAAGTCCAGTAAATATATAACCGTCAATAAATACCCGTCATCTGGAGTTTTAAGTCCAGTAAATATATAACCGTCAATAAATACCCGTCATCTGGAGTTTTAAGTCCAGTAAATATATAACCGTCATTGGGATCCCACCTCTTCATGCGCATGCACATTCACAATCAATTCACACTTAATAAACATTCAAACATTTAGCGATCAACATTCACATTTACCATTCAAGACACAACATTTACCATTATGCATTTACCGTTTGAGGTTCACCATTTAAGGTTCACCGTACCGTTCAACATTCACGTTCCCATTTACCATCACATTGACATTTTCATTCACATTTGATATCACTTATAACATGGAAATCTTTAACACTTCATCAATATAACAATAGCACTTATAACTTCATATGGTTAATCAATTCAAATTCATATATCAAAAGAATTCATATATTCATATGCGTAATTAATAAAGCATATAAGATTTTACCCCCACCTTAAGATGACAGCTCGAGGATTGCTTTTGGAATCACCGTTCGTCTCAATTGCACTCGACATACTTAATCGTTTAGTTTCTTATGTCCTATAACATGATCCTTTGTATCTTATATTTGATTATTAAATCTAAAGCATAAACACTAGTAATTAAATATAAAGACTTCATACCAAACATAAGTATTAACATGATTCCCATATAAACAACAATTATACTTATAATTTAAACTTTAGGTATTTAACTAGTAATTCTAAATCTTAAAATAACACATAAAATATAAAGGTTTAGGTCATAAAATAATATTCAATACAGTATGAGGTTCAACTTATAATTGTAGTAAAGTTTTAGGAGTGATTCTACCGTTTCTATAAAGTCTGAAATCATATATTAAAATCTTGTAAAGTTTTGGGGGTTAAATTGCAACTTAAACTAATTTCAGGGGTTGAAATGATATTTTTAAAGTCCATAGGGTCTAATTGAAATATGCATAAAATTGAGGGTTGAAATGAAATAAACAGAAATTAAAGAATTTGCAATCAAGTCCCTAAACTTAATCAAATTCCCAAAAATCACCCCTGCACCCAAACTCCATTCCCGTCACTGCTCAGCCGTCCGACCACCGCCTGCCGCCACCTGCACAACCTGCCGGTGACAACCCCCGTCGCCGGCGCACACCCTGCACAGCCCCTATCTTTTCCCCCCTTCCTCCCTGCACCATGGCCGCCGCCCGTCGCCCCCTTGCCGCCACCGCCGCCGCTGCTGCCGTCCGTTGGCAGCAGCACACCCAATCCGACCTCCAGATGGCGCCCCTCCCACTACCTCATCTCCCCCTTCTTTTCCTACTTCTCAAAATTACAGCAACAAACACACATATATATATACACATGATACACACACACAAAAACACACAAAACACACACTCCACACCACAGCGGCGCTTGCTCACGGCGCCGCTCTCTTCGTCTTCGCTCGGCGCCGCTCCGTGCGGTGGCGCCTCCTCCCGTCTCTCCCTATTCCCCCTCTTCTTCCTCTTTTCTTTCCTCTGTTTTCTTCCCCATCTTTTCCCCTATTTTCTTCCTTCCCTTTTTCCTCTCAAATTGCAGCACACAAAACATATATAATTTCACACACACACACATATATATATATATATACATCTACACTTAAGAAATAATTGGAATTAATTAATATTGAAGTTTAAAACAAGAAGATGAATTGAGCTCTTTACCCTTCACACTTCAAATCCTCTGCAAAAATGAATATGTATGATAATGAAAGAGGAAGAAGAAAAATATCTTCTCTCCAAACTTATCCTAAATCTTATCTATTATATACATAAAATAATAACAATACACATGATGTAAACTTATACATGTTATATGTATTACACACGTATACATATATAAATATATAATATTATCATCATTATTAATTATAATAATAATTTACTACAATAACATAATTTATATACAAGTATTTACTAGTACTATATTTTATGTAAATTATTTTATCACATAGAATCACATATAGAGTTCACGAATAAATTAAATAAAATAAAAGCATTTACGACATAAACGAAATTTTTTGCATAAAACTCAAATATCATTTTTCCTCATTTAAACTTATCTATATTTTATCTTTTTACTTTCATCCATGGTTGTCAAGTGAGTTGAGATCAAGCTCGATTTCCTCCGTAAGCAATCCTGCAAAATACTTTAAAATCTTGAAAGAAACATTAGTTCATAAAATACGTAAAAAATCATTTAGCACAACATAATACGTAAATCATGACTTTAAATAACATAAAAGTTCACTTCAAATCATTTGAAATTAATGATTTTGTACATAACCCCATTGTCAAAAAAATTGATTTTCCATCTCAAACCTAATTTACCGAATCGAGACTTAATTTCTTGACTTAATTATTATATTTCTTATGAACAATAATAAATTATAGATTAATTTTATTTGGGGTGTTACACTTCTAGCTCTCCATGAAGACCAACAACCGTTTTTCTTACTGCTGCTTCCACGGTGGTTTGGATGACTCCGTTGTTTCCTCTTTTTATGCCTCCATGGTTGGCCTCCAACGACTCTTAGAATGTCGTCGTCTTCGCAACATAGGGGAACCATTTTATTGATTCCACGTAGTCTCTTGTAATTCTTGTAAAGTGCTGCCTGATGACACCATTCAGATAATTTGGCTTTTAAGAATGACATTCTTGTGGCCACTGTATCTAAATCATCTATACTCTTGTATTCCTTGATCAACATTTCTCTCCACGGACTTGGTATTTTTGCAAAGAATATTTTCGAAGTCTCTTTGTCTTCCACCTTAGACTTCCATCGGTATTCGGTGAAAAACTTGATATATTCGTTAATATGACAAATATCATGCAACTCGAGGCTGTAGAGGGCTTGTTTGTATCTTTTCTTGTTCCTTTCTTCCAATCCCTCAAAATATCATATGTCGATAAAATGAATTATGAATAATTTCACCATATTATCGACAATTCCTTTCAATGACTCTGCAGCTGTAGCGTTGTTTTTCATATCTGGTGCTGTCATATCCCATGCGATCATATAGATCCTTCCAGACTCATCTCAAAGTATAAGATGAATCCTTCCTTTGTAAGATCGAGGGTTCCTGTTGCAATCCTCATAGACGATGCCCAATCATCGATAAGGACCTCTCTATTCTTGAAATCTGGGATATCCAAATTTAGCATCAACCCATATGGATGTATCGGGTCGAGTTGCGACCTTCCAATAAGGCGTATTGAAGAGAGTTGGCCTTTTGGAACGTGGTCGAGTTCCTAATATAATAGGACCTCCTCTTGTGGTGAAATCCTCAGCGTGCGGCATTCGTTCATCCACGTAATGTGATCCTGAACTTTCTGCTACGTTGGGATCAATTGGTGTTCTTTGATGCTGGTCCCGAGTAACCAAAGCGGATCTGTATCCTGCGTTCATCTTTAGATCTACAATCCCTAATCTCACGAAGGATTCGGCAAGGTCATGTAGATCTTTCAGATTTATCTTTTCCAAATCCATCACTTGTTTATGACATATTTTCCTTTGATGATAACAATAAGTTTTTCATCATTGGTCATACGTCGTACAACTTCGGTTGGTTTCCCATCTTGGTGTAAATAGTGAACTATCCCAAAATCTTTTCGTCTCCTTCCTCCGGATGAACTTGATATGTTCTCCAGATTCTTGACCCTTTTTTTGAATATCATAAATGATTTCAAGAGACTTTTTCTAATTTTTTATCATCGTCTCCATTTGGTTTTAGATCTGATGAACTTGTGTTGGTAGGTGATTATGACAGTTGCCATAATTCTGCACCGTCTTCTGGATTTCGCTAAGATTTTTGGAAATCTATAAGGTGTCTGGAAGAATCTCTTTCCACTCCGGCGTTTCATCAGTCATCATGGGTTTGATGGACTGCTTCCTGATAATTCATCAAATCAACATATAACATTTGGTTTATCGTGAGGAAATCCAGATCATATGCTGATTGTTGGTCACATTGTCTCAATGTTTCCCTATCAGCTCCTATGCGTTCCTTTTCAACATATTGGTTATTCCAATATGTTATCTTGTCTTGGTGTTCTTGTGCGTACATCATTAAAATTTGACGATATCTCCTGTAATGTATACATCTTGGACATTCATCCAGATCCATTTTTAATTTCTCGAATAATTCAAGTTCTTAATAAACCTGAGCTCTGATACCAATTTTCGACCACTCTATAATACGGATCAAAAATCATATGGATATGATACATATTGGAAAATATTTGAAAAATTCTGGAAATAGCAAAATATGATATTGAGATAGCAAAATTATTCAGGAAATAACAATTTTTTTTTGCCTGGAGGGCATTTTAGTCTTTTCTTATTTTATGAAAAATTTTGTGTGGTGCCTTACGAAAATCATGTGGTGCTTTTAGTACTATTGAAGTTGTGTATGATTCCAGCTTAGGGAAATTTTGTAATTACGATCTTGAATTATGAATTATAATAGAATATCTTACACTCTAAACATCTTTTTTTTTTCCTTCACAAAAGTATATTTTATGTGAGACAGTCTCATAAACCTCATTTAAGATATAGAGTATTATGTACAACAGTCACACGTGAAACCTTATATTCATATGAATTAATAAACGGGTGAGCTTATTCCAGACGGTTGTCAATATCGGTCTCATATAATTAAGATCATATAAAACTATCTCTCGTAAGATTTTATAAGAGATAAACTCATATAATTAATTTTACATTTTCACAAAATATTAATTTATGCATTTCACAATATTTTGCTAAAAGAAGTAATACACCACTATATATTTCTTTGTATACATTTTTTACTCAAATTTTATATTTAAGTAAAAATTATGTTTACTAATTTACAAAAAAAAATGTATGTTTTTAAGGTAAATATAGTCAAATAAGTAAAAATTTATTTAAGTAAATAATTGTATGTATTTTCTAATCCTAAATTATGTTTTTTTACGCTAATACACCCAACTTTGTTGAGTAAACTTATTTATTTTCTAATTGCGTTAATATTATTTTGTATATTTTCACATATATATACATTTCTAATCCTTTAAATTATATTTATTTTTCTTAAATTATAGTCATTAGTGTCAAAATACACTCATTTTATAATATTATGTAAAATAGTCGTTAATCATTTATACTGAAATATTTTAAATTAATTTTAAATTTTATTAAAAAAATTTACTTTGGAAATATTTTGTGAATTAAATGAATCTACAATTTATAATAATGTCCAGAAATGTAGCATTTACCTCAAAAAAATATTATGTTTTTTTTAAAGTTTTAAATAGTATATAAATAAAAGTAAATGATATCATACATGGAATACAAACATAATATTTTATTTGAAAATCCAAAAAAAAACAAAATTACTTCATAATCATATATATATATTAAATATTACATATGAGATTTTGAAATTCAAAAATTAAGTGTAGAATAAAGTTCAAAAAAAACATAATTTAAGTAAAATAATATAATTTCTTATCAAGATAAACTCTATTTTGTAAATTATTTAAGATTAGAATGCATATTGCAATACAAATAAGTGATTTCTTATTTAATAAAAAAATTGTATGAAGGATGTAAAAAAAATAAAAAAATGAAAGGAAGTATCTAATAATAGTGCATCAAAATATAAACATAAGGGGTATATTTGCATCACAAATTAAATATTAAGGATGTATTTACTCTTAAAAAAAGATTAAAGATCTCCATAAACATTAATGATATATTTGTAACTTTGTTCTATAAATATTAAATATGACACCTCGAATCGATCAAAAATACAACTCACGGATTCATAAAGACCCAAACCTATTTATCCAAACCGGACTAAATTAACTTGGAATTAAGTCATAAAAATCGAAATAATTGGAGTAAATTAAAGTGTCTAATATCTCACTCTTCTTATATATGAGTCTGGATCTTCTATTACATTTGATGTAACATCTCGTGTTACATAACATTTAATACACGTCACATATTAATTAATGATGTCATTGAATACATGTGGCGTGTGGTAATTAATTTGGAATAGAAGATGTAACATCAAGTGTAATAGAAGATCTCAATTCCATATATATATATATATATAGTTCTTACAATCCTATTTATTAATTTCCATTGTAAAGAAAAGTATATAAATATATATACCATCCATTCTGGTAGCACCCAATCAACCAAACAATGGCAAAGCTATCCACCCTACTCATCTCCGCAATACCGATTCTCGCCGCCGTGCTTTTCTACCAGCTCGAAACATTCGAGCCGGCTCAGCTGCCGGAGCACGAGTTGACTCAGAAGGGCCCGCCCTTCTCTGTCCCCAAAACAAACAGCCACATGCTACGTGGCTCCGAGAAACTCGGGCTGGGCCAGTTGCCGGGCCCGGAGGACGTCGCTTATGACCCGAAAACTGGGGTTTTATACACAGGCTGTGAAGATGGGTGGATCCGCCGCCTCACTCCGACAGATTCCGCCGCCGACTCAGTGGTGGAGAAGTGGGTCAACACCGGTGGGAGGCCCCTCGCCGTCGCTCATGGCCACCACGGTGAACTCCTCGTCGCCGATGCTCACAAGGTCGTTTACTAACCTTCTTCTTTTTTTATTTTCTTGAACATCGTGTTAAGTCAATGGTCTATAATAATTGCACATATCTTTTTATTGGGAGAAAAGGTTTTTTTTATTTTTTATTGTTAATTTATTTTTTAATTTTTGATCTTATTATTCTAACATGTGAATTGATTCGGTAGTGGTTATATATATCATTCGAAGCAATGCATAATTTATAATTCTTTAATCTACGTGAATGTGGAGTCTATCACCTCTACATTATATGATCACTTTTTTCTAGCCTACTAATTCACGAACTTTCGTTTTAAGCCATTTTTATTTGTGTAAATACCTCCAATTACCCAATTTGACATGTCAAAGAACTTGTTTACCCATTTTTATAAGAAGTTATTTTTTTACCCAATTTGAGGCCGAAATGTCAATAATGCCATCAACTTAACTTTATATTTACATAAAGTGGAAATACCTCCAATATTATATATCAACATATCGTGAACACGATATCAGCATATTAGCACATCGTGAACACGATATTATATTCTGTTTCAAGACATGTTGAACCTTTCTGCATATCGTGAACATGATATTATAGTCCGTGTTCACGACATGTTCACCTTATCTGAAAAGTTGACTCGAGTCAAGTTTCCTGGACTCGAGTCAAGTTTCATGAACTCGAGTTCAGGATATTTTTTGAACTTTTCTTATGTAAATATAACTTAAACTGAGGGTATTATGGACATTTATCTGTCCAAATTGGATAAAAAAGTTGTTTCCTCAAAAAATGGGTAGATAAACTCATGAAAATGAGTAATTTGGAAATTCTTCTTTTTTATTTTAGAAGACTAAAATATCTTTAAATTTTGATTAGAGAGATATTTTGTCATATCTTTAAATTAAATTCTTAGAGTATTATTGTCTGGAAAAAAAAAAAGCGATATTCATTATCCAAAAAATAGAGAAAAAAGAAAACCCAATCCTAATGGATAATGTAAATAATTTAGTCGTAAAATTAACCAATTAACCAAAAGAGAAACAAAATGAAAACATTATAATTGCATAATATTAATTGCATAATATTTAACGAGATGAAGCTGAGTGAAAGGACAAGTGGAGCGACACGTGGCGTAATATCCAATGCTAGTATATATGCTACTCTGTTTGCTAGTCATAAAATGATAATTTAATAATATTTTTTAAACGGTGGGTTAGCTTTGGGTTTATAGCATGACACATGTATAAAAGATAGAAACTTGTTTGAAGTATAATCGAATTTTGAAGTTTATTTTTAAATTTGTTTGATAATTAATTAGATTGAGTTTGAATAAGTTTTAGACAAGTCAAATTCAAGTCGAGTTTGAATCGAGCTTTAGATTCTATTAAATATGAAAATATGTTTAATCTTGTTTGATATATCTATAGAATCGAGTTTAAGAGAAAAATTTACCAATCGATCTCGACTTGAATTCAATTCTAATTGCTGACTTTGTGCTGTTTCTGGAAATTTTGGCGTTTTGGTTTTATGTTGCATTTTTTGTCATTTTGTTCTTCTACATTAGGATTCGAAGTCACTTATATTTTAACATTTGGTTTGAATTGGTCAAACTAATTAAATTGCAAATTGTTGGCTAAGTTGTTTGATTTGTCCGATTCGATAAAATTGAGACATTTAATGTTACATTTAATGATGATAGATAGGGTGTAGATTACCCTTCAATTTAATTTCACATAGGGATCCACTCTTTACCCAATGCATGAATATTAATTAGGTGTGTCATCTTAAAACCATGCATTAAAAAATATGCACTTGTATTGACATGTTATTTAGAAGAATATATATATGCATGCATTTTGTGTGATGATTGAAGTGATATATATATATATATATATATATAATGGTAGAGCAGCGGATATGTGACATTAAAAAGTGTGAATGAAATTTATGTATTTTGGTTAGAATTTTACTCATGATCTCCCCCACAAATTTTGTTGTCTAACAAACATATCATTTGTAAGGTGTGATGCATAGGTAATTATCTATGCAATAAAAAGTGTGATTAAGTCAATCAAAACCATAAAATTTTGAGCTTAAACGGTATCCCCACATTTATAAATGTGTAGATTCGATTATGAGTGTTTAAATCTGGTTCACTCGGATTTTCTAGCTTGTTTTTATTATTTCCCTCTATCCATCTCCCTAACTATTGTAGAGTAGAAAAGTCAATATCAATTCATAAGGATGTTAAGGTTGATGAATGATACATGTGACTCATTCAAATAAGTTATGAAGTTGGTGAATGTGTTATCATATGTATTTTTCATGATTCTTGATACGTAAGAATATCATTTCAAAGATTTAAGGCATGATTGGTATGATGGAATGAGGTGAAAATTGAATTATCATACCTTTATTCATAGTCCTTCGAGTGGTATGTCGCGAATCACCATTCCCATTGGAACCAGTATATAGTCCTTTGAGAGAGGTCATCATTCCCATAGAAATCAATACATAGTCCTTTGAGTTGTATGTCGGGAGTCACCATTCCCATAAGAATCAGTATCACCATGGATATGAGAATGATTAATTTCTCCTATTCTTATGGTATATGTATGGAGCCTACAAGGAATGAATTTTTTTTTATTAATTTTGACAATTATCATTTTATTTTATTTTGTGGAAAAAAATTATAATTGTAAAATTATTATCTAGAGTTCTATATATAATATTGAATTATTATTTATAATTTATATAAAATAATGATATATTATAATTAATATAAAATAATAATTAATTATATAAAATTAATTTAAAATAAAAATATATAAAGAGCAAAACCGCAAGAAAATAATATCAATAAATTCAGAAATAGTATAAAAATAATTAATAAATATAAATATCTTAAAAACATAAAGATAATAAAATTATTTGTTTTATATAATATAAATAATTTCTTGTGCTATAAGATTTATCTAAATACTTTCTACATTTTATTTTGTAAATATATACGAATAAGATAGATGGATATTAGTAAAAAATATTTTATATAAAAACATTTAAATAAATTCTACTATTTAGATAACATAAGATAAAAATTATTTAAATTATATAAATGTTATAAAAAATTGAAATGATAAATATTAAATAATTTTACTACTTTTAGAAAAAGTAAATAAAAAGTATTAAAATAATAACTAAAATAGTATCTAGGTGTATAAATATACCTTAATATTAATCTAATGATTAATTTCCAGTATGTTTTTAAGTTTAATAATACCCAATATCCAAAATTGGGATTGAACAAGAATATTAAAATAAAATTATATTGAAAATAGTTTCTCTAGATAAAGATTGATTATTTATAGTAATCAATTTTGAAATATAATCATAATGATTATTTCATTCTTTTTTTATTCTTTTGTGATATCAATCGTATGAATCAATATTTTTATGACATTCATTTTCCAACCAACATTTCATTTTTTAATTTATTCAGTTACCACCTAATTCCATTTCATCATACACCATTAAAATACTTCAATAATAAAGTTGAATGAATTTAGTGAAACTCGATCTCACGTAATGAATTTACATGTGTTAGACCAGAATTGGAAGTCCTATGATACTATAAAAACATATCACATCCACTTTATAATATGTGGTAAAAGGTTTCAAGATTGCTTTGATATTACATAGTCATAAAATTGTGTTTATTTCATGAAAATGATGTAGCTATTTAGCTCTTTAGAGTCCATAACGCTTGAAACAAAGTGTTTGTAAAGCTTCATATAGATCTATATCGTAAATCTTCAAAAGTACATGACGCAATTTAGCGTCACCATTTTAATTTCATAACGCATACGAGAAAACGTCACAATTTCGTGACGGTAAGTTTAAGGACGCAAATGGTGACACTTTCAATGCGTCGGTACATTTTTTAGTCGTTAAATAACTTTATTCTTGTAGTGCTAGAATTTGAGGTGACTTAGAAACAATTAGTGTTCTGTTTCAGGGGCTATTAAACATAAGCAGAGATGGCACAATAGAATTACTCAGTGATGAAGCTGAGGGTCTAAAATTCAAGCTAACTGATGCTGTCGATGTTGGCGACGATGGCACGATCTACTTCACCGATGCTTCGTACAAATACGAACTCGAAGAGAGCATCCTCGACTTGTTAGAAGGCAGGCCTCATGGTCGGCTCCTGAGCTACGATCCATCAACCAAACAAACTCGAGTTCTAGTGAAGGATTTGTACTTTGCCAATGGTGTTGCTGTCTCTGCTGATCAGACCTTTGTAATTGTCTGTGAAACTCCCATGTGAGTTGTTTGAGACGAATAAATGGAGTTGCGTTTAATTTGGACCAAAAATACTCGTGTGTTATTAATTCGTTGATCAAATTACAGGGGTAGGTGCAAGAAGTACTACGTACAAGGTTCCAAAAAAGGATCGGTCGAGACATTCATCGAAAACTTGCCTGGATTACCCGACAACATAAGATACGATGGCCAAGGCCTATACTGGATCGCATTATACACGGTAACATACATTCCTCCCTCTTCGTATCCTCTCTCTTCCACTCTATCTTTCTTATAACAAGATACAATTTTTCCAAATGTATTTGGCATATTAATTAGTGATGTCATTGAATACTTTGGTGATAATTGATTTGGAATATGAGATGTAACACCAAGTGTAACAGAATATCTCACTTCATTTAACCTATTTTTCGATAGGAATCAAATTCCTTCAAGTTGCTACAAAGATATCCCTTCATTCGAAAGGTGGTGGCGATGGTCGTGAAGTACGGAAAACAGCCAAAGTTTGAGAAAGACGGAGGTGCTGTTGGTGTCGATTTGGAGGGAAAACCAACCGTACACTATTATGATCGCGATGCCTCTGAGTTCACAAGCAGCATCAAGATTGGGGAGCATTTATACATGGGTTCCGTTGCTCATCCGTATATTCTTCGCCTCAACTTGACTCGATATCCTGCGATTACTGCAACAACATGAATGCTCCGAGGTGATTGATGATCATATCTATTTATATTACAAGGTTGAATGTTCTTTCACTGCTCTAAAATGATGCTTCTGAATGTGGTTTTTAGGGATCTCAATATCTGAGTAATGTTGATTTATGTTAGGAGTTGGTCTCTTGTGAGACTGTCTCACATGCGACCAAATTCAAGTATGTCTTTTATAGGTATAAGTATGTGTTTTTCAGCTATAAGTATGTGTTTTATAAGTATATTTTTACAGGTATAAACATGAGTTTTAAAAGTATGTCTTTTACACTCATAAGTATGTCTTTTTCAGCTATAAGTATGTGATCTGGAATTCCGTTGTATGTGCGATGGTTGCACGCGAGTTTTGTTGTTATGTTAGAGCTAAAAGTGCCCAAGTTATTGAAATGGTTTTTATGATCCTAGTTTGTAAGTTATCATGCCTATCTTGATTCTTTGTGTTTCTTTAATTTACCCTCTATTTTTCATACATTTTGAGCTAATTTTGTAAGAAAGATGACCACATGGTTAAATTCAATTTTAGTCCATTTAAAAAGTCACTGTCTAATTTTCATCCACCATGGAAACAGTTTTCAATTTTAGTCCAATTAAGTCGAAAATTGTCACTATTTAGTCCAATTTTGTCACTTTTTCGTCCACCATGGAAGCGGTTTTCAATTTTCCATTTTCAATTTTAGTCCAATTAAGCAAAAAGTAGACCAAATAGTGACGATTTTTGGCTTAATTGGACTGAAATTGAAAACTGCTTCCATGGTGGACGAAAATTGGACAGTGACTTTTTAAATGGACTAAAATTGAATTTTCCCCGATAACCATAACGGTTAAGTATATATTTCTAATATACTATTGTTTGTTATAATAACATTATCTAGGATTATTGTTAAATGTGTTTTTCAAATAAATTGGATTCCTAAACATATCAAATGAGGAAGTACTAAATAAGTGAAATCAGCAATGCACACGTGCTAATGTGTCCACGGTGGACTGAATAACAAAACTTATATACATATATACACATATATACAATAACATATTACTTATCATAAAAGATATACTTTTCTTCTAACTATATTTATTAGGCCTGATAGTAAAAAACAACCCAAACTTTTGTAGCTTTTTGCTGTTTCTATCAATTCTTTAAATTTTATCAATTTATCAATGGATCTCATTTAGTAGCAATTTAACCTAATTTTAGATTTTAGTCAAAATTGAATGACATTAATCTTACTTAATTGGAGAGAGGGAGAGATGCGACCATTTTAGTGTGAGAACCCGAATGAGGCCGCTTGGCAAAAGAGAGAAATAAAAGAGCTATTAACCATGCGGAAAGTAATTAATTAACGACGATAAAAAATTATGGCAAAAACTTATATGTCCCTGGGCACATAGGGGTACGGATCTAGGTGTTATATACATGATTTTCAGATATTATATATATACTCTATAAGTGTTATGTTTCTTGATGTTATAAATATACCCTACATGTATCATATGTATATAAGAGTATTCATGTGATACCTGAAGAATATATATATGATACCTATAAAGTATATATTTAACATCATATAATGATTAATTTGGGGGCACCATACCCCTGGGGCACACAAGTGTCACTCAAAAATTATAATGATAAAATTCAGTGAGTTAAAGAATTGATGACTTATACACGTGGCAATTAAATAAGGTATATGTAATTCAATTTTGACTAAAATTGCTATTAAATAATTATTCATGGATAAATTGACAAAATTTAAAGAATTGACTGAAACAACAAAAACCTACAAATGTTGGGATTTTTTTTGGCTAATAGGCCTAATAAATATTGTTAAAAGAAGGGTTAATTACATAAAAAAACATGAACTTATGGTCCAGTTTCAATTACAACATGAACTTTTAACTGTAACCAAGGATGAAAATATCACGAAATATCACGGATATATCGCGGATACGGATATTGCGATACGGATATTGGGTGTTAATGTTTTTTTTCCTGGGTATCGCGGATATGTCGCAAAATATCGCAAATATCGATATTGATTTCGATATCGGTTCAGTGTAGTACAAAATTGGATGAAAATTGGGAAATATCGTGGATATATCGCAAAATATCGCATGTATATCAAAATGAGCGATTTTGATTCAAAAAATTAAACTATGTGATTTTTTTTACTTTGTATTGTGTATTTTGTGGCTTTTTGAAATTTCCATTCCTTTAACCAATTATTACTTCATTTACTTTTTTTTTTCCTAATTTTTTTGCATGATATATTTCTCTATATAAGAGGATAAATGCAAGTGAACATTCTATCATACATTTTAAGGTTCAATGTATGATATCAGTAACTCTTGATTAAATTAATTTCAATTATTTACTTTATAGATTATGACTATTTTAATGTATCTAATTTATTTATTTTTTTGGATAAAGGGCATTGACATATTGGAGAGGAAATACTTGCACCACTATATATATCACTCAATTGTCATTTTAAAGAACTATGAATTGGTATGTAAATTTAATCTCTTTATTTTGTTTTTCATTTTAGTTGATAAAAATAGCATTTTGTTGGTATATTGTAAATTGATATGTTTAATTGTGCTAATTATGTATATGTTAGGTGAAGCATTTAGTTAACTTATAGAAGTTTACTATAAAATCATAATTTTACAATTAATTATGTTATAGTGAAGCACTAGTATGTAAATTAATGTAATGTTGTAATTGTGTATTTACAATTAATTGTTATAATTAGTTTTTGTAAAATTTTATGTATTTACATATTCTAGTTGTATGACATTGAATATTTATGACTTTTATTACTTTGAAATTATAACTTCAATTGAACTTATTGATTATTTGTTTTGATAATATATTTATATTAACTTTATAATCTTTTGGTACTAGTGTATTGTGTGATGTAATTTTAGTAATTTTGTCTTGTATTATGTAATATATTATCAGTTTTCATTCGAAAAACAGTATTTATAATGCTTATTATCTATATGTTAGTTTTAAATATATTATTTTAATGTGATTTTGAGTGAAATATATGTGTAATGAAGTGTAAAAATAATCCCTAAAATTTCATATTAAATTTCTAGAATTTTAATAAGATTTCCGTTGCTTTTTCAATTTTTTGCGATATCGATATGCGATATCAATATATCCATCGATATATCCGTAAAATCAAAGTTGCGATACGACATGCGATATCGATATTTTCATCCTTGACTGTAACACAGAAAACACTCAATTTACCGTTTGTTTCAATTTAAGACATGTTTGATTTTTTTCGGGCTCCAATTACTAATATCGAGTTCAAATTGTATAAGTTAATTATTGACATATATATTTACATGTGGATGATGACTGATTTGCGACATGTTTGAGTGTTTCGGGCTCCAATTGCCGAAGTGGAGTTCAAATTGTATAAGTTAATTATTGACGTAAAAATATATATTTGGATGATGACTATACTTAAATATACATGTTGGCAATTAACATATATAATTTGGGCTTCATATCAGCAATTGGAGCCCAAAAAACCCCGAACATGTCCCAAATTGAAACAAGTGTTAAGTTGAGTGTTTTTTATGTCCCAGTTAAAAGTTCATGTTGTAATTGAAACTGGACCCTAAGTTTATGTTTTTTTTATGTAATTAACCCTTAAAAGAAAAGGTATATCTTTTATGATAGGAATAAGTTATTACAAAAGAAAGAAAAATATGTCTTTCATATATGTTTAGATAAGTTTTGTTACCTAATCATCATGGATACATTATTTTGTATGCATTGCTGATTTTAGATATCTCTAGTAAGCCTATTAATTTCATTTCTATATTATTGGGGATGAGATCCTTACACGTCATATGTGAACATATTAAGAGTTATCTGTAGTGGACATTTTATCATTTTCAATGCATAGATTATACTATCAAATTTTATTTATATGGCTATAAGTAGGGTAAAATACCGCAATATCGAGCTATTGAGGTTATCATATCGAAAAAATAACGAAAATACCAAAAAAAATCGGTATGGTATGATATCATACTGAAAGTTTTGGTACATTATCGGTATAGTATTTTTCAAATTTTGGTATTAGAATATATATTAATTCCACTTTAATAAATTAATAAATACAATATTTTTTATTTCAATATACTAGTATTTCCAGTATACTGATGTTTCGGTATATAATTATCATTTCAATATAACAATATTTTTGATATATTGAAGTTTCGGTATATATATTATATTTTGGTATAACAGTATCTTCGGTATGCCGAAAATTTCGGTATACTTGAAATTATCAGTATGAAACGCTATGACTTACTTATGATACAAAAATTTCGATACGAATTTCGATATATAAATTTTTCAATGTGGTAACGGTATGAAATTTTTCATATCAAATGTTAGATACGATATAAGATTTTCAGTACGATATACCGCATCAACCTTCCCTTGCTATAAATTGTACAAAATAGAAGATAAAATCTTCTTATGCATCTACATAATATAATTTATTATAGAAAATTTATGTCTTGATATTGACTTTCTTCTGGGTCTTTTATGTTTTATTTCAATCGTCATTTTATTTAAATATAAATTTTGTGATAAAAGAATCTAATAGAAGGAAATTAAACTTTATAAAATGTATTTACTTAAACATAAAGATTTTAATTTGTATAATGTTAGAATCTAGTATATATATATATTTACATTGAAAGTACGTATTTGTAATCTGTAATGTAAGAAATATTTATTTATAAGAGTAAGTAACTAGAAGTATTCAATTTTTATTTGCACCGAATCCAACAGCATGACCATGTTATATAACTCGACTCGAGTCAAGATAAGTGGCAATATATTACCAAGGACAAAACTCATTTAACATATAAATGATAGAGTAGGTCTTGTGTGAGACCGTTTCACAATTTTTTTGTGTGAGACGGGTCAATTCATAACCCACACTTAGCAATTCATAAGAAAAATTGTGGATATGGATTCAATTTATGGGTAATAAGGATTCGTCTCACGAAAATTATCCGTGAGACCGTCTCACATGAGTTTTTGTGTAAATGATAAGGCAGTTAACACATACATTGCAGTTATAAAACATATACTGCATTCCACCAAAGTATATGGACACATTCACGTTGTTTTCAAACTCATGAACATAAAACGCAAGTATACGAACATAAAATTGAGAAAGTTTATTCACCCCTCTGAACCTTCTATCACTTGGAACCAACGGTTTAGAAAATCATTTGTTCTTGATTTATTAAGAGAGGGAGAGAGATAACTAGTTAGCATATTCATATTATTATAAGTGAGAATTGATTGTTGTGTTCATCTAATTAAATACTCCCTCCGTCCCGCTCGAAGTTACCTACTTGCCATTTTCGTCCGTCCCAATCGAACTTGCCAACCCCAAAATAGTAAAGAAATAATATTTTTTTAATAAAAAAGTAACCAAAATGTCAAAAAGTAACCAAAAAGTAACCAAAAAGTAACCAAAAAGTCAAAAAACAACAACAAAAAGTATAAAAAACACTTTTTTAATCAAAAAGTAACCTAGTCAACTGCATTTTCTTAGGTTCCGTGCCCGGATCCAAGTAGGTAACTTGGACCGGGACGGAGGTAGTAGTTGATAGTGACGGTAAAGAATTATTCGTTAAGCAAAATTATGTTATTTAGAAATTCCTTTAATTTGTTTTGACGTAAAAGCTTAATGAACGTATTAATTATTTTGGATGGTTTAGATCAAGAGTTACTCTCGTGCACCAATTGCATGGATTTGTGATACGTGCAACTGGACCGTGCGCGGGTTGGGCTGGCCCGTCCAGCCTGTGTCTCTTTATTTTTTTCACGTGTTTTGGTCGTTACGCTCACGTTATGTTAGTGTTACCTTCGTGTTATGTTAGAGTTACCTTCGCGTTATGTTAATGTGACCCCATCTCCAGATTTCATACCCTTAGTGTAAAACCACTGAACTAAAATGTTAATCATACCCTCATGTTATGTTAGGGTTACCCTCATATTATGTTAGAGTTACCTTCATGTTATGTTAGTATTACCCTCGTGAGGGTAACACGGGTAACACTAACATAACATGAGGATAACCCTAACATAACATGAGGGTATGACTGCCTGAAGTAAATCTTGGTGGGTTTGAGCGCACCCACCAGGCGCGTGGGGGCGCGTGAGAGCGCGTTGGGGCTCGTGAAAACGAGCGTCAGAGGCACGTGGAGTGGGTCGACCCGGGTGCATGGATCTAGATGATATATTTTTGCCTATATATATATATTGATAAGATGATAAATTATATATACACTGTTTTGAAACAACTAATTGTTCCATCTTTTAAGTACATATATATCTAATCATCGTAATTTATATTGTTGTTTAGATAACTAATTCTCTTAATTTAACATTGACAAAGCCAATAATATGTTTCAAATAAGTTGTTGTAACAACATATCATTTATTGATTAGTTAATTAAGTATACAATTAGTGTTTGACTCTGGCACCAACCATTCATGGATTGCTTTCTCCGTCTTTGGTGGTGGTAGCTTCTCGATTGCCACTATCTTAGCTCTATCTACTTCGAGTCCAAGTATTTTTCTAATATACGTGAGTGACTTGTCTGTTACAATGTTTAACAATTTGCTTTAAATAATCCAAATGAAATATCACTATCACATAACCTTAATTTTATGAATATATTGATAGATAATAATATGGGTTAATTATTCGAAAATCAAGACTCTGATTAGTTTGTAGTTTTAATCAACTTTTATATATTAGAAATATAACATCAACATTCATATTTCTTTGCAAATTGAATCAATAATTTTTAAATATGTTTATTTTGATATCTCAAAAAAAAAAATTTTGGAAATAACACTCATCGTTTCAAAATAGAGTAATGACTTAACAAACGAAATAATAGTTATTTGGAAATGGTGGAAGCTATAGTCGAAATGAACATATCGAAAATCTATCTGTTGGTTAAATTAACAAAAAAACAAACAAACAAACATTAAAGTTCATGTTATATTTCCTATTTCTAATATCAAAAGGTTGGTTAAAATTGAAAATTAAATAGAGTTCGCGATTTTAAATAACATGAAAAAATAATAGAAATTAATATTATTAATTTTTATTTTTTTTTAAATTTTAACATTAGGGATTATTATAAACATATATTTCACTTAAAATCACAATAAAATTATATGTTTAAAGCAAAAATATAGATAATAGACTATATAAAAATCACTACAAATTAAAATTAGGTGATATACCCACATAGGTTGTCGACAGAATAACAACAGACAATTGTCGGCAAAAGCAAGATATATATTTTTAAAAATTGATTTTTTAATTTAATTTTTCTCCATTTGTTAATTTAATTATGTTATTAATTAGTTTAATTCATAATATAGGTGGTTTAATTTTGTATGTTTTTATGTTAATTTATGTAGTTATAAAATTTTTATTATAATTTACTTACATCGTGAATTAAACATAGGTTATAATGTTAGTTTTAAGTTTAGTATGATTTAATTGGCTATAGTTTTTAGTTTATTTGAATTATATTATTTTAGTTAATTTTAAGTTATTGATTTAGTTTTGTTAATTTTAGTTTAGTTTCATGAAATTAGTTTGTTTATTTTGTTTTCAGCTTTTAAGTTGAATTAATAGTTGTTATTAAAAAAATCTTATTTTGGCCGTGTTTTAGTTTAGTGTTAATGGTGAATTAGTTAGGAATTGTATGTTATTTTTATTATAGAGACCAACAAAACTCGCGTGCAACCGTCGCACATGCGACGGAATTCCAGATCACATACTTATAGCTGAAAAAGACATACTTATGAGTGTAAAAGACATACTTTTAAAACTCATGTTTATACCTGTAAAAATATACTTATAAAACACATACTTATAGCTGAAAAACACATACTTATACCTATAAAAGACATACTTGAATTTGGTCGCATGTGAGACAGTCTCACAAGACCAACTCTATAGAGACAGAGAGTCGATAACTTGGTAAATTTGCGAATACGAAATGCTGCGGAATTTGAGGTTAGTTAATTATATACTAGTTCATTTTTTAACATTTTAGTTTATTTTGAAATCATTTTATTCTTCCGTTTTATTTATTATTGTTAAATATTAGTTACTTTTTAAATTTTAAGTTCTAGTTATTAATTAAAAAAATAAATGACATTTAATAAAATGACTCATAGAAGGGTAAATAACAAAAAAAAAAAAAGAATTTCGATGATACTCCCTCCAATTCTTTTTATAACTCTTTTTAACCTTTGGAATTATATTCAAAGTATATGTTTTTTCAATTTTTTTACCAACAATGACCGTATGCATTTTTCAACTTCTCCATTAATTGAATTCAAAGAACATTTATTTCTAATTTTTGGAGATTAAAAATGAAAATTTTTGGAGTATTAATTAAGGTTAATTTGGGAAGAAAATTTATTTCTTAATCTTCGTGAAGGAGCTTAGGAAGACATATAAAAAGAATTGGAGGGAGTATTATTCTTTCGGTAGATGAAGATATTACGATGAAATATTTCCATTGGGAAATGGTTAATTTTGTCGGAAAACCTTGGACAAAATTTCATGGTGTTCCCACATTTTATTTATTATATTCATTGAAAATAATTAATGATATGATACAAAATGACTAAAATGACATGATACAATTCAATTACTACGTACAAAAGGATTGATTATTGTATGACGGCATAAAATAATTATAGATACAATACAAAATGACTAAAATGACATGATACAAATTCAATTAGTACGAAAAGATTCAATCCAGACGTTCATTAAAACATAAACTAAGAAAGGACGATATTTATATATGCATATGAAAAAACGTGAGTACAAAAATATTATTGCGATGTGTTTGTATGAATGTGATATCATACGATTTATCCATCATATATTTTCATCATATTTAGTACTATGATTGAATTATAGTAATATTAATCGATATTTTGCGATATTTGGTGATGTATTCACGATAGTTAAGAAAAGCTACTTTACCTCAACAACGATATATATCACAATATCAAAATATATGATATATCTACAATATTTCGTGATATTTTCATATATTTGTAAACACACAATGGACCACTTGAACTATTCATCTAAACCATTCATTATTATTTAAATGTCTTATTATATACATTAAATTAATTAGTAATATTATTTATATATATATTGTAGCGTGTGGTATTATATTAGTAATATATATATTGTTGTTTAGATAACTAATTCTCTTAATTTAACATTGACAAAGCCAATAATATTTTTCAAATAAGTTGTTGTAACAACATATCATTTATTGATTAGTTAATTAAGTATGTTTGACTCTGGCACCAACCATTCATGGATTGAAGTAATTTTCTAATATACGTGAGTGACTTGTCTGTTACAATGTTTAACAATTTGCTTTAAATAATCCAAATGAAATATCACTATCACATAACCTTAATTTTATGAATATATTGATAGATAATAATATGGGTTAATTATTCGAAAATCAAGACCCTGATTAGTTTGTAGTTTTAATCAACTTTTATATATTAGAAATATAACATCAACATTCATATTTCTTTGCAAATTGAATCAATAATTTTTAAATATGTTTATTTTGATATCTCAAAAAAAACCAAAAATTTTGGAAATAACACTCATCGTTTCAAAATAGAGTAATGACTTAACAAACGAAATAATAGTTATTTGGAAATGGTGGAAGCTATAGTCGAAATGAACATATCGAAAATCTGTCTGTTGGTTAAATTAACAAAAAAAAAAAAAAAAACATTAAAGTTCATGTTATATTTCCTATTTCTAATATCAAAAGGTTGGTTAAAATTGCAAATTAAATAGAGTTCGCAATTTTTCCTACAATTAATCCTAATAATCACACACACACATATATATATATATATTATAAATAACATGAAAACATAATAGAAATTAACATTATTAATATTTTTTTTTGAAATTTTAACATTAGAGATTATTATAAACATATATTTCACTTAAAATCACAATAAAATGATATGTTTAAAGCAAAATATAGATAATAGACTATATAAAAATCACTACAAATTAAAATTAGGTGATATACCCACATAGGTTGTCGACAGAATAACAACAGACAATTGTCGGCAAAAGCAAGATATATATTTTTAAAAATCGATTTTTTAATTTAATTTTTCTCCATTTGTTTAATTATGTTATTAATTAGTTTAATTCATAAAATAGGTGGTTTAATTTTGTATGTTTTTATTGTTAATTTATGTAGTTATAAATTTTATATTATAATTTACTTATTACATTGTGAATTAAACATAGGTTATAATGTTAGTTTTAAGTTTAGTATGATTTAATTGGCTATAGTTTTTAGTTTATTTGAATTATATTATTTTAGTTAATTTTAAGTTATTAATTTAGTTTTGTTAATTTTAGTTTAGTTTCATGAAATTAGTTTGTTTATTTTGTTTTCAGCTTTTAAGTTGAATTAATAGTTGTTATTAAAAAAATCTTATTTAGGGTGTTTTAGTTTAGTGCTAATGGTGAATTGGTTGGGAATTGTATGTTATTTTTATTATAAGAACAGAGAGTTGATAACTTGGTATATTAAAATTACAGAATTTTCAAATTTTTAAATTTTTGACAATGTTTAAATTTCATTATTTTTAAATTTTTTAATTATATCATTAAGACATAATCATATAATATTACCATCCAAAATAATTTCCTCTATTTCATTTTACACCTATATTAAATTAAAATACTACTTATTATATTTAAAATATATATGAAGATTGTTCTATAAGATTCTCAAAGTTTTTTAGTTTTTTTTTTTCCACAATTTTCTATTGGTCAATGTCAAATCAGTAATTATCTCCAATTTTGCAATTGAGTGGCAAATGTGTAAAATTTGCCAACTTTTTCCTTTTTATATATAGTATAGATTACGTTTGCAAATAGGACATTTAGTTTCCCTTACTATTTCATACTCAAATGCGAATGACAAAAACTTATATACCCATGGGCACATAGAGACACAGATCTAAGTATTATATATGTGCTTTTAAGGTGTTATATATATATACTCTATAGGTGTTATGTTTTTTGGTGTTATACATATACTCTACAGGTATCATATTTATATAAGAATATACATGTGATACCTGAAGAGTATACACATGGTACCTGTAGAGTATGTATCTAACACCAATATGATGATTAATTTGGGGACACCGTGCCCCTGGGCACACAAGTGTCACTCAATGTGAATTAGATGAGTAGATCATGAGTTCTGCAGATTGCCGATCGATGTCCGTATATGCATTGCCCACCCTCGGGACTCATTTTTTAACATTTGATATATTAAACAATTTTAATTTAATTTGTAATTAATTTTGTTGAACATTTTAGTTTATTTTGAAATCATTTTATTCTTCCGTTTTATTTATTATTGTTAAATATTAGTTACTTTTTTAATTTTAAGTTCTAATTATTAATTAAAAAATAAATGACATTTAATAAAATGACCCATAGAAGGGTAAATATATAACAAAAAAATAGAATTTTGACGATATTATTCTTTCGGTAGATGAAGATATTACGATGAAATATTTCCATTGGGAAATGGTTAATTTTGTCGGAAAACCTTGGACAAAATTTCATGGTGTTCCCACATTTTATTTACTATATTCATTGAAAATAATTAATGATATGATACAAAATGACTAAAATGACACGATACAATTCAATTAGTACAAAAGGATTGATTATTGTATGACGGCATAAAATAATTATAGATACAATACAAAATGACTAAAATGACATGATACAAATTCAATTAGTACGAAAAGATTCAATCCATACGTTCATTAAAACATAAACAAAGAAAGGACGATATTTATATATGTATATGAAAAAACATGAGTACAAAAATATTATTGCGATGTGTTTGTATGAATGTGATATCATGCGATTTATCCATCATATATTTTCGAGGTCTCTGGTTCAAGTCCAGGATGGCCCAGCTGCGCCAGGGAAAAGAATAGAAGAAGCATCTGACTACTTCATCCATGCTCCACTCGGCTCGGGGTGATATAGCTCAGTTGGTAGAGCTCCGCTCTTGTAATTGGGTCGTTGCGATTACGGGTTGGATGTCTAATTGTCCAGGCAGTAATGATAGTATTTTGTACCTGAATCGGTGGCTCACTTTTTCTAAGTAATGGGGAAGAGGACCGAAACATGCCACTGAAAAACTCTACTTAGACAAAGATGGGCTGTCAAGACCGTAGAGGAGGTAGGATGGGCAGTTGGTCAGATCCAGTATGGATCATACATGGACTCCTGCGGCTCTCCCAGGGTCTCATATTTAGTACTATGATTGAATTATAGTAATATTAATCGATATTTTGCGATATTTAATGATGTATTCACGATAATCAAGAAAAGCTACTTTACCTCAACAACGATATATATCACAATATCAAAATATATGATATATCTACAATATTTCGTGATATTTTCATATATTTGTAAACACACAATGGACCACTTGAACTATCCATCTAAACCATTTATTATTATTTAAATGTCTTATTATATACATTAAATTAATTAGTAATATTATTTATATATATATATTGTAGCGTGTGGTATTATACTAACATTTTACATAAAATACATACTAAAATAGAAAATGTCGTTGAAATCTATACTATATATAAATTGGTAAAATTTGACAATTATTACTAATTAATTTGTCATTTATTCCCTCCCAAACTATCAATAAATAGAAAAAAAAAGGAAAAACAAAAAAAAAATATATATATTAAAGTACCTTGTAAAATAAGCTTCACGTCTATATATATATATATATATACATACTAAAGGAATAACCATAAAGGATACTTGTCAATCCCACAAATTTTCTCATTTTAATTTATCTTTTTACAAATTAAATCTATTTAAAACCTAATTAATGTTGCTATTAAATGCTATCAAGATTAATATTGATAATATACATTTTATATATATATATATATATATATATATATATATATATATATGCACACACACTAAAGGAATAACCATAAAGGACACTTGTCAATCCCACAAATTTTCTCATTTTAATTTATCTTCTTACAAATTAAATCTATTTAAAATCTAATTAATGTTGCTATTAAATGCTATCAAGATTAATATTGATAATATACATTAGTAAATAATATAAAATTTTAATTAAATTTGTTAAAGTAACACATACTACAAAAATGATTTATAAATTTCAAATTTTGTTAATTTAAAAAATTTAGAATAAAATATAAATCAATAAATAATGAAAAAATAAAATAAATGTGGGTTGATTGAAAAGAAATTATTCAGAAGTTTCAAACTAATTAATTATTAAAATTATATAGTTTTTCAAATATGTGTTTTAAAATAATATATGAAATTTATTTAAAAATATTTGAATTTAATTTTTGTATCAATTCATTAAAAAAAATTGAGGGTTTGAATAATGGATACAAAAATATTTCTATTTTCTAAATAATAGAGAAAAAAAAAAACCCATGTTCTTTTAGAACTATAGTTAGATATCATTCACATTAGAAAACTAATGCAATATTAATATATTTTCTTATATAATTAATAATTAATTTTCTTTATAAAATTACTATATTTAATTTAATTTTTGTAATCCCGTGTATTTCACGGGTTTTATACTAGTTATTATTGAAGGTCAAGCCAATTTAATAAATCTTTAAATATATAAAATATATATTTTTATCTATTTATTCGAAGCGAGTTGATATTATAATTTTGACTTGGAACTTTGATTTGTAGAAATATAAGATAGTCTTTATATTTAGTTTTTTTTTTCAAATTATAAATTAAGATATGAAATCTTAAACATAAATGAGATTTTGATGAAATGAGTGACTCTATAACAATAGGGGTATTAGAAACACTCATTATGTAAGTTCCAATCTATATTTAAAATATGTACATCAATATCACTATCTAACTTCAAATGGAAGGAAAATTTTAAATATTTAAATAATAAATTAATATCTTTATCATACGTACATATACTATAAATTAACATATAATCCTTTTCTCCCTAACTTCGTTAAATATATACATATAATCCCTTTTTTCTCTCTCTTAAGGTCATTATATATAGGATGTTTCATTTGTTTTAATTCTATTATCAATTTGCTAAGCCTTGAATTTTAAATAAATATATATTGTCAGATCATTATAAGTATTTAATAAATAGTTATTTATTGTAATCAATTATTAGATATATATGTAGCAAATAGTTGTCATAAATGTATTATTATATCTTTCAAACAACAAAATTTGTTTTAAAATATTAAATATTTCCAACTTACTTACAAATAAGATGAATATGAATTTTACAAAAAAATTAGTACAAATCAAGTATATTATTCAAGATAAAGGAACAATATTTATATAAAAATTTCAAAACATGAAAAGTATAATCATTACATTCTTCTATATATGTAGAAAGAATAAATCAACTAATAAGATTGTCGATCCCAAAAAAATAATAAATTACATGACAAAAATCTCAAAAAAACAAAAACAAATACAAAAACAAATTATAAGATTTATTTTCAGTAGTTTCAGGAAAGAAAAAAAAAAAGTAAGAAAGAAACAAATCCACCTTGTAGTGTATATATCTCTAATCTTCAAAATCTTTACCACTTTTATAGATAGAAGTTGTCAATCCAATTTCTTCACTGAATTTATGTAGTGTATAAATCTCTAATCTTCAAAATCCTAACCACTCTTTTAGATAGAAGTTGTCGATTCAATTTATTCATTGAATTTCTGGATAGGAAAGAAAAAAAAAACATAATTTGTAAGAAGAATAATTCGTATACAATACCAATAAATAAAACATTCATCTCCAATTAAACATGAATATAACAATAGAAAATTAAATCAGAGGCGATTGATAAAATCAAACAATATTTCATCCATCCAAACAATAAAGTATATGAAATGAAACTCATACAAAATAAAATAAAAATCAAAAAAGAAAGCAAAAATAACACAATCCATGAGTAAACGGAAACAAAATGATTGTAAGGTAAAATCTGAGAAATTGTGAAAAGAAAGTGTGAGTTAATTCTAAGTTTATTGTCTCGTATTTATAGGTGTATGATATATTTATTAGATATAAAATTAGTGCATATTAAGTAGCATAATTGTAGTCATTTCCTAATTTATAAATTTTATTTTCCTAATACATTTGCTGCAAATAAAATGTTCACTTATTAATTTTTTTTTTTTTTATGAAATGAAACCACATTATGGAAATCAACAAATTCAATTATAAAGCATGTGATACATTATAAATTATCATTTACATTCAATATTGTTTTTTTTTATTTTAAAAAATAGCTAAAGCTGGTCATATGTGTGTATAATCAAGATGGAGAGTTATCAAAATTTTATTTGTTTTTTCATATTTTAATATTCCATTTAATATTGGAATTCAGTACATAGTTATTCATATATAGTAATGTGAAATCAATTAATTTGTTATTACCATATTTCATTTACACAAAAACTCATGTGAGACGGTCTCACGGATAGCTTCCGTGAGACGGATCCTTATTACCCATGAATTGAATTTATATCCACATTTTTTCATATGAATTGCTAAGTGTGTGGGTCATGGTTTGAGCCGTCTCACGAAAAAAGATCCGTGAGACGGTCTCACACAAGATCTACTCTTTGATTTAATGGGTTAAAATTGTGCATATTTCAATATCATCAACATCTATTATGTTTTTAAAAAGATATTGTGAATTATATATGTTTTAAAATAAATCATCACTATTTTAATTAATATGTAATCAATATCAGATAATTTCATAAACACTAAAACTTGGGTACCCCCGGGGTACGGATCTAAGATCCGTACCCCCAAAACCGACCCGACCCGACCCGACCCACTTGAATTCGGGTTTAGTATAAATATATACACTTAGCATTTTTTTCCCTCTTTTTCAGTTTTCTTTTGCGTCTTTTCGTCTTCTTCTCTGTCTCCTCTCTTCTCGGCTTCTTTTCGAATTTTTTGCTTCGATTTCGTGTTATCGGTGTTTCTTTAGTGTTGATTCTCCATTATTGTTGAAGAATATCGCTGTTTTGAAGCTTTTCGGCCGTTTCCAGTTCGTTAGTTTGGTGGTAAGTTTTTTCGTGAATGTGATCGAAGTTTTTAGTTTATGTTGTGTTGTAGTACTTTAAATCTAGTGTTTCTGTGTTTATTTTGTTTATTTGCTCTCGGTTTGTTGTTTTTGTGTTTGTATGTTCGATTTTCTAGGGTTTTGTTCAAGTGTTGTTTTATTTTTCATGTTTTTTATGTTTCGATTTGTGTTATGAATCCTGCAATTTCATGTTTGCATGTATTGTTAAGATTTATATACTAAAATGCATGTGGAGGATCTGAGATGGTGGTATTTTCTTCTAATAGAGTCAAACATTTTGTTAGTTTTGGGGTTTTTTTGAGGATGTGTTGTAGAGAGTTTGTACTGGTTTGAATATATTTATATTAGCATGATGTTTCGATTTGTGTTATGAATTCTGCTATTTCATGTTTGCATGTATTGTTAAGTTTTATATTTATACTAAAATGCATGTGGAGGATCTGAGATGGTGATATTTTCTTCTAATAGAGCCAAACATTTTGTTAGTTTTGGGATCTTTTTGAGGATGTGTTGTAGAGAGTTTGTACTGGTTTGAATATATTTATATTAGCATGATTTCCTTTCACAATTTGTTAGATAATTTTGTTGATAGTTTTATTTTGGAAATTGAAGAATGCATTGGCATGGATTTATTAGTCTTCAAACAACTATTTTGTAGCTTAATATATGATATCTTTGAGTTGCATGCATAAATATGAGATTTAGTTAAGATGATTCTTGTCTATTTATATTCATGATTCTGTCATTTTTTATCTTGTTTGTTGTAGGAAGATGGGTAAAGAAAGCGGAAAAGAGAATGTTATTGGGAAGAAAAGGAAGGCAATTATTGTTGATGAAGATGTAATTCGTCGGAAAAGAAAAAGTCTGCAGAAGACTGCTGCTTTCAGTAGGGTGGAAAAGGGAATTGTTGCTGCTAATATTGATAGGTATTATACTTATACTATTAGATGTTACAAACTTTTAGTTTAAGGTATCACATGTGTTACTTTAAGGTATTACATGTATATCTTTAAGGTGTTACAGTATATACATTCAATTATGACATGATTATACATAAACAACAGTAGCTTTAAGGTATTGCACATTTTACTTAAAGGTATTATGTTCATATCTTAAAGGTATTACATGTTTTAATTTAAGGTATTACATGTTTTTATAATTTTTGTAGTGTTGATAAGACAGTAAAGAAGAACGCTGTGGAAGAGAAGTCAAAGAAAAAGGCTGACATGATTGAAGATAGGTATTGTTATATATGTATTTTTATATAGTTTGATAGATATATTAACTTGTTTTTAAATAAATAGTGTTGATGTTATATTGTTTTTGTTTATATATTTTGTAGGTCTAATGTTAAGAAAAAACAAGGTAGTGATATGGCAAAGAAGAAGGAAGTTGTAGCTTCAAGGTATGACATGTTTCACTTAAAGGGATTACATGTTCTAATTAAAGGTATTACATGTTTATCATGCATTTTTATAATTTCTGCAGTGTTGATGACACTATAAAGAAGAAAACTGTGGAAGAGAAGTCAAAGAAAAAGGCTGACATGATTGAAGATAGGTATTGTTATATATGTATTTTTATATAGTTTGATAGATATATTAACTTGTTTTTAAATAAATAGTGTTGATGTTATATTGTTTTTGTTTATATATTTTGTAGGTCTAATGTTAAGAAAAAACAAGGTAGTGATATGGCAAAGAAGAAGGAAGTTGTAGCTTCAAGGTATGACATGTTTCACTTAAAGGTATTACATGTTCTAATTAAAGGTATTACATGTTTATCATGCATTTTTATAATTTCTGCAGTGTTGATGACACTATAAAGAAGAAAGCTGTGGAGGTGAAGTCAAAGAAAAAGGCTGACATGATTGAAGATAGGTATTGTTATATATGATTTTTTTTTATATAGTTTGATAGATATATTTAAAATATTTTATAAAATAGTGTTAATGTTATATTGTTTTTTGTTGATATATTTTGTTTTATTGTAGGGTTGTGATAAAGAAAAAACAAGGTAGTGATATGGCAAAGAAGAAGGAAGTTGTAGCTTCAAGGTATGACATGTTTTACTTAAAGGTATTACATGTTCTAATTAAAGGTATTACATGTTTATCATGCATTTTATAATTTCTGCAGTGTTGATGACACTATAAAGAAGAAAGCTGTGGAGGTGAAGTCAAAGAAAAAGAGTGACATGGTTGAAGTTAGTAAGAATATAAAGAAGAATGATAATGATATCTTTGTGGAGGATGTTGTGCCTTCTAAAAGGTATTTATATATTTTTTATTATATAGTTTTATTATATAGTTAAAATTGTTAATATATATATATATATATTTTGCAGCAAGTTTGTTACTCAATGCAGGCCAAATGGTCTTTTTGATGTTGTGCAATGTTTGACTGAAAAACAGAAAGATGATATTAGAAGCATAGGTTTTGGTGGTTTGTTGCATCTAAGGTTTAGTAAATGCGACTTGAAAATGTTAAGGTGGCTAGTAAAAAATTTTAATAGTAAAAGCAGGATGTTAGCAATAGACGATCATCGTCGATTTGTTGTGACAGCAGATGACGTCTATGATGTGTTTATGATACCTAGAAATGAAGGTTGTAGTGTTCCAAGACATTTTAGGGGTGATGAAAATCCTTCTCTGATTGATAGGTTAGGTGATATGTATGGTATTGTGGCAAGATCACCTTTACGCGCCCTTGCTGATGTTATGAAAACACAGTTAGTTGACGGGGGGGATGATTTCAAGAGGATGTTTGTGTTATATGCGATGTCTTCTTTTTTGACACCTTCATCAAATCGCCTTTTATGTTTAAGTGTCATAAAAGCTGTGATTGATGTTAGTATGATTAAGAGGTACGATTGGTGTAGTTATGTTTTGGAGAAGCTGTGTGAATCTGTTGGTGCGTGTAAGGATAAAGATCAAGTGAGAAATGTTAGTGGTTGTGTGGTATTGCTTCAAATTTTATATTTTCAGAGGGTGAAATGGCAAGGGATTGCAGAGCCTAGGACATTGCCTCTCATTCAGCATTGGTCTGATGAGAAGATTTCAAAAAGATGCCGTGAAGAGGCTAGTGCTGGGGAATATGGTGAAGGTGAACTTATTCTTAAGGGTTACCCTATTTCTTCAATGGGTAATGTTGCTGGGATTAATGTTGAGGCTGGAGTTAATGTTGAGGCAGGGGTTCATGAGAAAAATGAAGTGAATGAGGGAATTCCATTTAAGGCCAATAAATCTACAGGAGATCAGAAAGTAATCAGTTTTGATTTGCCAGAAGGAGAACCAGATGATGAAGAAATCAAAAGGATTGCAAAAGATGTATGTATTTTATATAATAGTTATGAATGATTTCAGTATATTGTTATTATGTCTTAAAGTCTTTTTTTTTTTTTTCAGGAAATACATGAGGCGTTTCTGAGCTACAAGAGAGATATTTCTGTTGTATCCAACTATCATATGTCAAAGCTGTTGAGTATGAATAAGATGATGGAAAATAAACAAGGAAGTAGCTCCACACCAGAAATGTCTGATTCATCCCAGAAGTTCTTTTCGGATGAGAAGTTTCATAAGTATATCGATGATGTTGTAGAGAACTTCTTGATGATGAAGAAATTAGCATCTGAAATGCCTTCTTTTGAGCTTTTGACACCAGAATCTCCAGTATACAAAGATACAGTTGATGAGCTTATAGAAGAAGATTTATCTGATAAGGATGTTCCTACGGAGAAGGAGTTGAGTGCTGCTATGGATTCTGTTGGTTCAAAGAGAAAAGATAAAGAAGACAGTGGAAGTTTCTGGAGTATTGAAGAGGATATTGGATATTTTTCTGAGTTTTTGGTGTATTCGAAGCAGTTTTTGCAATCAATGGATCAGAAGCATAAAGAAATTGTGGACTACTGCTTCTATGAAGATGCATCTGTTGACTGCAATGAGTAAGTTTAATCTATCTAAATTTATTTTCTTATGTACGATATATTTTATATATTTATGGTATGAATTATATTTAAGGTATGACATCTATGTCTTTATGGTGTTACATATATGACTTTAAGGTATTACAGAATATGAGTAGAACTTTTAAGGTATTACATGCCTGCATCTAAGGTATTACATGCATGCCTTTAAGGTATTACAGGGTATCACTAATTCCATAAAGGTATCACATCTATGTGTTACGGTATTACATGAATGCCTTTTAGGTATTACATTTATGCCTTTAAGGTATTAGGTATTACATAGTTTTTTTTCATTACTTATTCTGCTTTAGTTTATTAGTAATATATAAATGTTTTTGTTCTTCATTTTTTTTGCAGGGAAATATTTTTTCAAAACGGCTATTTCAATTTCGTGCCAAAGGAAGATATGATTTCCTTATTTCCAAAATGTGAAATCTATCAATCTGTTATTACTGCTTAGTGTCTTGTTGTGAATGATGATGAAGATGTTGAAGAAAAAAGAAGTCGGTTTGTGTTTAATTTGGAACACAGTGTAAGTTATATAATAAATCGTATTTGCTAATTATTTTTTCATGAGTTGTGATTTATTTAATATGTTTTATGTTATTTTAGGTTCATTTGAAAAAGATGATGAACGAGGAGAATAATGTTGAAGAAAATGTAGAATGCATTAAAGGTTGCTGGAACTCATGGATGGCTGCTAATAAGAATACTCTCAAATCTGTTGATATGGTATACCTTTTTTTATAATACTTCATATGTTTTTTTAAGTGGTAGTTGATTGTAACTTCTTGTTTTTTGCTTGTTTATGAAATTGTAGATCTTTATCCCATTTTGTCTTAATGGTCACTATGCTGCTGTCGTATTTAATATGGTTGATAAGAAATTCCAGTATTTGGACAACAGAAAATATAAGGATGAGAATGAATTCTTTAAAGCTGCTGAGATTTTGGTAAGATTTTTTTGAAAGAAATTTCATTTTTAATAATTTATTTATGTGATGAGGTTGAATTTTAATGTTTTGTGATGGTGTGTAGAGAGGTGAAATGTTGAAATATCTAGCTGATCAGAATCATGGAAAAACAGCTGAGATGGCAGAATATGAGTTTGAGAACGTAGAATTTAAATGGCAAACAACAAAAGTGGATTTGGATTGTGGTGTATATATGATGCATCATGTTAAACATTTTGATGGGGTTCCATATTCTTCTCCAGATATGACTAAGGTAATTTTATATGTTTTTTATATTATGATTAACCTTTTTATCATTTTTGTAATTTATAATATTTTTTTCTTTTTTAGGCTGCTGTAAGACGAGTCCTCAGAGCTGAAATTTGTGCAACGATTGTGTTGTCCAAGAAGAATGAATTGAGGAATGTTGTTCTCCAAAAAGTATATGATTTTTACAAAAAAAAGCCTGAGTTGAAAGTAATGATTGCAGAAGCGAAGAAAAGGGAAGCAATAGAAAGGGCTGAGGTGAAAAAGAAAAAGTTGACGACATATAAATTGCGTACAAAAGGAGCTGGGAAGTGATGGATTTGAAAACAATTATTTTAGTGCTTTAATTTGTTTTTAGAATGTGTCTGGGAAACAATGTGTGTTTGCGTTTGCTGGATTTATGTTTCTATATTTTCAGGTTATTTTGTAAGATTTTGTTGGATACAATGTTTTGGACTTGGTGGTTCTTGGTTAATATTTTTGGTATTTACTGTCTTAATAAATTGAATATAATTGCGTAATACCTTAAGTTATATAGTATAATACCGTATATAATATAGTGTAATACCATTTATATTATACAATGTACTACATTCTTCTTATAAATATATATTTCAGGTATTACACCAATACATTTAAGGTATTACACCAACAACTTAAAGGTATTACACAAAATATTATCTAACAATACCTTTCAACATCAATATAATCTGATAATTTGTTATCAGATTGTTCAGATAAATATTCCTCTCAGGTATTACACCAATACATTTAAGGTATTACACCAACAACTTAAAGGTATTACACAAAATATTATCTAACAATACCTTTCAATATCAATATAATCTGATAATTTCTTATCAGATTGTTCAGATAAATAAACAAAATATAGCTATCTGCAAGGTATTGTAAATATTCCTCTCAGGTATTACACCAATACATTTAAGGTATTACACCAACAACTTAAAGGTATTACACATAAAAATGTTAACTGTAAAACATAAGGTTGTCCAAACTTATAATACCATTAAATATCAGTTTCAACCATACAATATCAGAGAATTACAACTTTAGAAATGAAACTAAAATAATCTAGCAGATGGTGTTTTGGAACCAAACTCCTTTGATGTTGAATTTGAAGTATCAGTCTTGGTCTTCTTGTTTTTATCAAAATGACCTTTTATCCTTTGTCGTCGTCCTTTGGTAACAGAGCGTACTGGATTGAGAACAACATTGGATTGAATTGATGTCTCAGATTGTTGTGCAGAGACTGTTTCAGCTATTAAATCATTAATAGCTAAAATGTCCCTTTCATAACTTTCTTCAACAATGCTTCTTGCTTGCTCATTTTCTTGGCATTTCAACACAAGATTGTAGTATTTTCTTGCCATATGATGTCTCCAAGGAATACTATCGGGCAGCTTATCAGTCGTGGTGGTCAAAGTTTTAAATCTGTCCCAAACTTCTGATTTTGCAAACTTTGTCCATCTCTTTAGTACATAAGTATCTGGTATACTTTGCACAGAGTTGATATGTAGTACCCTCAAACAATGATAACATAAGATACCATATACCTCAAATTTCTTGCAAGTGCATGTTATGAGCTTCATCTCAGAGTCATATATTACTTGATGCAAATCACCAGTATCATCATGACATGAAACATTATAAACCATTGTGCTGTTTTCGAACATCAGAAGTGTTGAAGAACTGGAAATGCATTTCATGAACTCACTTTCAAAATCTTCGAAAATAGGACGTGTGTAGATATTTGAAGCATGCTTTAACATACCAGTCATCGGTAGGGCAGATTCTGGATTTGTTGTTGTGGACTGGAATTCAACATTTCGTTCCTTGCTTCTCCATGTTTGAATTGTCTCCTTAAAGATTTTGAAAAAATCTGTCAAACTTGTTGTTTTTTTCACATGGAACCCAATAGCATGGTTGGTGCTCTCACTTCTTTGTGACGACAACATTCCAATTGAGAAGAAATCCTTGTTTAACGCCGTACACCATTTTTCTTTCAAGGTGTACAATCTTGTGAACCAAGTATGACTCTCTAAACCATACTGTGATATCATTGATTGCCAACAATTCTCAAACTCGTTATCATCAACACAACCTGATAAACATTTGTTGAATGTTGCTTTGAATGAATTATCTGATTTCAGTTCAGCAAATCTACTTATTGCATTTTGTTGGAGATGCCATAGGCAAAGCCTATGCCTTGTTTCTGGGAAAACCTGCATAAGACAAGGTATTACACTGTATACGATAAGGTATTACAATATATAATATAAGGTATTACTGTATAAGATAAGATATTACAATATATAATATAAGGTATTACACTGTATAATGTAAGGTATTATAATGTATCATATAAGGTATTACACTATATAATATAAATGTTAAGCCTGACAAAGAAATTAATACCTTTTCTATTGCATTTGAAATAGCTAGATCTTGATTTGTGAACAGAGTTATAGGACACTTCCATAACATCGATTTCTTGAATACCTCAAAAAGCCACTCAAATGTCTCTGTTTTCTCATTGGTCAAGAAAGCACAACCAAACATCACATTTCTTCGATAATTATTAATCCCAACAAAAGGTGCGCAGATGAGATTGTATTTGTTTGTTCTGTAGGTTGTATCGAAAACCATTACATCCTCAAATATTTGATAGTCTTCTTTCATCATTGAATCCCTCCAAAAGATGTTGCTTAGTCTACCTTCATCATCGAGTTGAACTCTATAGAAGAAATCTTCTTCACTTGCTTGTTGCTCTTGTATCATATCAATGACGGTTTGTGCATCTCCACCTTCGATTGCCTTCATTTTCAACCGATTCACAAAATTCATGTGATCTTTCTTTGTGTGTCCAAGAGTTTCTTCAGAACCAGCATCTTGTACCATATACTTATAAGAATTCGATGCTGACAAACCAGATGTCACCATGTGCTCGATTGTCTTGCCTTTTTCTTCATCAATTTGTCTTTCTGAACGATGAAGGTGATTCAATTCTGATCTTGTCAATGGATGATTGTGAGATATTTCATGATCTACGACTTCAAACAAACCTGCATCGTTCATCTTTACTCGCATTAAAGCATTACAGTTTGTTCTTGTAGTAGGCCTTTTTTTTGTGTTCTTAAACTTTGTTTGCCTCTTCAATCCAGAACAAGAACATACAAAGAGTTTTCCTATCTCTTTAGGTATCTCATCTGTTGAATACCGTGTGGTTGATTTATGTACTGAAAATCCTAACAATCGGGCATGTTTGCAGTACAATTTGTACATATCATCAAGTGTGTTTCTTGTCAATCCAATGAGAGAAGTACTATAGTCAGTATCTGCAATATAGTAAATGTAATATCATTATAACTAATATGCAATACCAAAAGTTTATAAAAAATAGTGATAATCTTAAAGGTATTACACAAATGTCTTTATGGTATTACACTAATACCTTAATGGTATTACAATAATTGATAGGTATCATATACTTATATTTATTTTCCAAAGTTTATAAAAAACAATGAATATCTTAAAGGTATTACACGAATACCTTAATGGTATTACACAAATGTCTTTCTGGTATTACACAAATGTCTTTATGGTATTACAATAATGCCTTAATCTGTAAAACATAAGAATAATCTAGCAGATGGTGATTTATTTACAATACCAATAGAACTAATATACAATACCAATAGAAGAAACTTACAACACCCACAATTACAACATAATATACATTAAAATCTTTCTTTTTTTTGAATACATAGTAACATTTGTAATGCCTTCATTTATCATTTCAACGATTTGATCAAGAAAAGTTGATGTTGCAGCATTATCATTATCTTCTTCACTTGACAATATCAAAACCATATTTGATTCTTGGTCTTCTTTCTCATTCATATCCACATCCATCTGTTGATTAGGTACTGTTGCCCTAGGTTCCATTGAAAGGAGATGAGAAGGAATTCTGAAATTGTTTGAAGAAATTGTCTGATTTTCGTCTGCTTGAAGAAGGTATGCCCTCGACTCTGCTCAAAAAATTATACTGGTTTCCCTCTTCTCTCGCCCGTAGTTCAGTTTTTGAAGAAACCTCCTGCTATCTCAGCTACGTTCTGGATTTTTATCTCTCTCGCCGTCCCTTTTCCCTCTCGCCGTCTTTCTCTCGCCGTTCCTCTCGCCGTCGCTCTGTCGCCGTCCCTCTCAGTTGTGAGTTTGAGTCTCTCTCAGTTTAGCTGTGAGATTCGCGTCTTCTCTTAGCTTAGGTTAAAAAAAAAAATTATATATTAATGGGAAGCGGGTCGGGTCAGGCTACTGGAGCGGGTTGGGGGCACGGATCTAAGATCCGTGCCCCAGGGGCACCTAAGACTCACTCTTTGATAAATAAGTCGTTTAGGAATATCTATATCAAATACTATGGAATTTTTAAATAAAAGAATTATTTAGTTTGCATCTATAAAATAAAATAATATTTTTATTAAAATGAAACATTGATTGCTAATGTCAATAATTTTGGTATTTCATAATTTATAATAGTTTTCATCCTTATATAGCTGTAGAAAATTAATTTGGCAATTGACTTCAATATAAAATTGATAACATTATATTTTTTTCCATATATATCAAAAAGGCTTTTGGCTATATATATATATATATATATGGTAATTTTCTTATATATATATATATATATATATATAAATTAGATGTGTGATTTGGAGATACGTAACAATCAAGAAATTAAAAAGCATCGTATCATTTCTTTTCAATTTTTTAAATTAGGATCATATATTCTAATATTACTTGAAAAATATGGATATTTGATTTGATTATATGGAAAATCTTAGTTTATAGATTACTAACTTATCTCATTATATGTACATACACATATGTATATATAGACGGACTTTCCTTACCTAAATAATCATGTTTGACTTTCCTTAGAAAATATAATGCACTAAATATACTTAATATATGTATATAAAATAAATATATATACAAAATTTACCTAAATAGAAAGTAGTTTTAGGCGGGAAAAATCTTACTTTCTTTTTTCGGCGATGTATATGTTTTTATATATATAAAGATGAAATAGGGGCCACCTGGAAGGAAAACCCAAAATTTAATGGAAGGATTTCTAAAATACCCATTTTCATAAGCCAATGAACTTTTTTACCCATTTTTTAGAAAAATAACTTTTTTACCCAATTTTTAAAGTGAAATCTCCATAATACCCTTAATTTTAGTTATATTTACATAAGAAAAGAATCTAAGAGACTCTACTCGTATCCAGAAACTCTAGTCGCGTCCAGGAAACTCGACTCGTGTCCAGAAACTCTAGTCGCGTCTACCTTTCAGATAAGGTTCAACATATCATGAACACAAAATATAATATTGTGTTCACGATATGCTGATATCGTGTTCATGATATGCTGATATGCTAATATCGTGTTCACAATAGACTGATATTGTGTTCACGATATGCTGATATCGTGTTCATGATATGCTGATATCGTGATGACAATATGCTGATATTGTGTTCACGATATGCTGATATCGTGTTCATGATATGCTGATATACTGATATTGTGTTCACGATATCCTGATATCGTGTTCATGATATGCTGATATCGTGATCACAATATGCTGATATGATATCAGAGGTATTTCCACTTTATCTAAATATAAACTTAAGTTGAGGGCATTATTGATATTTCGTCCAAAAAATGGGTAAAAAAGTACATTTTTTAAAAACTGGGTAAATAAGTTCCTTGACATACGAAAATGGGTAAACACAGGTATTTCCACAAATTTAATTTCCTTTAAATACTATACTCCATAACCATAACTTCACTAGCATGGCTTCTTCCATTATGTCACTGCCTCTCCCTACCCTTGCCACCACCACCACAACACCAACCGCCACCACTTTTCAGGCCAAACCAAGATATTTCCCGACGAGCAATAACCCCATTCGAAGCTCAAAGATATCATGCAAATCGAGAAAAAAGGATGAAGAAGCTCCACCACCACCACCACCCAGCAAGTTCGACAGAAGAAACGTTCTGATCGGACTCGGAGCCGGGCTGTACGGCGCCACCACTCTCTCCACCTCCCCATTCGCTTTCGGCGCCCCCATAGCCCCGCCGGACACCACCAAATGCGGGCCCGCCGACCTGCCAGCTGGCGCAACCCCGACCAGCTGCTGCCCCCCACCAACCTCCCAAGTCATCGACTTCCAGCTGCCTCCACCACCCACCACGCTCAGAATCCGGCCCGCCGCCCAGTTAGTCGACGACGCCTACCTGGAAAAATTCAACAGAGGCGTAGAGCTCATGCGAGCCCTCCCCGACGACGACCCACGCAGCTTCAATCAGCAAGCCAACGTCCACTGCGCCTACTGCGACGGCGCGTATGACCAAGTCGGCTTCCCCAACCTGGAGCTCCAAGTCCACAGCTCATGGCTCTTCTTCCCCTTCCACAGATACTATCTCTACTTCTTCGAAAGAATCATCGGAAAATTGTTGGACGACCCCACCTTCGCGATGCCCTACTGGAACTGGGATGCCCCTGGAGGAATGGCGATACCATCTATATACACGAACCCGAATTCGGCATTGTACGACCCGCTTCGAGACCAGGCTCATCAGCCACCGACGACAATTGACCTCAACTTCAGCGGCACCGATCTCAACATTACACCTGAACAACAAATTAATAGGAACCTGACTATCATGTACAGACAAATGGTCTCAAACGCGAAAACTCCTACCCTTTTCTTCGGTAGCCCATATCGGAGAGGCGATGAGCCGGATCCTGGAGCCGGGTCAATCGAGAGCGTCCCTCATAACACTGTCCACGCCTGGACCGGTGATCGGACCCAACCCAATGGGGAAGACATGGGCAATTTCTACTCAGCGGGTCGGGACCCGATTTTCTTCGGTCATCATTCAAATGTTGACAGACTGTGGACTGTGTGGAAAGGCCTTGGAGGGAGGCGGCAGGATTTAACGGATCCGGATTATCTCGACGCAGCTTTAGTCTTCTACGACGAAAATGCCCAACTGGTTCGGGTCAAGGTCCGGGACAGTTTGGATCACACCAAACTCGGGTACGATTATCAAAAAGTCGAGCTTCCATGGCTCAAGAGCCGGCCACAGCCACGAGTTTCATCGGCTTTGAGGAAGGTGAAGAAGCTGGGAAGAGCAAAAGCTGCTGATGCTCCTAGCCCAAGAGAGGTTTTTCCGGCGAAGCTCGATAGGGTTTTGAAGGTGATGGTGAAAAGGCCCAAGAAGAAGAGAAGCAGGAAAGAGAAGGATGAGGTGGAAGAGATTCTGGTGATAAAAGGGATTGAGTTGGACAGAGACGTTTATGCTAAGTTCGACGTTTACATCAACGATGAAGACGAAGAGATCACGACGGAGGAGAACACGGAGTTCGCCGGAAGTTTTGTGAACGTGCCACATAGGCATAAGCATGTGAAAAAGATTAAGACACAGTTAAGGTTGTCGATTACAGACATTTTGGAAGATCTTGATGCTGAAGATGATGAATATGTGATGGTGACTTTGGTTCCGGCCAGCGCCGGCGACTCCATCACCATTGGTGATATCAAGATCGAGCTTCAAGATTGATTGATTGATCCCCAAACTTAAAGGCCAAAAATCACACGCTTAAGGATAATGTTGTGGAATGCATGGTGGGCTTCTTACTGGCAAAATATTGCAGCAGTTGGAATTTGAAAATAACTAATTCCACGTGTTTTTATTATATTCACATTTTCAATTCAACCAATAACAGCAGATGTGGTTTCTATCCATATATCCACTTCCTTTTCCAACTTTGTTGATGTATTGAACTTTGACAAATATATACTCCCTCCGTCCCCTCTTATTTTGCCTACTTTGACCGGCACGGTTCCTAAGAAAAAACTGTTTGATTTTGATGTGATGTGTTATTTTAATATTTTTGAGTGGCAATTTTGTAATTAATGTGTGCTTTTTGAGTGCAAAAGTTGTAAAATGAAAAAAATGGAGGGGTAAGGAAGTAAATTTTTCTTTGCCATTTTTGGGTTGGCAAAATAAGTTGGGACAAGCAAAAGTGGAAAGTAGGCAAAATAAGGTGGGACGGAGGGAGTATATAACACAATAGTTTAATACTTTAATTTGGATTTGCTCATTTATTCGTATTCAAAAGTCATTGATGTATATATATTAGGTCTGATAGACAGACTTTGTCTTCGGTACATAGATTTTATTATTCAACTTGGGATTTATTAAATTGTTAATTATTAAATTGTTGCGGAAGGGTGAGGTCCGACCTCAAGATCTTTTTGCTTTTTGTAAATATAAATCCATCAAAGATGGATTCAATTAATTTGGACTGCTAATGTTAAAATCATACATGTTATTTCATCTCTAGTGTGGTTATAATAGTTTCTTAAAATAGTATAGTGTGATTATAATAGTTTCTTAAAATAGTAAACAATACGGATGAAATATTGTCAAAGTCCTCTCGGTTTTTTATTGGATCTTGAGTTCTAGGTTGGTGCCAAAAAAAAACAAAACCAGATAATTTAATATTACTCATTTTATTATATTTTCTTTTTTAAAATAATCATCATATGCTATATTCAATAATATCAAGATTAATGCATATGTCTATCAGATGTTATGAGACATGAGACACCAAGCCAATGTAATAGAAAGTATAATAAAAATTTGGGTTACACTAGATCATATCTAAGTATTGAATTAGATTTGAGTGAGTCTCGTGTGAGACCGTCTCACTGATCTTTTTTCGTGAGATGGGTCAACCTATAACCCACACTTAACAATTCATATGAAATTTTGTGGATATGAGTTCAATCCATGGATAATAAGGATCCCCCTTACAGAAACTATCCGTGAAATCGTGTCACATGAGTTTTTGTGTTTCGATTTTAGCAAGCACTACAAGAAAAATGCCCTAAGACAACGCACCTAAAACAACCCTTTTCATGAATTTGTGTAGTCTTTTAGAAATTTACAACCCTTTTTACCAAAAGCATTGTCTTTATGTATTAGGTTGTGCTCAAAGACAACACAAATAAGGTCTAAGACAACGCTTATAAGATGGGGTTATCTTAGGGCAAATTTTTTCGCTCAAAGACAACTCTTTTTTGCAACGCTTTTCTTTAATTATGTTGTCTTAGAGCGCATTTTTTTCGCTCAAAGACAACCTTTTTTTTTTTTGCAACGCTCTTCTTTGCATTGTCTTAGAGTGCTTTTTTCCTCTCAAAGACAACCCTTTTGTGCAACGCTCTTTGTTGTGTTGTCATTATGTTTTTTTTTTTTTTATGCATGTGTGTTGTATTATTTTTTTGGAACATTATTAATATTAATTTTATTTCATAATTAACGTTATATATCTAAATAAAATTTATTATTAAAAAATTAGTATTTTAAGGATAAATTAAAATATAAATAAGTTATATGACAAAATTATATAATATCTTAAAATAAAATGAATTTTTTATAGGTATGTATTATTATTAATATCCACATTCATTATTAGTATTCTTAACTTTAATTTTAACCATATATCTTAAAAATATAAAAATTAATATACTTTTTTGAAACTTTGATGTTATGTTATATATATATGATTCTTTAATATTTTGGATATTCAAATATTAAATTATATATAACTACATTAAAAAAAAAGTTTTAGGGGAAAAAATCATAAATTATAGAAAATGAGTATCAATGCTATGACTATGTATCAAACACTAGACATCAAGCCACATAATACACCATTAGACTAACATGTTTTTCGTTTGAAATGTTACATGATATTTTAATAAAAGAATTAAGATTAAATAAGTTAAACCATTCAAACTTACGATTCACTTTCACTTTGTGCCCTTCTACTTTGTGCCCTAGGGCTAGGGATGGTCTCAGGAGTAACAGCGAGATTCGATCGACGGCGACGGTGACGGGTTGGAAGGGGCAGTGTTTTGCGACGGCGTGTAAGAGGTTCACCGAGTTATTGTTTTGTTGTCCAAGCTCAAGAAACGTAAATCTTTCTCTCCCCCTCTCCTTATCTCTGTCGCTTCCGCCGGAAACCGCCCACCTTCTCCTCCTCCATTCACTGCAAACTGCGTCGTAACCCACCGTCGGATTTTCTAGGTGAACGGCCATGTCAAGCAGCCTGTTTTCACTTCCAAGTTCAGTTTCAGAAATATCGTTGAATGAAACTTGAGATCAAGGTGAATATTATTTCTACTCTGAATCATTCAACTAAATGTTTAAGTAACTTGTTTAAATACTTAGATTCAGGACGGACCCATGTAGGGGCCAAGGGGGCACTAGGCCCCCTGAAAATTTACCAAATTACTAAGGTTATTTTTGGAATTTCACAGTTTAAAAAAAAAAATTTGAATTTATCTCAGGCATTTAGCAATTTATTTATTTTCGACTTATCATTCTTTTTCCCTTCCAATCAACACAAGTTTTGAAATTTTCTCATTTTCTTCTCGATTTCTTATCTATATAATTTCAAGAAAATACTACATTTATATTACATTCTTTTTAAATTTTTGTTCAATGTTATTGATTTATTGGGATTGAAATTGTGTATGTGATTTAGTGATAACTTAGAAAATAATGATAATAATTTTTCATTTTGATGTTTATATATTTCTTGATCAGTACTTGAACGATGACCTAAAAGTATTGATTAACGATGACCTAAAGTTCTATTAAGTTATCTGTTTTTTATATTGATATTGTCAAGGTTTAGACGAGATTATATTACTAGTATATATAATAATGAAAGACCACCCATGCTGAAGCTCACAATTTTTCACAATATAAGAAAATCTTTATTAAATATATTTTTAAATGCAGTAGCTTTTGATATGCATGGCTGATTAATGACATTAAAGTAATGTTTAAAATAAATATTACTAAATGAATTATGGCATTTATTTAATTTTTAGCAAGATTTATTAAATAACACTAGCAGTGCACTGTGCGATACACGAGATTGAGTATCGAAAATGTATATTTTATTGTTAGCACATTTAAAGTTTTTAAGGTATATGTAAATTCAATAGTTTGTTTGAAAACACAATTCAAAAGAAATAAACGTATTATGATGTTAAAGTAATTGATCTATTAATTAATACAATTGATTTAGAGTAGTGTTGACATGTTTTTTTACGAATTATAGAATATTATTATATAACTACATTGGTAGATGTATTGTTTTGTTCATCATTCTAATCACATATCAAAATTTTGAGTTTCCTATAATTGATGATTTTGAAAATTTGACATACATCTCCTTATATTTAAAATCGTCAAAATGGGATAAACTCGTTGGGCTAACCGCATTGCCAGAATGGAGGATTGAACTTATCATTTAGGAGCCCGTCAGAAATGAGTTAAGGTTTAACATTTAAGAGTCATGTCAGAATGGAGGCTTACCTTAGCATTTAGGAGTCATGCTTTGACAGGTAGGGCTGTGACGGGATGCACTTTTGGCAAGTTAGCCCGTGGGTTAGGTGGTTTGGCCCACTTTTTTTTTTTTTAGTAAAAACTTAATTTTTTATATTTTTTATTTATATCTAAAAAATGTATGATAAGAATTATCATTCAATACAAATAATGATGTTCAATACATTAAATTTTGTCACTTATTTAAAGAAATTTTACTTTTTATAATGTTTTTTTTATTTTTTATTTTTACATGTAAATCAATGCATATAAGGTTGAATTTAGAGTAAAAAATATTAGAATTATTTTTATTATAGTTTCTAAAATATAAATATAAATTTTAAAATGGCAGCCCATTAGTGGGTTGGGTTTGGGTTGAGGTTTTTCTAACCCGCCAAAATGGCGGGTTGACCTGCCCTGCTCATTTTGAAATTACTATTACAATATTGAAGTCATATGTAGGTAAGTAGTAGCGATATATATATATATATATATATATATATATATTCGACTAATTTCAATTTTCGTCCTCTAATTTAGACTTTTCCAATTTTGATATAATAAGTTTTGATAAATTAATACCCTTGGGACTAGAAAAAAATATTCATTTAGCGAAATTATTTATTTATTGATAAATGAATAATTTATTCATTTATCGAAGTTTTATTCATTTAAAGGGTATTTTTATATTTTTTTATCATTACAATTATTTTACATGTACATGCACCGTGTATCTATAAGATTCTATGAATGGAATATTTAGAGTTGGAATACATGCATCATATACGTATATAGACTAGGTACATGTATCATTAACTAATAAGATTCTATGTATGGAATACTTAGAGTCAACATTAGAAATACATACACCATATATGTATATAGATTAAATGCACCATTAGTAAAATTTTATGTATGGAATACTAAAAGACTAACAAAATGTATCTAACCTACACTATAAATATAGTTCTAAAGTTTTGATTTGGTAAATCATTCATTCTACTATATCTTTCTCAATATTTTATTTGATGGCTTCCAATCACCAGTCAAAATCATCAACAAAAACAACTTTGACCGACCAGATAAGGAGGGTCATATGTGAGCATTAGAAGGAACATCCAAACCACATGCAAAAGGATATGCAAGTATGGGTGAAAGAAAAGTTTGGTTTGGATACTAGCCAAACCATAATATCAAATACTCACAAAAGATCAGAAGAGTATTTGTCGGAGGAGATGAAAAATAGCAATGCTAAGAGGTACAGGTCAGCGCAATTCCCTGATTTAGAGAAAGTTTTATTTGAATGGTTTCTTCAAAGACAAGAGAAGGTGAATATGTCAGGAGAAATGATTCAAAGTAAAACAAAAGAGTTTTTTCACAAAAAGTATGGTAAAACAAATCAACAATTCAACTTTTCGAGTGGATGGCTAGAACGTTTCAAAGCAAGATATTCAATTAAGTCCTACCGAAGATTTGGTGAAAGCGGTTCTATAAAGATGGAGGATATTGAAAATGCTTTATCTGGAATCCAGTTAAAACTAGACCAATTTCAGTTGAAAGATATTTACAATATGGATGAAATAGGACTATTTATCGGTTGTAAGCTGACCATTCACTTGCCACAAAGCAGCTTGAAGGATGAAAGAAAGATAAAGAGAGAATCACTGTTGCGATTTGCTGTAATGGTGATGGATCCGACAAAGTACCCATTTGGGTTATTGGTAAGTATGCAAAACTTAGATGTTTTAAAAATGTGACCATGAATAATCTTAGTTGTGAGTATCGCTTCAACAAGAAAGCTTGGATGACTGGTTTGCTTTTCCAAGAATTTTGTCGTTGGTTTGACAAGAGAATGAATGACAGAAAGGTTCTCTTGGTAGTAGATAATTGTCCAACTCATCCAAAGGTTGTTGAAGGGTTGAAAAATGTAGAGTTGTTTTTCTTGCCTCCTAATACAACGTCTAAAATTCAACCATGTGATGCTGGGATTATTCGGGCATTCAAAGTTCATTATCGACAATGTTTTTATTCCATCTTGCAAAGCCTTGAAGTGGACTCATCAAATCGTGAAAACATTAACATTTTGGATGCAATTAAGTTTGCTACCATGGCTTGGAGATTTGATGCCCATTCTTCATATACATTTCTATTGGAATGTTATATAATGGATACAAGGCTGAATATTTCACCGTCTATGTCGACTCAGACGCTGGAATATGTACTGCAAAGCAGGAGGTTGTCACTAAATAAATTGGAGAAGATCTACCAGCTATCGCAGGAAGAGATTTCTCTAAAAGGATTCTTATTCTTAATCGAGGAATCAAACAAGCGGAAATCATGATCGGAGGTGCAGGCTGTACCCCATGGTACAAAGTAAAGACACCACCAATCTATTTTCATGATACAGGAGCAGATGTTTTGTTAGGTAATAATTTCCTACAAACATTCAAGCGGTTTACACATGAAAATAAGACAAGACAACTTATTTTCACAACCTTATACGATCATAAGATATTGTCCAAAGACTGCGAGAAGCATTCTACAGAAAAATGTCCATTACTTTTCGCAGCAAGCGTGGTGATAAAGCCAAACTTTGATATCCAAAAATGGCGGATAAAAGAAGGTTTAGTGATGCATTATTATCTTATCGGCAGTATGGTTCGAAGCAGAAGGATACCAAGAGATGAGATGATAACTTGTATTCATTCAGGTTACAAGGAGAAGAACGAGTACCTACAGAGGCAATTGCAGAGAACACCGAGTGAGGTTACCATTGAAGAACAAATATCACTCGAAGATGTCAAGAAAAAGATCCAAAGGAATTAAAATAAAAATCCTTTGGCATGGTGGAACAAGAACGAGCTCAAAACATCCTTAAAGGTTAAACCCGGAAAGGAATATGAGTTCGTAAGATACAAGTCAATCTTTATGAACCAAGAGGATCGTAAGGATATGCAGAAGATACTTAAGGAACATCTTGACCTTAAGTTGATCTCACCAAAGAGTTTCTCCATACAGCAGCCCAGGATTCCTTGTAAGGAATCATGGAGAAATCAAGAGAGGAAAGCCAAAACTTGTTATAATTACAAAGTGATTAATAACATTTTGGAGTTCGATGGATATTACATCCCGAGTAGAGAACACTTGCTCAACTGTATCAAAGGTGCCAAGGTATTCTCAAAGTTCGATTGCAAGTCTGGATTCTACCAGATTAAGATGGAGGAAGAAAATAAGAAGTTTACAGCTTTCTCCACACCACAAGGACATTATATCTGGAATGTGATGCCCATGAGATTGACAAATACACCCCAGATATATCAAAGGAAGATGGATAATCTTTCCAAAGATTATTTCAGCTTCATATTCCTATACATCGATGATATCCTCATCGCATCCATGAACGCGAAAGAGCATCTCAAACATTTGGAGATATTTTCAGATGTTTGTCATAAGGAAGGATTAGTGCTTTCAGAAAAGAAGACAGTAATTGCTACGAGACAGATCGAATTTCTTGGAATAGAAATCGATGAATCTGGAATCATCCTGCAGAGCCACATTGTGGAAAAGATACAAGGATTCCAGATACCCTCAAGGATAAGAAACAACTTCAGAGTTTTCTTGGAGTTGTTAACTTCGCCGGAATGTTCATAAATAATCTGGCACATTACAGGAAGGTGTTTAGCTCATTATTAAAAAATGACGCAATATTCAAATGGGAAGATGAACACCAAGAGGGGATAAAACAACTTAAGGAGGTTTTTCAAAAGCTTCTGAAACTTGTTTTACCTCAAGACGATGACAAACTGGTTCTTTACACAAATACCAGTGATCATTAGTGGGCAGCAGTCCTTATGAAAGCTACAAAAAACGGAGAAATGCCATGCAGGTATTGCAGTGGTTTATTCACAGACAGTGAAGCATATCGGTGGCATATCAACGAGAAGGAGTTCTTTGCAGTCAGAAAGACTTTTAAAAAATGGCCTTTATTCCTACTAGCTAAAAAGTTCATCTTAAAAATTGATAACTCGAGTGTCAAAGCTTTTCTGAAAAACAAAATAGAATCAAAGCCAGAAAAAACTAGACTACTTAGATGGAAAACTGAAAGTCAATATTATGATTTTGATATTGTCATTGTAAAATCTCATGACAATGTTCTTGTAGATTTTTTAACACGGGATGGAATGACGCGTTGCTGACGAGGTCCTCACATGAGTTAGGCATCTTAGGGAAAACCTGGAGAGCCTAAAACGAGGCTTTGGTAATTTATGTATCAATGTAGAAGTCGTAGGATGACTTCAATGAGCTGATCAGAGATCCATCTCTGGTCTAATACGAGCATGCCGGTACGCATAGGAACAATTGTTTCGGCGCTACTGGGGGCCTCTTCTCCAGGCTGCATCTTTAACGGTGCAAAAGGGAGAAATAAGAGAATAGATCTCTAACCCTGAAGTTATGGATTCAAATACCATAACTGCGAGTGTTGCAGATGATGCATTCCTTGAGGATGTACAAACTGTTGCGAAACTTGAAGCTCCGATGTCACAACCCGAGTCTTCAAGTTAACCCAACACCTCTGGGGTAAAAGAGGGAGAGTTAAATCTTAGGCCACAGACTGGCAAAACTAAGGTCCAAACTGACGAGGTTAAAGTTTCTCCTATGCAGGTATACCAGAAGCAATGAGAGAAGTTGGCTACGAGAGAATGTATCAATCAGAGAGAACAATCGTTGATATCTCTGGAAAATACCCGAGGGTTTAGATGAAACCAGGAAGTCATCCAAACGAAGTTCAAGAATGGTATAATTTTGGAGCTATAGCTTCAATCTATACCGTTTCACCAGGATTTCCCGAAATATCAAAATTACCGAAATGGATTGGGAAGCAGTACACGAGATTTCGGCCAATCATCCACATTTGGCCAGAGGTGACATTCTGTAACTGTATTTTATCAACGTAACTCCAGAACCAGCAAAGAAAGGTTTTCATGAAGCCTTTCATTTTATCAAGCTCAGGAGACTGGATGGGAACGCCCTGAAAACTATCAAGACGGCTTCTTCGGAGGAAACTCCTATTTTGGTAGGAGCATTTTCAGATGATGAAGCTTTTACTCGACGAGCATGTGGACTTTGGGTTTGTCTGAGTGAGATGGACAAAGTCAAATATCCCTTAAAGTTCTTTCAGAATTCAGCGAGTGGATATTTCCTCCTGAATTCAATGACAGGAACAACAGGATTTGCAGAGGATCTTTTTGAAACAAAAAGAAGAATCCTCTGGGAAAACAAGATTCCGGTGAGTAAAGAAATCTACTGAAAATTCTGTAATATGGCGCATGTAGGCCGATGGACTGATCAAATCTGCTAAGCACGCCCAGAGCAGAAAGAACCCAAGTTTGGGAAAGGATTCCAACCCAAACCCGACCGATGAGAACGCGGGGCGGACAAGGACAAGGGTTCTGCCCAAAAGAAAAGTTATCTGCGTGGACCACGAAGGCCAAATTTTTAAAAGATTCCCCGACAAAGATAACATGGGCTGAGTCACGCCAAACGAGCATCACATGGGATAAAGTCACGGGAAGAAAAAGGAGATTCCCCAACAACAATCACATGGGATGAGTCACGAGGAAAACCTGGCAAAACACTAACTTAGTGGTTGATCCACTAGGAAAAAGAGACAACTGGCTAAATAAGATTTGAAATCAACACTTCAAGTCTGGATTTTTGCCTATAAATAAGAGAGGTAGAAGGAAGCTAAGGACATCAAGCATCTCCCTTAGTTTTCTTTAGAATAAAATCTTTGTAATATTATGAGTGTTCTTAGTTGAGTTTATATACTTACGAGTGATAGCCTTCTCCATGAGAGGCTAATCTAGTATTCTCCTCCCAAAAGAAGATTACAGATGTAATAAATATTTTTAAGTTCTTAATAAAAAAGAGGTTTTTTGCTTCAACGTGTTTTCCATTTGATCTATTCATCCCTTGGAAGGATCACCTTGTACACCTGGTGTAGGAAACAAACCAAGGTTATGCTGGGCATTTGTTGAAGGAGCTGGATAACTTGTAGATCATCTTCCCTGATTGGTTGAAGTTGAACAGTGAGAAAATGTTCGTAAAACGGTCTGGTGGTAGTAATTTTCCAACTGGTGGTGTTGCAAACCATCTCACCCAGTGCTGTTCTGGTCAAAGAAAGGTATGCATTCCAAATGATTTATTAATTTTACGGAAGCATGTTAGGTCTGATATTGATTATTAATGATTTTGGTCTAAGAATAATATAGATTGGAAAATAATAAATTGAATTTATTTAAAGAATTTGGAATGAATGTGAAAAGTTTGATTAAAAAAAAGGGGTGTGGATAGGAAGGTGGACATTTTCCCACCTTTTTGAATTTTCACCTTTTTGAATTTTCTTTATTTATTAATTAGTAAGAGTATTTTAGTCTTTATCTAATTATTTTGTTTTATTTTAAAAATGATGGGGTGAGTGTTTAATAAATGATGGAGTGTGGATAGTTCAACCCATAAAATAATTGTACAGTTATGGATTTGTGTTTGTAAATAGTAGTACGTCGTGTGTTGCACAATATTTTATATGCATAGTCATTAAAATATTTTAATAATGATATATTATTTAATATAAATGTATTAATACTTTTAATATAAACATTAATACTTTTAAGAATATTACAATCAATATCTTATATTGAATAAACAACTAATACATATACCTTATTAGTATGCAACTAATACTTTGAAAGTAATTATGTATTAAAACTGCACATGTAATATCTTAAGAGTGTAAAATTGATACTTTTTTAATATACAAGTGAGTATATAACTGATACGTAAAGGTATCATGTGTTTCTATTGTTCTAAAGTTAACAAAGTGAGTATATAACTGAGAATAAACACAAAAAAATAAATTAGGTATTATCAACCTCAAGAGTATACAACTGATATCTATCATTGAATCATAAAATATGAAACCAAGCGCGCATGAGTGCACAACAAATTAGGTATGGGCATGCATGATGACACATGGGGTATGCAAGTTTTGACGATCTTTATATTGAAATCTTAGTCCAAAAAAAATCAAAATTTAGAGGAATAAATTACATTTACATGATTTTACAATACAAAAATTGTGTGAGACGATCTTACAAATTATTTCTATTCGTCTCACACGGTTCAGAGGTTGGGGGTTGAATGAACCTCTATCTATTTTTCAATTTTTCTTTATCTTAAGCAAAACGGTTTGCAAGTTATCGCTACTTGCAGCACTGCTTGAATGCAGCAGCCTAACACTTCAGAGTTTTGTGCGCAGTTGAAAATGTGTAGATAGAGTTTTAGTATGCAAAGTTAACTTTTAACTAGAGAGTTAGAAGACTAGATATGAAAAGCACAAAAAAGCATGTAATAAGGCATAGATATATGATGGCTTCCACGGAGGTTTCTTTCATTTCCTTTTGGAAGGTTTGTGGTCATAAAGCTTACCGCGATGGAGGTTTCTTCCTTTCTTTCTCCGTACATAGAGAACGTATAAAGCGATAAATGCAACAAATAAACAAACACAAACTTTATAGAGGTTCGAAGACACGTGGTGTAATCCTTCAACGTCATCTCTTCTCCTTCATAAGAGGGAAATCTATTAAGCTAGGTTTGAATTACAAGACTTGTTCCTAACAAACTTTGTCTAATGAAAACACCTACTGAAGTCCTTACTCCCATTTAGGTTTCAGCGACTAAACAAGTTTCACCCACACATGGATTTGCCTAACTCACATAGGGTATTATCATTCCTAGGACTAAAAGACACAACAATTATATAATTCTATCAACTGTGGACACCTAAAACAACCCACGCACCCAGCATAAGAGGTTAAAGAAACAAAAAAGATCTTCAACTATGTGAAGCTAAGTCTTCAAATGATCTTTTTGTTGATTGAGGACTTACTTCGAGGTTGGGTGACTGAAAACACTTTGATCTTTATAGGCTTTGAAATTTTTGTAAGCTTATGTTTTTTGCAAGTTTATAGTAATGTTTCCAACTTCACTCTTCATCTTTATATAGATGTAGAAGTGTGCTAGTTGAAGGCAACACACTCCATGCATGTCTTTGTCTTTGTCCCTCTCTTGCCGCACTAATTTGATTTTCAATAAATGAGTTTGATCCTCAAATGTCCTTGAGTTGATCCTTTTGTGCCAGCTTCTTGATCCTCCTAATCATCGTAGTATAATCTCATTAATGTCCACCTGCAGTGTGTATGTTAAGACTTTGTCTTCATGCTGCAGCGTCATTAATGCGACTATCCTAATTGTTGCAGCTTTGCAGTTTGTTCAGACGCAAGTGGAAGCACCGCATTAGTCTTCGTACCTTGACTTTTATTGCTTTTCTTAATAGTTTAATTTGAATAGGGCCAACTACAATCACAACTGAAGTTCAACCTTGTATTTCAGTCTTGCAGCAGTCTTTCATTAATTACTTGGTTGATCTCCTACAAAACATCTTCAGTTGCTGCAACTTATTTAACGTGCTACTATAAGGCTTCTGTTGCAGCAATCTTTCTTACAGCATGCAGCTTGCAACATAATTTTTCGAGAAAACTTCTATCTCCTGAACATTTGTATTTTCAAGCTTTCAGCGATGATTTCGATACAACTTGCAGCGATGTTTTACACTAGGACTTTTTCGATAAAAACTAAGTACACTACTTATTACAAAAATGAGTACTCTAAATTCCTAATAGATACAAATGTTTTGTCTCATCAAAATCTAGCACATTTAATTCTTACAATTTCCCTACATAAGACAGATTGAATTTATCCACTAATCAAATAGATTTTCACAAATTGTATATGAATTGTGAAATGTGGATTGTAAGTTGATTCGTCTCAAATAAGATGATTTGGGAGATGATGTGATATAAATCTCACTCATTTTACAAATCTAATCATAGTGATTCTTCGGTGAAATCTTGTAGATGTGCCCGACTAATGTTTTCATATTGGTTATTATCTTATCATCCACAATAAAATCTATGAATGAAAGGTGAATAGAATAACATCCTACCAAAAATATAATGTTTTTTTTTTCTTTTTTACAAAATCATATTATTCTGTTCATATTTCAAAAAGTAGTCATCTCCCATGTGAATTATATCAAAATCACATAATATTTATGTAAACATAATAGTAATTGGAATTCAAAGTTAAATTAAATTTTCATATTTATTTATGATTATATATTATGATGTGGTATATAAATAAATTATAAATCACAAAAACTCAGGTGTAACCGTTGTTACCGTGTGACAGACACAATTATAGTAGGAAAATACACACTTGTAGTTGTAAAAGCCATATTTTTAGAACTCATGTTTATACATGTAAAAATATACTTATAAAACACATACTTATAGTTGATAAACACATTCTTATACATGTTGTGGTTCTTGGCGAAAGCATGCATATTGGCATGGAAGAAGAAATTCATCTTTTATGCTAAGTGTTAGAAAAGTTGGGTTAAGAGTTGGCAAAATCGCGAAATAAAAGAAAGAAGAAAAAGTGTTTAGTGGAGCTTAACCAAAGTTGTTATTTCACTTAAAGAAACGTGTATCTACTTGGATGAGAGAGAATCTATTATATTGGTTGAAAAGAGCATTTCGTAAGCTGATGTGTATAGTCGTTATGTTCGGTTATCTTGGAGTCTGTGCCGTTGGATCAACATGCATCGGGGGGAGTTTTGAGCGTCGATCTTTGAAGATCTATATCTCGCGCAATTCTGAACCAAATCAGTTGATTCTTGTTTCTGCAGCTTCTATATATATTGTACTTTCAGTTGAGTAAATGTATTAGTTTTATCTTGTTGTAGAGAGAGAGTTTCTAGAACGAGAATAAAAGAGTTCATTCATAGAGAGAGTTCTCGATCCTGAGTGTTGATCTGTAATTTGTGTGTGTGTGTGTGTGTTTCGATTAATAAAGGCGTTTGATCTTGTCCCGTGGATGTAGGCACATTTGCTGAACCATGTAAATTGGTGTTCTTATTTTGTTGAATCGTTTTCTTTGATTCTGCATTTGTTAGGGTTAGGCTGATTGTGTTGGGTGATCTTTGGTAGTTCTGGGAAGTAATTCACGACAAGTGGTGCCGTCTGTGGGAAGCTGTCACCACCAAACATGTCTTCAGCACGATTTGATGTGGAAAGATTTTCAACAGAAAGGACGATTTCGGTTTGTGGAGGATCAAAGTGAAAACACTGCTCATTCAACAAGGTTTGGGATTGGCACTGTATAGAGAAGGTGTTCTTCCTGACTCGATGAGGGTCGAGGAGAAGGTGCAGATTCTTGAAAAGGCACAGAGTACACTCATTTTATGCCTTGGTGACAAAGTCCTGCGAAAGGTTTCAAAAGAAGTCACTGCTCAGGGAATATGAGAAAGGTTAGAGAACTTGTACCTTGTTAAGACTCTTGCTAATCGTATGTACATGAAAAAGAGGCTATATGCATTTAAAATGGTTGAAGATAAGCCTGTATATGATCAGATTGAGGAATTTAGCATGATCATTGATGATCTTGAAAACCTGGAAATTGATCTTCTTGAGAAGGATAAGGCTTTAATGCTATTAGGTGCATTGCCTAAAGTCTATGAACATTTATGTGATTCCATACTGTATGGGAGGCAACATGCCTGACACTTGATGAGGTGATCACAGTCTTAAGGACTAAGGAGTTGTCCAAGATAGGTGAGGGGAAGTCCAGCACTACAGGAGAAGGATTAGCTATCAAACATAAGCAGCAAAGGAAAACCTCATCAAAGAAATGAATCAAGCAGCAAGGTAAGAAAGATGAAAATCTAACTCAAGAACAGAAGGAAGATATAGAGCAGCAGAAATGCTTTCATTGCCACAAGCTAGGCCACTTCAAGAAGGACTGCTTGAAGTGGAATAAGCTCAAACAACTGAAGTTTCAACTCCTACATCAGGTTATGAGTCTGCAGAGGTATTGGTTGTCATATCCCAAGATATTGATCAAGAATAGGTCTTAGACTTTGGGTGCTCTTTTCATATGACACCCTTTAAAGAGTGGTTTGACAAACTCATCCTAAACCATGATGGATCTATTATGCTGGGGAACAATCAAACATGCAAAACAGAGGGTCATGGTACAATACCTCTAAGAATGTTTGATGGAGTGACTAGAATTATCTTAAATGTAAGGTATGTCACTAATCTGAGAAGAAACCTCATATCCTTGGGAATGCTAGACTCTCAAGGATATTTTTTAAGTTTGAGAATGGACAACTGAAAGTAACCGAATGATCTATGGTTATCATGAGAGGATACAAGAGGCAAGAGCTATACTATCTTGATGAACATACTGCAGTAGGTGAACTGAACTCAGTAAAGGAAATGGATAAAATTGAGCAATGCACAAGAGGCTTGTCCATATCAGTGAAAGGGGATTGGTGGAATTACACAAACATAAGTTCTTTGGAAATGATAGGATATCTGGTTTGGACACTTGTGAATACTGTGTTCTGGGAAAATCTAGAAGACTCAGCTTCAAGACAAGCAATCACACTACAAAAAGAACCTTAGATTACATCCACTCTGACTTGTGGGGACCAGTTAGTACTCAAACAAGAAATTGAGGCAGATACTTCATGTCTATCATTGATGACTTCTTAAGAAAAGTCTGGGTAATCATTCTGAAATCTAAAGATCAGGCATTCCAGAGTTTCAGAGATTGGCTTGTGGAAGTTGAGAACACTACTGGAAAGAAAGTAAAGCATTTGAGGACCGACAATGGTCTTGAATACACCTCAAAACAATTCAACAAGTTTTGCAAAGATTGAGGGATCTCAAGACACAAAACTGTTCCAGGGACTTCCCAATAAAATGGCTTGGCTGAAATGATGAACCAAACTCTTCTGAACAAGGTTAGATGCATGCTTCTTAGTTCAGGTTTGACAAAGTCCTTTTGAGGTGAGGCAGTTACCATTGAAGCCTATTTGGTAAACAAATGTCCTTTTACTGCTCTACAGTTTAAGACCCCTAAAGAAATTTGAAGTGGTTCACCTGCAGACTACTCGGAATTGAAAGTGTTTGGTTGCCAAGCTTTTGTCCATACCAAACAATATAAGCTTGAAGCTAGAGCTCTAAAGTATGTCCTATTAGGGTATCCCAAGGGAGTGAAGGGTACAAACTCTGGTGTTGTGAGAAAGATTACCAGAAATGTCTTATAAGCAAGGATGTCATCTTTGATGAATCAAAAATACCATTGAAGAATGATGACCACACTTCTGAAACTCAAGAGAAGAGTGACACCTCAGAGCTTGAGGTGGAGCCTATGACAGTTACTGAAAATACGCAGCAAGAAGACACATAAGTGCAGAATGAGGTTCAGACTGATTCAAATGAGGATGAGCAGAATGATGACCAAATCATCAATTATCAGTTGGTTAGGGACAGAACAAGAAGGAATATAAGGCTACCTACTAGATTTGGCTATGCTGATAATGTCTATTTTGCTTTGTTGATTGCTCAGGATATTGATGTTGATGAACCAAGTAGCTACAGGGAAGCAGTCACTTGAAAGATGAAGGATAAGTGGATTTGAGTAATTTGGGAAGAATTGAATTCACTAAATAAGAACTCAACCTGGATTATAGTAGATAAACCAGGAAACAAGAAGCTGGTTGATTGCAAGTGGATTTTCAAGAAGAAATTAGAAGCAACCCAAGGAGAAAAAATAAGGTATAAAACTAGGCTTGTAGCTAAGGGCTTTACTCAGAAAGAGAGTGTAGATTACACTGAAATTTTTTCACCTATTGTAAAGCACAGTTCAATCAGAATCTTGTTGGCTATAGTTGCTCATTTTGGTATGCATTTACATCAAATGGATGTCACCACTGCTTTCCTACATGGTGAGCTTAAAAAGTCCATATACATGAAAGTACCTGAAGGTGTTGAGGTAAAGAACAAAGAAAGCAAGGCATGTCTGTTGAAGAAGTCACTATATGGATTAAAGCAGAGTCCAAGGCAATAGTACCTCATATTTGACCATTATATACACAAGATCAAGTTCTGCAGAAGTAAGTATGATGATTGTGTCTATTTTAAGCACACTCAAAAGTATCATTGCTATCTACTCTTGTATGTGGATGATATGTTGTTGGCCAGTACTGATATGAGTGGCATAAATGAAATCAAGGAACTTCTTAAAGCAGAATATGAAATGAAGGATTTGGGCTTAGCAAAGAAAATGCTAAGTATGGAAATTCAGAGAGATGAAGTTGATGGTTGCATAAAACTAAGTCAGACTAGATTATCTCAAGAAGGTTTTGGTGAGGTATCAAATGAATCAAGCCAAGAGTGTATCTATACCTATAGGGCTGAGTGTCAAGCTAAGCAAGGAGCAATGTCCAAAAGATCATTCTTAGAGATCCATTATGTAGAAAGTACCCTATGCAAATGTTGTTGGAAGCATAATGTATTATATGGTCCGCTGTAGACCAGATTTAGCTCAGCCTATGAGTATAATAAGCAGATATATGGCTAATCCAGGGTTAGCTCACTGGAACACTGTCAAACATATACTCAGATATTTGAATGGTTCATTGGAGTTGAATTTGGTATACAGAAAAGGAAAGGGGGGATGATCCAATTGTGGGATATGTTGACTCAAATTATGCTTCAAATTCAGACACAAGAAAGTCTACTATAGGATATGTTTTCACACTTTTTGGATCAGCAGTGAGTTGGAGGCTACTTAACAAACAGTGGTAGCCCTATCCTTTACAGAAGCAGAGTTTATTGCTTTAACTGATGCAGCTAAAGAGGCAGTATGGCTTAGGGGTATGCTAAGTGAGTTTGGACTTGTGCAAAATTATGTAACGGTACATTGTGACAACAACAGTGCCATTCATTTGGCAAAACATCAAGGTTTTCATGAGAAGACAAAACACATTGATGTTAGACTCTACTTTATCAGGGATTTAGTGGAGAAAGAGATTATCAAAGTTCAAAAGATCCCTACTGAGTTGAATCTTGCAGATTCATTCACAAAATTTGTGCCTCCAAACAAATTTCAGTTGTGCATGGAGCTTATAGGTTTGAGGGGAAAGGGATCTACAAAGATTACTTGAGTTGCAACAAATTCAAGAGGTGTAGCATGCTTAGCTAAATGTGGAGATTTGTGGTTCTTTGCTAAAGCATGCATATTGGCATGGAAGAAGAAATTCATCTTTTATATATGCTAAGTGTTAGAAAAGTTAGGTTAAGAGTTGGCAAAATCGCGAAATAAAAGAAAGAAGAAAAAGTGTTTAGTGGAGCTTAACCAAAGTTGTTATTTCACTTAAAGAAACTGTGTATCTACTTGGATGAGAGATAATCTATTCTATTGGTTGAAAAGCGCATTTCGTAAGCTGACGTGTACAGTCGTTATGTTCAGTTATCTTGGAGTCTGTGCAGTTTGATCAACATGCATCGAGGGAGGAGTTTTGAGCGTCGATCTTTGAAGATCTATATCTCATGCGTTTCTGAACCAAATCAGTTGATTCTTGTTTCTGCAGCTTCTATATATATTGTACTTTCAGTTGAGTAAATGTATGAGTTTTATATTGTTGTAGAGAGAGAGTTTCTAGAGCGAGAAGAAAAGAGTTCATTCATAGAAAGAGCTCTTGATCCTGAGTGTTGATCTGTAATTCGTGTGTGCGTTTCGATTAATAAAGGCGTTTGATCTTGTCCCATGGATGTAGGCACATTTGTCGAACCACGTAAATTGGTTTTCTTATTTTGTTGGATCGTTTTCTTTGATTCTGCATTTGTTAGGGTTAGGCTGATTGTGTTGGGTGATCATTTAAGAGTTCCGGAAAGTAATTCACGACACATGTAACATACATATTTGAATATATATCGTTGCACATGAGACGGTTTACATTTAATAAGAGACTAACTCTAGATTTCGGGAACAATAGTAATTTATATATACCAAAATTTACAAATAATATATAGATTTTGGGAATTATAGATAAATCATATTTATTTATAAGCAAGTAATTTTTATGGACTTCAGTATTATTGTGATCAAACATGCTTTGCGAAATAGGAATCGATGCCCAGCTTTTATTTTCTATTAGAAAAGAAGAGTTTATTATTTTTTATGCCTCGTAAGTTTGTCCATTTCGCAAAATCGGACTTTTTTATTTCGGGCTTTCAATTTTGCTCCGGAATTTTTTTTTCACCAATTTTGCCCTAATCAAGCCCGAAGTGCTATTTCGGGCTCAATTAGCATGTGAAGCGCACGTGACATCCTGAATTTTGGGTTTTCGGGGCTGATTTATCCGACAGTGGCCCCATTTATCTGATGTGGACCTATGAAATTAAAATTTTGCACTGCCACGTCAGCAAAATCAAACCAAAAAAAAAAAGGGCAAGTGTTGAGAAGAGAGAAAATTCCCCCAAATAGCAGAAAACCCTAGATTAGAGAAAAATCCCCCAATTCACCCCCCAAAATCGATCTTGGCTGAAAGAAGAAATACCCTAAATCCGAAGCACTAAGAATCCCAAATCGAAAGCCTACATCATTAGCCCAAATCGAAACCCTGAATCCGAAGGAAACTGACAGAAGAGATGAAGAGCTTGCTTGAAGATAGCGAAAAATGGGACAAAACTGAAGGGTAGTTTCCAGAACCCGAATATGGTAAGTTACTCTTCCTACAAGCTGACTGAGTGTTTTCCTCAATGAATGTGTATTTTAGAGTTTAGTGATGATAGAGTAACTTTATATCAAAATGTTCATGTGGTCTAGATATGAAGAATCTTTTTGTTTTTTTTTTTTTGTTTTACTCCAAGTTTGAAGCTTTTGATGTATGTGTTGATTGATGGTAGACATGTAGGGCTCAACATGCTGTTTTTGTTTTTTGGATGAGTGGGAATATATTGTATTGTGCTCCATTGTTTAATGTGTAGTGTGGTCCACCATGTGTTAATAGTGGAAAACTGAGTTCTTGTCTTATTAGGGGTCAACAAATAAATGACACACCTTAATTGATTGTTCTTTGGTCTTTATTTGCTGGTGAACAGATCCACCATTTCAATTTATTACATTGGCTATTCACTATGAAGGTGAATTTATTACCCTTCCAAGGAAAGAGTATAAGGGGGGTAGTGTAATTAAATATGACTATGTAGAGCCTTCTAAACTTACCTTAGAGGACTTGCATATATTTACTAAAGTAGAGCTAGGTGAGTACTTCAGAAGGTTCTATATGATACAAAATGGGGGGTTTAGGCTACTTTACTCAGATAGTTTATTGAAAGAATGGGGAGAAAAACGCTTAAATGTGAAGGTGTGTAATGTATACTGTGATAAAATGGATAGAATAGATGGGTATGATTCAACTGGTGAGATGTTGTTTAATGATTTCCCTGAGCTACTGGGTAAGATTCCTGAGGTAGTGGGTAATGAGGAAGGGTTGGATGATCTAATTGATGATGTTGTTGAAGAATTAATTGTTGAGGATGATAATAATGATGATAGGTTGGATGATCTAATTGATGATGTTGTTGAAGAATTAATTGTTGAGGATGATAATATTATTAATGAAGAAGAGTATAATTTGAATTCTAAATCTGAAAATGGTAATGAGAATGAAAAGAATGGTGATTTAGGTGGGGCAGATAATAGAAGAGGGAATGGGGATGGTGAGAATGAACCAAATGCACCAAATGAACTTGCTGATTCTTCTGATGATGATTTGCTTGGTGATGGGGTGACTTTTGATGAACAGAAAGATTCTGATGGTGATGATATGACACCTACTTTTCTTATCTTCAATTCTGAATGCATTTATGACCCTGAGTTCTCTGTTGGACTGACTTTTAGCACTAGGGAAGAGTTTAAGAAAGCTGTGAACTCTCTTGCAATTAAAACACATAGATCTATAAAATTCACTAAAAGTGATCCTAATAGATGCTATGCAATATGTACTGATGAGAAGTGCAAGTGGAGGGTCAATCTTAGGAAGATAGAAGGTGAGAACATTTTTAGGATTAGAGTGTATAATGGTAACCATACTTGTCCCACCACATACAATGTGAAAAATGTAAAATCAAAGTGGTTGAGTGAGAGGTACATGAGCAAATTTATAAGTGATCCTAAGAGAAGGGTGCAAGGATTTAGGCAGGATATCATTGAAGAAATAGGGTGTAGTGTGTCCAAGGAAACAACCTATAGAGCCAAGAGAAGGGTATTGAAGATGATAGAAGGGAATCCAGATGCCCAATATGCTAAATTGTGGGATTATGCAGAGGAATTGAGAAGAACCAACCCTATGTCTACTGTCATCTTAGGAACTGAGGAAGATGAAGATGGGTGTGAGAGATTTGACAGATTTTATGTATGTTTGGGTGCAATGAATGAAGGGTTTCATGCAGAGTGTAGGCCTATTATAGGGGTTGAATTGGGGGATTTTTCTCTAATCTAGGGTTTTCTGCTATTTGGGGGAATTTTCCCTCTTCTCAACACTTGCCTGTTTTTTTTTGTTTGATTTTGCTGACGTGGCAATGCAGATTTTAATTTCATAGGTCCACATCAGATAAATGGGGCCACGTCGGATAAATCAGTCCGAAAACCTGAAATTTGGGATGTCACGTGCGTTTCACGTGCTAATTGAGCCCGAAATAGCACTTCGAGCTTGATTTGAGCAAAATTGACGGAAAAAAATAATTTCGGGACAAAATTGAAATCCCGAAATAAAAAAGTTTGATTTTACGAAATGGACAAATCTACTGGGCACTCAGAAAAGAATGCACACTTGTCATTACTTATTAGACCTTAAAATAAAAAGGTCGAATCTAATTGTTCATCTTTTTTCCCCTTATATAATGCATTTTAAATTTTTTAATAATGAGAAATTGTATATACATGCATCGATTAGGTATATACATGCAATTAAAAAACTTGTTGTAAAATATGTTGTCCTATAAAACAATAAACAATCAACAATATAGAAGAAACAAAATATAAAGAAAATAAGACAAGATTGAGAAGACGATTTTATTCATCAACCATCATTCCTTTGAGTACAATTATATATATACAAAAATATGAATCTCAAAGGTCATAAGAGATGAAAGGTTTAAAGGAGTAATGTCCATAATAATGATAATTTATAACACTCCCCCTTGGACATTACGTCTTGATGTACATGCTTCGTTAAAAACTCGCTAGAAAAACCCAGTGGGAAAAAACTAGACGAGAAAAGAGTACATGACATACAAGATCTTAATGTGTTACACTAGCTGCCTCGTTAGAAACCTTTAACTAAGAAAACCCTGTGGGAAAAAACTTAGTCAAGGAAAAAAGAGTACAACGCTGGTCTTCAGGACCTAACCTTTAGGGTTAAATAAGTATAACTAATGGTCTTCAAGACCCAGCATTTAGGATTATTTAACGCTCCCCCTTAAGACAACAATCTTCCATGCCCACACATTCCAATATCATGAGCATATTTTTCAAAAGTAGATGTAGGTAGGGAATTTAGTGAACAAATCTGCAAGATTGTTACTAGAGCGAATTTTTATATAATTTCACAACTCTTCTGGAGTTCATGAACTGTGTTAAATTTCCTTTTCACATTCCCGCTACACATTTATGCAATACTAGTTGCATTATCCTCATAAATGACTTAGAAATATAAAATATTTACTAATACCACATGACTCACAAATCTATTTTATAATTATTTTTAATCATACACATTTTCATGAGACATCATATAATAATAAGTGGTTTGAAGAAATGGTAATCAAAATTTGTTTAGCATATTTTCTTGAAAATGTAATATCTCCATATAGAAAACTTAATTAGTTTGTGTTTTAACATCACGAAGATCATCAGATATATAAACCAACATGTGAATAATCCACCAAAACTTATTGTAAAATAAACAAGATAACATGAATTTTGAAAATACCGAAATATAGTTAATGATAATTCAATATATTGGAGGAACACTAAACCTTTACTAGTAGATTTATCATAATACAAAATCTGATCTATTTTGAAGGATAAATTAGAAGTGAGGAACTTCAGGTCCTATATATACTCAAAAGTTTCTACATATTTAAATGAGTTCCTGCTCACTTCAAGAGATATCGATTATTTTATTTAGTCGACGAGACATATCCATGTAAAATCTTTCCAAAAACCTTCTTAATTCGCGTAGGTTGATTAGTGTATGAAAATTTCATCAAGGAAATACTCGATCTGCAAGTCGAGACAATGATTGATTTTACCTAAAAATTTTATTTCAAAGTCAACTTTTAACTTCAAACTTGTTTCTTCAGTTAATATATAAAAATGATATAATATTTATCTAATATTTGCATCATTTTATAATCACTCAAGAAAATGCATCATTATTTGAATATAATCCTTCTTCAGGAAGAATTCACTTATTTGAATAAATATTTGCAATTAAAGATTTCACTTACTTGATTTGTATCGAATTCTACACAATGAATGTAGATCACCTAATAATCTTTATAATTTGATATGTATTACAATTCTCATTTTCCTCATTAAGAGATTGTAAAATCTATCAGAGATTCTCAAATAAATAATCATAACTAAAGTTACAATAGCAATGTTTATCAGATGCATTTTTCAATTTATATTTGCTGCCAGAGATATTAAGTAGTGGAACGTTATATCATTCATAATAGAAGATGTGTTTGATCAAACTCAACAACAGGTCTCTACGGGAACCCTTGAACTACTAGCCTCGCTTTGTACCTCATTATTCTCATTTATTTTCCGTACAAAAACCCATGAATATCCTACAGGGATAACATCCATAAGGGTATGCACGACAAATTCATACACTTTTATTTTGTTCAGCGAGTCTAGTACGACCTCAATTGCATCATTTCATCTTACCCAATTTGAGTTCTTCTGACACTCAGCCATTGACTTGGGTTCTGGATCCAGATTATCTTTATAGATGATAAGAGCAATTTTGGAGGCAAGTATGTTGTCGACAACAATATTTATATATTGAGTTTCTCCTATATCTATAATATTAGTTGCAACTTTGATATTTATATCAACCAGATCCTTATCATTTCCCAAAAAATATTTTGATCTGGTCGTTCCACAATCCTAGTGTTTTGATTATTTTGTGCACGTGCATAATTACTAGGATTTTTCATCTTTGGGATGAATCTCTTTAGGAGATATTTGGAGTGACTGAACATTTTTGTTAGATTTTGTTTACCGCGGATTTTTATATAGGCCTTTTACGTTTCAGGCGTAGAGTTACATCAGGTATATTTGTATAGCGGATATATATGATTTTGTCAATCCTTTATGATAAGTAAACATATCTGGCAGATTACTTGCTAAATACTGCAAGTTAATTTTTTTGTGAACTTCCAGTTCAGTTTCACTAGTGCGTGAATCTAAAATCTATCGGCATTCTTCTAATCATTGGCTATTATATGTCTTCCCCTAATGCCGATAAATATTTTATAAATTTATATTATATAATGGGCACGCACTAATTGTAGAGTAAAATATTCAAGATATGCAGATGAGCGAACTTGAATTTAGAGAAGCAACATGCAAAAATGCATGAGTCCAAATGAAATTAGTAAGTTGGACTTTTGTAGCAAAGGTCTAGAGAATTGATATGTTTGATCAATGATTCACCTAGACCATATCAAGTGTGGATGTAATGAATCGAATGCTCCACTTTAATTGTCATAGAATAATCATCAAATGCTTTCAATATGAATTCATCTGACATTATCCACTCTAATGCTCCACTTTAATTGTCATAGAATAATCATCAAATGCTTTCAATATGAATTCATCTGACATTATCCACTCTAATGGAACTAATTGGATAAATCAGAAAATTGGGCTCTCTATTCAGTAACTATGACAATAAATCTTGTGGAAGCTTTATTTATGGTGGATATATAATAAACACATAGGACCACCTAGTGGAGGTATCAATCATGATCATATATGACTTATCAAAATGGTCATGATGCTAGATGAATTGGTTTACATATATTTCCATGAATTCATTCAAGAAAAATAGGAGATAAGGAGGTTTGAAGTATATATAATACAATCCAGAGGAAGAATGGAGTTTATGAACTTCTTTCCACCATGTTGTGGATGGAGTTACTAAGAGATTTCTACATTATTCTCATTATTTGTTCAATGTGAAATTAGTTGTTTCAATATAATGTGTGTAAAATGAAGAAGGGTACATTTAGATTGTAAATAAACAACATATCTTTAATTCAGTACCCATAGGAGAATTAATGAAGCTCTACCGGAGCCTACGACTAAGAGATCATCATCTGCAATTGTACTAACACCTTTTTTTTTTTTTAGCCAACATCAGTTTGTATATTTTTGTCATTGAGTGCACAAGTCTTTGGTAATTTTCTGAATAATCTGAAGATAATTATCCATGATTTATAAAATGGAAAAGAGATACATAGTTTCACAAAATAATCCACCTGGGATATCAACCTTTTGTTCTAGTCACAAGTATAGTCAGCAGGTTGTTGTGGAGTTGTAATAGTGGAATTATAAAACTTAACCAAGACTGATCAAAATGAGCACACAAACTTGTTTTATAGATGAGAAGTAAGTGCTTAATTTAAATTGATAGAAATTAGAATGGTAATTGAAGGATAGGCAACCAACCCACAACTAATATACTTACCACATCATGTCTAGCAATGTTAACAAAGGGCTGATTATTTTGGATGAAATGCCCACGTTGACTAAAGTTTGGATCGCACCTTCTCAAAATATAAATCCTTTGATTCACTTAAATGATTATAGGATGGAAACATCTACAAATGTCTTTAGTTGGTTTATTTCCTAAATTTGAATTTTCTTTTGTTGATCAATAACACACAACTCAATGTCACGTAGCCTCTTAACTTATAAATGGTAACTAAAAATAAAGCAGATATAGTATTGAAAGTACATTGTTTACTCTAAGGCAAAATACTTCCATGATTACCTACAAGAGCAAGTATGTTCTACCACAAGCCAAAACTTATAGCGCACTAGTAGATAATGTACAAATATATTATTATGATGTACTTATTAATAGCAACAATTCAAGTTAAACGTATTGGAACTTTGAAGTTAGGAAGTCATATTTCTTTCCAATATTTTACCATGTTGATATATTTATCAACTAATATCATCAGATCAATAAAGAAGATTACTAAACAATGAGTAAAATCATTCTTAAGACTATCGAATCAGATCGTAATCATAATAATATAAATTAAAGATACTTTGATTGATCAAATAAAACTACCTTGTAGGAAATACACGATTATTTCCTAGGGCACAACTCAGATTCGGTAGATGATCGTGCTGATAACGTGTTGTCAAATATGTTGTCCTATAAAACAATAAACAATCAACAATATAGAAGTAACAAAATATAAAGAAAATAAGACAAGATTGAGAAGACGATTTTATTCATCAACCATCATTCCTTTGAGTACAATTATATATATACAAAAATATGAATCTCAAAGGTCATAAGAGATGAAAGGTTTAAAGGAGTAATGTCCATAATAATGATAATTTATAACAAAACTAAATAAGAAATTGTACGTAGTGCATCGATTAGGTAATGGAACAATTATTTAATGCGTCATTCTAAGCACACTTTTGGCTTTTACTTGCAAGTTGTGATATATATATATATATATATATATATATATATATATATATATAAGTGGACAATATCCTGCATGTATTAAAATATTATTTAATCTTTATTCTTAATTAATATTTTGGGCAACATATTTATTCATCAATTATTACTTTTATTATGTATTAGTACACCATCTGATGAGCGATTTATTATTTATTATGACAAATATGATTTATAATAATATAATAGAATTATTATATCAAATAATTATTTATGAGTTCTTATCATTTTGAAATATGTATAAAATTCCGTATTTTTTTCTGGAAACATCAATATTCAACAATTAGATCCAAAAACAACAACAAAAACAAGAACAACAAAAGTAAACACTAATAATTTTATGCTTTTGGGTTTTAGTTGTAAATTATATTAAGAAGTGATTAATTATACTAGCTAATATGTTTTGTTCCTTTATTCTTAGAATAACTTTTTAGAATTTGTAAATAATTTTCTGCATTATTTTTGGACAGGTTTATTCAAAAACACAATATGTATTCCAAAATATAGTTTACATTTAACAAATGTAGGTTTCAAATTAATTCTACATTTTAAAACTGTATTTTTTAAAAAATTTTGGACCATTTAAAAAAAAATTAGAGCATATTATCTCTAAAAAAAATTATATTCATTATATCTCTTTATTTGAAATAATTATTTAATATTTATATTAAAAAAGTTATTCAATTTATCAATTTTTATATCTTACACGATTTAATATTGCACATATGTTTGAATTAATTTTAAGATTTTATTAGTCGATTTTTGTTAGGCTTAATCTCACAATCTTATTATATTATTATTAATTTTACTTTCAGATTTAATTATTATTTTAATATTTTCATAATAACTTTTAAACTTTAAACATTTTACAACCTTTCAATAAAATGAAATTCATATTTTAAATCTATTTTCCACATTTATATATTAAATTATAAACTACTCTTCAAATCTTTTGATTTTTAGCAACGTTACTTTCATAATTTAATCATATCATTAAAATATAATCACATCAATCAAAATAGTTTCTTTTATATCATCTTTACTCCTTTATCTAAAGTAGAAGATAATTTATTATATAAGATATACTAGTATGGGACTCGTGAAATACACAGGAAAAATTAAACTTAAACTTAATAAAATTAGAAAATTTTAAATATTATCCCTATATAAGAAAAATATATTTATGGTTTTGTACAATAAGTGTAACGTAATTTAGTATAAAATATAGTATAATATGATTAATGTATTATTAAATTGTTAAAATGTATTTGTGTTTGTTAAGGAATATAAATATTTTTTTATTTTCTTAAAAATATTTATATTGTTGTGTTTATTATATTATTCAACATTTCCATTAAACTTTTAATTTTTATTTTACTGTTAAAGTTTAGAATAATTTGAATTTTCTTTTCAATTAAATGATAAAAAGATAATACTTGAAATATAATTTTCAAATAAATATCATAATTTATTTTAAAACATATATGTGTAAAAATAGATATTCAATTCATTAATTACTAAATTTAATTTGAATTATTTTTTTATAGCCAACCATTCTTCATTTTATGTTTTATTTTAAATATTTATAGTTTTGTCAAATTATTTAAAATATATATATATATATTTAAACCATAATATATATGTTATTTTATAAATATTGCTAAAATTCTATATTATTTAGTAACGTTTTTATAAAAATATTACATTAATTTCATTAATTAGCCATATCAATATTATTTATTTTCAAACTACATTACAAAAGAATTTATTTTAAAAAGTTATTATAATGAGAAAATTACATAGGTGATCTTACTTTTACATATATAAAGATTAACACAAATTTGTAGTTTGATTTTTATTTTTAACTTTTAGAATAGTTTGGATTTTCTTTTCAATTAAATGATAAAAAATAAAAGTTGAAATTTAATTTTCAAATACAAGTCATAATTTATTTTTAAATACTATATGTGAAAGAGTTAATCGTCAATTCATTAATTACTAAATTTGAATTATTGTTTTAATCATACCATCTTCATTTTATTTTTTAATATTTATATTTATTTTTTTTCAAATTATTTTAAATTGTCTATATTTAAAATATAGCATATGTTATTTAATATATCTTGCTAAAAATCAAATAAATGTCATAATTTATTTAGTAATGTTTATTATAAACATTACTTTAATGTGATTAATTAGCCATGTGTAGAAATGAATTAGATGAGTGTTGGAGTATTAGAAATGAACTAGGTGAGTGGTTGAGTGAAATTACCCGTTTGGGTATTTATGAGTGATCGCGTGACGGTCTGTGTACTGAGCTTATGTTGGGGATAACAGATTGTATTGACCCCAATGCATATTTTATAGTGGTCGTGTGGCAGGTTTGTTTAATAGGGTGTACTGACCCTACTGAGTATTTTAGAAATGAATTAAGTGAGTGCTTAAGTGTTAGAAATGTTCACCAGCTTCTTCTCTTCTTTCTCGAGCAAAAATAGGATTTGGTTTAGTGATTGTGGGTGGCCCTTCAGTAATCACATACCACATTTCATCGTGCATGGCCCAGAGATGTGTCTGCATTCTGATTTCCAATCATTATAGTTTTCAACAGTAAACATAGGAAGTTTAGCCTGCATAGAGTCCATGTTTGAAGAAAAGATACAGAATACTTTAACGCAAATAGCAGGAAAATGGTCTCGGGTAGATTTGGGTAGGCAACCAGACGAGTTGATTTTTAACCCAACCCGCTCTAATACCACTTGTTGGTCCTTATTGGTTACAGAGGTTCGGGGGGGGGGGGGGTGAATTAACCTCTCTTTCTTTTTTGATTTATACTCTCTATTGTTGTAACCTGATGTAAGCTATTGATGCTTATAGGAGTTTGACGACTATGCGTTCAGCTTGCAGCAAACTTGTCACTACAGCCTAGCACTTATAGTTTTTATGCACAACGGAATTGTGAAAGTAATAGAGAGTTCAAAAAGTATACTAATCTCTTAACTAGAAAGTTAACATATTAGATCACATATAAGCACAACAATAAAGCCATAAATATGCATGCAACAGATGAATGTTGAAAGCAGTAAATACACACATGGTTTTATAGAGGTTCGAAGATAGTGTAATCCTTCTACGTCCTCTCTTCTCCTTCACAAGGAGGATATCCACTAGGAAGATCAATATAGATTTACAGGACTCTTTTCCTAACTATAATCAACCTAAGGATGACACAATCTACTAAGTTTCTTACTTCCTCTCAAGGTTTCAGCAAACCGACAGGATCCGCACAAGATGTTAATCTTCTTAAGGATCAAAACACATAGTAAGGAATAGCTCTTATCAACTGTGGACACCAAAAATAAACAACCTAAGCACACAAATATAAAATGGTTAAATAAAAGATTTCTTCAATTGTGGTGAAACAAGAGCACTCCAAAAGATCTTCAATGTTGGAATGCTTGCTTCTAGGTTGAGTGAGACTGAAAATACTTGTTATCCTTTTGCTTTGATGATCGTTGTAAGCTTGGATATCATTATGGGATTCTTGGATTTTCAGTCTTGTGTTCTTCAGTTCCACTCTCCTCTTTTATAGATGGTGTAATGCACCAGTTGAAGTGTGTACATTCCACATGTCCTCATTTTAGCTCTTGTCTTCATGTTGCATCATCCTATCCGTTGATCCATTCATGATCTTCAAACTTGTCCTTCTAGTTGATCTGGATGGCTAGCATTTCTTCTCTTGATCTCCTTTGATTCTTCATACTGGTCAGCATTTAATGTGCACCTGAAAAGGTAAAGATATGATCCTCTTTAAGCTCCAGCATCATTAAATGCGGTTGTCCTTTATTGCAGTTTACTGGCAGTTGCTCAGGCCAGGTGGCAGCTCTCCATTTGCTCGCCATCCTTGAGTTTGTCCTTTTGTAACGGCTTGTCGTGCACTGCAATGACAACTGAGATTGATATCCTGATATTCTTTTAGCATGCAGTGGATATTGATAACTTCGATGTTGATCCACATGCAAGACTGTTTCAGTTGCTGCAACTTATTAGTGAGTGTTGCATCCAGAGATACTGCGCCTTGTAGGTTACAGCCTCTAACGTGCATCATGCAGTAAAAACTTTCCCTCTCGAAATTCTTCTAAGTGAGGCTTGCTGTATGCAGACTTCTTCTGATCTTGTTGCTTACAGTTTGCAGTGATTAGTTTCAGTAGAAGACTTCATAGTAGGGTTTTTGCTACTTATTGGATTACAATAGGAATTTATAATAAATGCAGTAAGGTTACAACGGTTTTGTCTCATCAAAATCTAAATATTTTTCTTCTTACACATGGCTAAACCAAAAGAGCACATTGGGATGCATTGAAATCAATTTTTAGATACATTGGTGGCTCAATTGATAAAGGTCTTTTATGCATCAGAAATAAGGATAGAGAGCATCAACCGATTGAAGGGTTTGTGGATTCAGATTTTGTTGGAAATCAAGATACTCGGAAGTCACTCACTGGATATATGTTTACTCTATATGGCACAACAATTAGTTGGAAATCAATCTAATAACCAATGGAAACCTTATCAACCACAAAAACAGAATTTTTGGCAATGATAGAAGCATTTAAAGAAGCTATATGGTTGAAAGGCATGATGGAAGAACTAGGGGTGCAGCAAGAAGTCATAACCATACATTGTGACAATCCAAGTGCAATTCACCTATCAAAACACCAAGTTTTCCATGAGAGATCAAATCACATAGATGTTAAACTACACTTTATAAGAGACATTATTGATGAAGGATCAATCAGTGAAGAAGGTTAGCACCAATGAGAACCCGGCTGACATGCTAACCAAGTCCAAAATTTCTTCATTGCATGAACCTAATCAATGTTCGTGCATGGGCATAACTGGTCCCAAACCAGTTAAAATGGAGTGAGATTAAGTGTTCACCTTCTTGAGCCAAGGTGGAGGATTGTGAGTTAGATGACTCATGCAAGCTGAAACAATATGCATTGAGGTGTGAAGTATTATCATAACCGGAATCAGAAATAAAAGAACCGGTCGAATTAGAGGTGAACCGGCCAATTTCCCAATTATGGGCTGCATGGGCCATTCTAGGGCAAAATTAGGGTTCTGCAGATCAAATCACAAAATCGACTCTAGATTTGTTTCTATTTTCAAATCATATCTTAGGGCTTTTGTTAAAGGTTGTTAGACGAATCCAATTTCATATAAATTGTAAGATTTGGATAAGGATTGCTCCAGATTACATTTTTTAAGGCTCCATATAAACCCTAATTTTGTAAGTTTTAGGGATTTGAGTCATTTTGTACTTCGTGATCAAATTAGTGGATGTGTTTCTCTCTCTCGTGGATGTAGATCAAGTTTACTTGGTCGAACCACATAAATCGTTGGGTTTGATATTTATTCTAGAATTTTCTTTTTTGAGTTCTAGGGTTAGGGTTTTGATATTGCATGCAAAACTCAATCTGAATTAATTGCAAGCCAACTAATTATTTTGAATCAGAATTAAGTCTTGAACCAATATGTATCTATTTTATGAAAATTTGGGACGCTTTTAAAAGAACGTCAATATATTTGTCAATTTAGTGACGCTTTTACAACAATGTCATAAAATATAAAAGATTGTTGATGCTATTTAAAAAGAGTCGGATTTTAAACTTACAGTGACACAAATTTAATGACATATTTTAAAATGTCATTAAAAATAAGTGTACTTAGTGACATTTTTTTAAAACATCCTTAAAAATAAATGTTTAAAGTATAGTTGTTGACACATTCTTAAAGTGTCGAAATGACGAGAAATTGTAGTCACGCTTTTTCTGCTTGTATCACTAAAGCAGTAACATTTAATTTAATGTGTCATTAATTTGATGACACTTTATACTATGAGTTTATGAATGGATAATTTATTTTTGTTTTGACACATATTTGACTACGTTATCTAAAGATGTTGTGATTCTTGCAATTATGTGAGACGGATCACCCATAACCCATATTTCACACATCACATACAAATTTGTGGAAGTAGGTTAGGTTAATGGGTAAAAATGATCTGTCTCACAGAAATTATCCGTGAGACTGTTTCACATAAGTTTTTGTGTTCTTGCAAACACTTTTATTACTAGTGTTATTAATAATATGACGCTTAACAAAAAGTGGCTGCTAAGTGTTATTGTAAATTTTTTTAACTATTACGCTATTTATAACTGTTGCAATGTTGCAAACACTTTTATTGCTTGTGTCATTAATAATGTGACGTTGAATAAAAAGTGTAACGAAATATTTCATTACACTTTATTTCAAATGAAATCAACACCGTCTCAAAAAATGTATTTATATTTTCAAATTATTAATGTTCTTAAAATAAATATGGTTGTTTTTTATCAATTTAAAGACGAATCTATTCACAAAAGACAAAACTATTCAACACATGTCCAAATGAACTTCTCAAATACTTTTAGGATGTTGAAAGTGCAACAAAAAATATTTATAAGGTAAACTACAAACCATATAATTTCATTCAGATGACAATTTATAATATTAAGAAGAGATATATATATATATATATATCCAGGTGTATATGTATATATTGTAATATATAATTAAAACAATTAATATTTTTTAAAATTAAAATTATGTAAAAGAACATAATGGTAATAAAGTACGTACAGAATTAGCTTGGAGATAATCCAATTATTACAAAATAAAATTACTTTTAGTTTTAATATCTTTCTTAAATTGGGGCTTCAATTGAGGTTAATTTGACTCATTTCCTTTCATACTATATATATTCTCATCTTTAATTTGGGCTTCATATTAAATTCATTAATATGGTAGGAAAGCTTCTAATTGATACACATTGTGGCTCGAAATTAGGATATTGATATGGTAGGAATCATTTCCATATATGGAATGATGTTAGAATTATAAAAAGAGTAAGTCTCACGTCAGACCGTCTCACGGATCATTTCATGTGAGACGGATCTACCCATGTATTTGTTTACTATGTATTTTTAAATTTATAACATGTAAAATATATGTTTTAGTACTTTTCAATTTATTTGATTTTCATCTAATAACCTCTTTGTATACATGTATTCTATCTCTCTGCTTGAACGATTTCTTTATTTTGAGGGGATTGAATGATTCTAGCTACGAGAGTTATATGTCATTTGTTTAATTTTAGTTTGATCCTCTAATTTAGTTACGTTCTCTTTTTAATATCTTAAAAAGAATATTAATCAGTTATTCTATTTTTATTTTTTTATAATTGATGCTGGAAGTTAAATGGATCAAATGATCGATACAGATAAAGCATTTTCTTTGTCAAGATTCTTTAGATTACACCTGTTAAAAGATTATTTAATTGTAATGAGATTTTAGATTTTTGTTCTTGTTATTTAATTGTAAAAGTATATTGAACTTGTTCGGTTTAATTGAAATAAGCAATTGATTTATTAATTTAATATTTTGAATAAATACTATTTGTTGTATATCATTCAAATGTTGGGCCATTTTATAATAATGTATTTCATTTAAGGTGCTAGCTTTAGATAAATGTCATCAATTTAGCAACTAAAATATATATCTAAACGATTAATTGTTACTAATGTGAAGACATTTGTGGTATAAAATGTCACCAATTTTGGGGCAAATTTCAAAACTTTGTTGATTTCAATTAGGACGCTAATTAACAACCTAAAATGTAGATAGCATAGCCAATTTTAGTAAGTAATAGTCATGGGTCACCGATTTTAAGTACGTTGTTTGAAGGTTTTGTGGATTTAAGTGTTATAAATTTTATGACTTTAACTCTAAATTGTGTCATAAACTTAACAATGCTATTCGATTTAAACATTGTAAATTGTACTACTATTATCTTCTACAATGTTGCAGATTTAGCAACACATATTATAAAATATGTCGCTATTTTTGGTGACACGAATGATTAATGTTAGTAAGTTTTTACAAACTAGATCTAGTAAAATTGTGACGCACAATAGCATCGTCATTTTTAATATTAGTGACGTAATTTTTAAAAGCGTCACTAAATGAAGTTTACTCACACATAACTTTTGTGTTAGGAAAAAATTCATGACGGTAAATTTAACAACACAACTCGCAACACTTTTACTAGTGTGGGTAACTTTATGACGCTAATTAGCGTCATCGGTGGACTTGCCTGATAAGACAGGTTAATGAATCCCAATGGTTGACTCTTGTCCTTTGGGTTGCTTGTTTTTGGCTTCGGGATCGAGGTCTCATTAGCCGAAGAAGGCCCTGGCCAATCCACGTGGCTTGCTTGACGATCAAGTGAAAAAAAATAGCGTAACTAGATACCCATTTTGTTGTAGTGATTGTTATTTCAGCTTATTCAAAATGTATAACATTTTTATATTATTTTTTAATAATATTAATTTAAAAAAATACCGTGTAATACACGGGATCTATCTGTACTCCCTCCGAGAGCTTCTGCCCATACTTCATAACATAATCTTGGCCAAAGTTATGAATTAACTAAATTGAAATCAATTTGTATATTCATGGTTAAAACTAAAACGATCAAATAGAAAAAAATTGAAAAACTTTGGAATTTTTTTTGTAAGTAAGTGAATATATTATTAGAGACCATTAAAGTTATTTAGTAATATTAATCATACAAAATTTTGTTGTATACCACACCTCTTTAAAGATTGGTAAGGGAAAAGAAGCTTCAAAATTATAGATTTGTGGATTCATATGAAATTGGACATTTGCCATTAACCAAATGTGATCAAAATTTTCTTGAAAATGAGATGGAACGAAGGGCACTTGCTCTAGCAAAAAGGTTGAGTGGTACATTGCCTAGCCAATTAGTTTTGGCACCTTGTAATATAGGGTACGTTATGATTTACTAGTATAATATATTTTATATTATGTTAGCTTGACATTTTATTCTCATTGTTTGATTATTTAGCTTTCATTGGATCCTAACTGTCATCAATCCCCATAAAGACACTGTTCATTTGTTGGACCCACTTTATCATCGCTTGCATGATACCACATGGAAAAAAGTTGTTGATTTGTAAGTTTTAATTTCAGAATTTTAGTACATTATTACTATATTTTATGTTGGAGGTATGATATTTGTGTATATTAATTATCAAATTTTTATATCATGAAGGGCACTGCGAATGTTTAACATGGAAAATGGAAGGAATGTGAAAAAACAGCCCACATGGGAAGTAGTTAAGGTATGTATATTTGGGATGTAAATTTGTTGACACGATATCATAAATTGTGTTTCTTATCATTATTATATTATTAGGCACTTCATAGGGTATGGACGAGTATAGTTGGAGAAGATATTATATCTTATATTCAGCTTTTAGGCATTAATTATGCTCAATAAAAATGATTTGATTTGTATTGATAAAGAATGAACTGAAATGTGGGATTTCGAGCGTTAGATATTTTATCATTATTTTGTATGTAGGCCCCACTTCAACCTGATAGTGCACAATGTGGTTTTTTCGTGTTGCGATACATGAGACAACTTCTTGATGCTGGTGCTACTGCCGACATGACTTCATTGTTGTCGATTGTAAGTAAACAAACCCCTTCATAATTTTCTTACATATTTTGTAATTCATCAAGTTAAATAAAGTTGATTTCCCTTATATATTTACTTTTTCACAGTTCGGGAAGCTTAAGTGGACTAGAGCGAATATTGATGAAATGCATGTTGAATGGGCTGAATGCGTTCAAGAACATATAAATGGGTAGAATAAGGTGATAGTTAGCCACAAAATGATATATTATTGTTTAGTTTTAATGACCATGTTCTAATATTTATACTTCATGAATTTCGTATTGTTGGTATATTTGACAGATTGTGGTGAAATATGGAGCGAATGTGAAGTGCATGATGCTTTTTCGTGAAGACCATTTTATGAAAACTAGGTGATCTAACTTTTGTAAACATTTGCTCGTACTTAAAGTATTGTAGACGTAACATTTTATATTTTGAAGTGTTATGGATTGATATATTATGGAGGATTTGATGTCTTTGATATTAATGATATTATATTGGAGATTAATGTATTTTTGGTCTATATATTATTATAAAAAAATTCAGGATAAAATAATAAATATTTTTACAAAATGTGATTCAAAAAGACAACATATAAAAAGACAACAAAAAAAAAGCGTTGTTAAAAGTGTTGGGGAACACGACCAAAGACAACGGTAGTAAGCGTTGTCTTTGTAAAAAAAAGGAGGTTGTTGTTGAAGGGGTTGTTAAAAATATACGCTCAAAGACAACGCAAAAAAACCGTTGTCTTTATCATAAAAGATAACGCTTTCTTGCAACGTGATAGGTAGAAAATACATGCATTTAATTGTTGATTTAATTGGATTCTTATTATCTTTTATTTGATTGAATGCATTATTTTCATACCTATTTGGGCTTTTGAACTCGAGATACTTCATATGTTATTTTCTTGATTAATGTAGGAATTTTTGAAGTATTTTGAAGTTCATTGGGCCGAGACCCAGACGTAATAAAGATCAAAGAGAAAGCCCACGAATTAAAAGAAGCTCAAATGTTGAAAAATAAGTAAATGGGCTTATGCAAAGAAGCCCAGCAGCACTATGGAAAGAAGAAGCCCAATTGCACATCAACTTAATCCCCAAGTCAGGGGATAGGAGGGAGGACGGCAGTTTGGGAGGACAGCTTTGGGGAGAGAGGATTTTTCCACATATATTACTTTGTTTTATTCTATTTCTTGGATGGATTTGTCAATTACTTTTGTGGATCCAATCGAGATGACGATTGGCTAATTCTTCAATTCCGGTTAGCAGGGATGTTTTGAACCCAATTATCTTTCTATGTTTTAATTAATTACGTTTCTCCCTCTCGATGTTTGATTGGAATTGATTGTGTTATCTGTGATGAATGATTTCGATTATTGATACTTGATTTAGATTGATCACCTAGGTTAAGTGTTTGATAATTGATTGCTAGAATCTTAAATCATGAATCCTAATTGTTGTGGTTTAATTTTCATTAGTAGTAAACTAGAGGTCGCGCATCTCTAGGGTAACATAATCCTAGATTATCAAATCGAGCTTGCGTATTTGGAGTCTGGTTCATCCTATCGTCTTGGTGATTAATGCTTTTGATGAATTAAATCTAGAGAGCTTATTCTAGGTTGTTCAATTGAATAGGGTTAATTAGTGATCTTATCCTAATTTAACTAATCTTAAGAGACGATTCGGTTTAACAGAGCTTGTTGTTAGACTAGGGGTGATAATTCTATGATAATCTGAGAGAGGGGGTAACATTGATTAAGGCGTAATTGATATTAGGGGATAACTGAACTGTTAACTGGAATGCTTTTTATCACTTGGTTTCTGTTTAGTTTGTTTTCTACATCTTTAGTAATTCTTAGTTTATTTATAAATCAATCTGATAACCCCATATTTCTTGTTCCTTTGAATTTAGACATAAGTAGACATAATTGAATTGTCACTCCTCGTGGGATCGACTCCGACTTGCCCTATCTACTAGTTAGATAGGTTAGGAAGGATTTTTATTTAATTTTATCGCGTCACGACAGCGCGGTCAAATTTTGGCGCCGTTGCCGGGGAGTGATTTGAATTTAATTGTGTCATCTTGTGTCTTTTTTCTGTTTTTCTTTTTTTAAAAAAAAAATCAAAAAAAATTGTTGAATTTTCGAATTTTGGTTCAGTTTTTCTTTCTCCAAGTCTGCTCTGTTCTACTCTGTTTCTCACACTGCATACCCAGTGTAACCTGATTCTTCCAGTGTCGTTCTGTGCAGTTTGTGTTCTTCAAATTTTAGCTATTTTTTAGGATCTTTTGCAGGTTGAGGATTTGTATCAAAGTGGGAAATGGCTGCAAATCAAACGTTGAAGGAATTGGCTACTGCATTTACTCCTCAATCGTTTTGCATTAAGTTTCCTGATTTTGATGAGAATGCATATTTTGAGCTTACCTATGATTTCATACGCTTATTACCTTCTTTTCATGGCTTTGCAGATGAGGACCCATATAGATTCTTGAAAGAATTTAATTTTGTTTGCTCAAGTATGAAACCTTCAAGAGTGACCGACGATCAAATTAAGTTGAGGGCTTTTATATTCTCAGTGAAGGACTCAGCAAAGGATTGGTTGCTTTATTTGTCAGAGTCTGTCACCACATGGGCTGAGATGGAGAGATTATTCTTAGAGAGATATTATCCTCCATCTCGAGTAATCTACATACGAAAGAAGATTTATGGTATAATGCAAATGCATGGAGAGTCTTTTTATGAGTATTGGGAGCGTTTTGAAAGATTGGTGGCAAGTTGTCCACAACATCAAATATCTGAAGCACTCCTAATCCAATACTTTTACGAAGGACTTTCGTGGGTAGAGAGAAGCATGATTGATGCTGCAAGTGGAGGATCGATAGCTAATGTAACTCTAGGAGTAGCAAAAAGACTTATTCTTAAGATGGCTATGAGTTCACGACAATTTGGTTTTCCACAAATGGAATCATACATCAATATGGAGGATCAGTCTATTTTGCCAAGTGAGAAGCAGCTGGAAGAGTCGAAAAAACCTGCAGAAATTCTGAAAAACGAAGAAGATGAATATTCTGCCGAACAATCTGACACTGGGTCACCAGTGTCAAATCTATCATCCAGTGTGAAAACTCCAGAATCTGCACAGGTAAAAAATGAATTTTCTGAAAAATTTCCTATTAACTCGATTCATTTTCCTTCCAGGTCAGCAAGGGCAGCGAAAGGAGAGCTCAAAAAGTCAGAGGAAATTCTGAAAATCAATAAAGAAATGAATTATGCCCCGCTGGCCAATGTCAAATTGTTGAAGTACTCAATTTTGGAGGACAAAAGGAAGCACATTGAAGAAGTATTCGTATTAGATGAAGTCCAAACACCTTCTCAAGCACTTCCCATCAATTTTCCAAAGTTGAAAACCATAAAAAGGAGAAAGCTCAATGGAGGGACAAACATTGTAGTTTCTAATGCGTCCTCTCAAAGACCACTTCCAAAACCTCCTTGGTGATCAGGTGACATCTATTCCATACTCTTTTTTTTTCTCTCATTTCTTTGCATGTTGGATCTTGTGTTATCTTTATTTTGTGTTGTGATTTGTGTTGCTTGGGGATAAACAAGATTTAAGTGTGGGGGGATTAGAGAATATTGCATAATTGAGAAAGTGTGGAATAGATTGCATATCTTGCATGTAGTTGCATTTAGAGTCATGTAGTTGCATGTAGGTTGTTTTTTTTCTTTTAGTTAGATTGCACGTTTAATTTCTTTAGCACGTTTAATTATGGTTTGCATTTGCATATATATAAAAAAAATTTAAAAAAAAATTTTTAAAAAGAAGAAAAGTTTTGAAGAAGTGAGCTTGCAATGATGATTCGAGTGTTATTGATTTTATTTTTTGGGAATTCGTTTGTGTTGAATGAGGTGTTGTTGAACATTGCTTTCTGTTGGTTAAAATAGCTAAATGACGTCTCGAGAAATTGTTGTTAGGAAGGATAACATTGGTTTGAGAATTAATCTATGATTGTGAGTTGATTTGCTTTGTTTACTTGTGTCTTGAGATATGCTTTTAATTCCTTGATGGAAGTAGTCTAAATTGAAATTTGTGAAAGTTTGATCACTTTTGATGAACCCCTTGGTTGGAAAATTAATTATGGGTATGGAGAAAAGGTGTTGAGTTGGAAAAAATTGAGATTGGAAAAGATGATGGAGGTGTGGAATCAGCTGCCTACTCTTAGGGGTCCTCGTTTGAAAGTTAAAATGCGGAAAAAAAAAATCGCAACAAACGAACTAACCTAAGAGTGGTGTGGAGCTGCCAACTCCATCCAAAAAAAAAAAAAGACGAGAAGTCATCATCGTCTATGAAAAAAAAAAGTGAAAACGAAAAGTAAAAAAACAAAAGAAAAAAAATTGGAGTAAAAGGGGTGATTCATTATGTGTGAAGTATTAACGAATTTTGATTTAGATGAAGGAAATCGTAAAAGGAGTTGAAGTGTGTTGATTGATGTGGGTGGTGGAGTGGATTGATGAATTGTCTATGAAAAATTTGATTTCCGATGTCCTACCTAATTTGTGATTTCTTGAGATAATTGCATTTAGTCCAACGTGTTTTTGCTTGCGTATGCCTTGTTTGACATAAATTCGAATTCCTATGAGTGAAGTAAGGATCCGAGCAAGCAATACTCATTTTGTTGTTTTATCCGCGATGTGCTTTAGTTCTTTTGTTGCTCGAGGACGAGCAATGGTTTAAGTGTGGAGGGATTTGATAGGTAGAAAATACATGCATTTAATTGTTGATTTAATTGGATTCTTATTATCTTTTATTTGATTGAATGCATTATTTTCATACCTATTTGGGCTTTTGAACTCGAGATACTTCATATGTTATTTTCTTGATTAATGTAGGAATTTTTGAAGTATTTTGAAGTTCATTGGGCCGAGACCCAGACGTAATAAAGATCAAAGAGAAAGCCCACGAATTAAAAGAAGCTCAAATGTTGAAAAATAAGTAAATGGGCTTATGCAAAGAAGCCTAGCAGCACTATGGAAAGAAGAAGCCCAATTGCACATCAACTTAATCCCCAAGTCAGGGGATAGGAGGGAGGACGGCAGTTCGGGAGGACAGCTTTGGGGAGAGAGGATTTTTCCACATATATTTTTTTGTTTTATTCTATTTCTTGGATGGATTTGTCAATTACTTTTGTGGATCCAATCGAGATGACGATTGGCTAATTCTTCAATTCCGGTTAGCAGGGATATTTTGAACCCAATTATCTTTCTATGTTTTAATTAATTCTGTTTCTCCCTCTCGATGTTTGATTGGAATTGATTGTGTTATCTGTGATGAATGATTTCGATTATTGATGCTTGATTTAGATTGATCACCTAGGTTAAGTGTTTGATAATTGATTGCTAGAATCTTAAATCATGAATCCTAATTGTTGTGGTTTAATTTTCATTAGTAGTAAACTAGAGGTCGCGCATCTCTAGGGTAACATAATCCTAGATTATCAAATCGAGCTTGCGTATTTGGAGTCTGGTTCATCCTATCGTCTTGGTGATTAATGCTTTTGATGAATTAAATCTAGAGAGCTTATTCTAGGTTGTTCAATTGAATAGGGTTAATTAGTGATCTTATCCTAATTTAACTAATCTTAAGAGATGATTCGGTTTAACAGAGCTTGTTGTTAGACTAGGGGTGATAATTCTATGATAATCTGAGAGAGGGGGTAACATTGATTAAGGCGTAATTGATATTGGGGGATAACTGAACTGTTAACTGGAATGCTTTTTATCACTTGGTTTCTGTTTAGTTTGTTTTCTACATCTTTTGTAATTCTTAGTTTATTTATAAATCAATCTGATAACCCTATATTTCTTGTTCCTTTGAATTTAGACATAAGTAGACATAATTGAATTGTCACTCCTCGTGGGATCGACTCCGACTTGCCCTATCTACTAGTTAGATAGGTTAGGAAGGATTTTTATTTAATTTTATCGCGTCACGACAGCGCGGTCACAACGGTAGTAAAGCGTTGTCAATGAGCGAGAATTTCAGATTAACAACCCTTTTCTGCAACGGGTAAAAACCGTTGTCTTTTTGAAAAAAGACAACCCTTTTTTCTACCGTTGTCTTTGAACGTGTATTTTTAACAACCCCTCCAACAACAACCCTTTTTTTCTGACAAAGACAACGGATAATATCCGTTGTCTTTGTGCGTTTTTCTTGTAGTGTTTGTTTCATTAAAAAAAGTCTCGATCCATCAAAATGTCACTAGTTGTAGGAACCTTTGGATTGTAGTGTTTGTTTCATTAAAAAAAGTCTCGATCCATCAAAATGTCACTAGTTGTAGGAACTTTTGGACCAGAAGAAAATATCCACTTGCATGTAACCATCACAACTAGACGAATTTATTATGGCAATTAAGTCAAGTGGAACCCCATTATAAATATAATATAATAAAAGAATATTAATCCCTTAGTTCTGAAAATAATAGCTCCAACTATTTGATGTGATTTAAGTAGGTTGCGTGACTCTAGATCTGTGCAATTAGGTCACTTGATCTGGATCCGTGTGTTTTGTTTGTTTATATTTTTTTGGCTTCATGATATTTTTTAGAATATTGGGTAAGACTAACATAATAATATGAAGTGACACTTGTGTGGTCCAGGGGCATGGTGTCCCCAAAATTAATCATTATATGATGTTAAATATATATTCTATAGGTGTCATGTATATACTCTTTAGGTATCACAATATGTATATTCTTATATACATATAATACCTGTAGGATATATTTATAATACCAAGAAACATAGCACATATAGAGTATATATATATAACACCTTAAGAGCATGTATATAACACTTAGATACGTGTCCCTATGTGCCCCAAGGATATTTAAGTTTTTGCCAATAATATGATAGTACAATATCTGGATTGAATTTGGTGGGTTTGGGTGTCCGCAAGTGCCTCGCTCGTGGATCGAGTTGGATTAGGTGCATGGATCTATATATAGTTTATGTATATATATATATATATATATATATATATATATATTATGAGATCAAATGAGATTGTATATGCATATCATAGTTGCGCCTTTATTTATATACGACTTATTTGGACTTAGTTGCGCACTTGTAATACTTTTGTGCATATCATATATAATTTTGCTTCCAAGTTTCTAAATCCAAAAGGATGTTGTAATTTGGAATGTAATATTTTCATATGCATCATCTAATATTTTTGAAAAATTGTAATTTGATAAATATAACTGTATAATATTTGTGTTTGTAATGTAATAGTTTTATGCGCAACGATTAATAGTACTTTTGGTCCATGATTTCAAATCAATAATTAATTTGAGAAATTGTAATGTGACAGATAATATTTTATTCTCTTAATGTTATATTTTTATTAAGATCATCACGTAGTACGTTTATGTATATGATATAATATGTTTATATACATTATGTAATACTTTGGAATTAACTAACATTGACCGATAGGTAATTAAACGACATTAACCCTATTGAGTCCTACTACAATAGATATCACAACAATTTAATCTAATGAGTCTACTAAATCATATCATGTGCTATTTAGAAATAGAAGTGTGTTATGGGTCAGAGCTCCTCTTTCTAAATCCATGGGGCCTCACACATTGGATCATCCAACCAGGAGACAATGTATCCAATGTGCATCTTATTTGTTAAATTGTTTTAGGAGTACTAATTAGTGAGAGGAATCATATTTCTGCTAAGTTTTTCACTCTTGCTTACGAGTAAGAACTCTGTGTGAGTTAAACAATGTTATGTGTCTTGGTCAAGTAACTAGAGCAACCTGTGTGTGGAAAGCTTGTTGTAGTTAAAATCAAGGTTTGTAATAGTTAAATTGTGTAAATTAAAAACATATTAACAAAGTTCCTCTTTCGTGAAGGAATAGAGTGGACATAGAGGAATTCCTCCAACCTAAAATAATATCACTATATATCTCTTGCATTCTATATATATATATATATATATATATATATATATATAGCATTGTCCTTCATCTCTGCATTCAAACCTCTTGTAAAAACTAATTCATCCTGATTTTCAAAGGAGTTTTTTATTTTATTTTGTTGCAGTGCATAAACTCCTTTAAAAAGTCTTGGAATAATCTATCTACTATAGAGCTATCTGGTGTAGTATCCTATGGATTGCTATTGGGTGCAGTAAGCTTTCTATACACAACACTCTAAAACTTACTCCCTTCGTTCCGATTGAAATTGTCTACTTTGACCGGACACGGAGCTTAAGAAAACGCAGTTGACTCTTACTTTTGCTTACTTTTTTATTAAAAAAATATTTTTTATACTTTTTGCTTTGTAATTTCTTTGCCATAAAACAAATTGGATTGAGACAAACGAAAATGACAAGTAGGCAAATTCGACTAGGACGGAGAGAGTATATTTTTTTGAAGTGAATTATTTTTAAATTGAGAAGATTTATTCTCCCTTTAAATCTTCCGTAGGACCAACAACATCATTTTCAGTTACCATTTTATGTCATCCAACTATGATCTAGAACATTTTTCTATATATTTCTCATAATAAAATCTTTATTTCTTTAATCAAAACTAATTAACCAACCCTACCCATTTTTAGTTTTTTTCTTTCTTTCTTAAATTGGAAAACCAGAAGTATCTGGATTCATTAATCAAGGTCATAATCCCGTCAAGTTATGGAATAGGTCTCAATCTTGAAATTTGGACTTTGTAGATTGAGTCTATTTAATCAAACTAATCTGCCCAACACGCCTCAACTTTATTATTAAGTTTTGGGACTAAAACTATTCAACCTTTTCAACGAACTCCTACCTACCCCAATTATATATACATATATGTATATTTGTGTTATTTAATTAGTAATGTGCATGCAAATATTATTATTTTAATTAATATCATGATATATATATATATATAATAAGAGGATAGGTTATTTATTATATTAATTAGGATAAGTGGTTTGTATTTTGGAAACTATATATGCGGTAATTTTTGTTGATTAAATTTCGATTTTTATTGCACTAATAACACAACTTTAAATATAAAAAATGATTTTCTCCGACAATTGTCAGAATAATTGAATCATTATTTGTGTAGCTATAAGTTTAGTTTCATGGTGAATAGTAATCAAGGTCTCTCGAGTATACCCATTCTCACTTACAAATGAAAAGGTCCATTTTGTAACTCAAAAAAATTTGAATTACATAAAAGATATATAAATGGACTTCTAAAATTGTTTAGGAAAATATATAAATGAAAATGTGAAGATATATTAAAAGATATTAAAAAAAACATTTGCCATTAGTATATGATTAGAATAATAAAGAAGAAAAGAGTGATAAATGTAAGGTGGGGACTCCATATATTTAATTATCTTGAAATAATAAAGATGACAAGTTGCCAAGACTGAAACCGCAGATAAGACTATATTGGAACTCCTTAATTGACGTTGTCTTTCATTTTCAGTCAACGCTATTTTTAGCTTTTTTTTTTTTTTTTTTAAATATCATCCTAAAATTGATATGTTATATATTATTTGATGTTTCGTTTCGTGTATCATTGATTTTAGTATATACTCTTCAAATATCACGTGTATACTCTTAACCTGTGATTATTTTGACAAATAATGATAAGCTAATTATCTAGGTCAATGAGATAACTTCACAGGATAAGATATAAATTGTTATCTGTTTCCAATGTTTACTTTAACATATAATATTTGGATAAGGATATTAATTATCATTATTCATCGTTTACTATGTAATATATGAAAGTTAGAATGAAAGTGATATTACTTAAATATCTCTTTTAATATTAAAAGTATGAGTGTGTTTAGTGTTTATTAGGGATAAAATGTAATTCATATTGTTGTCCCAAGTTTTGAGCAAACTATCTTATGGGGAGGGTGAAGTTATCCAATGTATTATCCGAATCTTCGCATTTTATTTTGTTTCGGAGGATAACCCGATAATTTATTTTCATCAAAGTAACATTAGATAAAGGTAGATAAAATGTCACTATCCTAGGTTATCCCTCAAAGTAAACGCAACCTTAAGTATTACTTTTCCATGTTAAAGTGTGGTGGTATTAGATATATATTCTTCAAGTATCTCGAGTATACTCTTAAAATATTACTTTATATTATATTCAATGATAAATATTAGATATATAATTTTCAGGTATCACGTGTATACCCTAAAAGTATTACTTGTTTATTCACTAAAGGTATCGATTTTTTGTTCTGTAGGTAAGTAATACCTTAAGAGTATACATGTGATACTTGAAAAGTGTATATCTCACACCATCGCTAAAGATATTACTTGTTTATTCACTAAATGTATCGATTTTTTATTCTATATGAGTATCAGCACGTGCGTCGCACGTGAATGATGTATTTTTTAAATCAAAAATATTATATTACTATTAACCTTAAATACTAATTTTTATAAGGATAAACAATCTATATTAAATTAAATAAAACCAAATTTTATTTTAGTAAATAGAGTTCTAATATCAATGGTATTTAATCATATGATGAATCTGAATATTAAAACAAATGCTTTGGAGATGCCTATTTCAACACGGAGAATAAATCACCTACACTGTATTCCTAATATCTACATGAATCAATGCTCTATCCTGAGATCATTTTAGAGGTTAGGATTTCAGAATCTTGGGTTGATTTTAAATACGAAAATCATAAATTACTATTATAATTTTAAATAAAATCTTTAATAAGGATATATTAGACAATCCATATTTTGTAAGAAATATTCATACTTTTATATAGGTAATAGATGTAAGTAATAGTCTAATAGTATACACGTGATACCTTAAAAATATATATCTAACACCATCCGATGGTTGAGTTGGGTGAATCGTGGCCCGAGACACAATCACTCATTCTTAAAATTTAAATTAGGCGTTGAATTTATCATTTAGTTGACTATATGCAAGGCAAGATGCTTAATTTGAGTAATTAATTAACTAGTAGTTAACATTCCTATTAAATGCTAATAACTTCGGTTACTTGACTCCATTTCTTAAATCTCTACTTATCTATGAACTGATTGTTAGAGAAGACGATCTTTTTGTTTGTTTAATTTCAAAGTAAATGCAAAATCTTGATGACATTGCAATTTCCTTGCACTTCAATTTATACCTTAAAATAGTTTGAACTCAAGATATTAGAAAATACTACAAGATAAGATGAATTTCAACTTTCCAAGAAAACAATAATCTTAACGTCAAATCATAAATATACCATATGTAAATGCTTTTGAATGAGTCAATGAGTGAAGAGTTTAGATTCAATAAAGAACAGTAAACTCTCATTCTTTCTTTACATCCCTCCTCAAAATCCGATGTCCAAATCCCATAAAAAATAACATAAAAAGTTCAAAGCTTTCTGTAAATAAACGTGACAAAAAAAAAAAAAAACCAGAAAAAAAAAAAAAAGAAGGGAATTGTTATCCGCAAACCGTGTCTGAAGGGTCCAACAAATGGGCTGTCTTTATCAACCATGGAATTTTCAATATTTCTTTTTGCAACCACGTATATGAGGGTGCATATAAATTTCATCCATGTCCAACCACGATGACTTCATATACATTGTCTGTTCATGTTTTTGGATAGAAATCGAAATTCTTGCAGCCAAAGTCATAGCACGCTGCCCGTTTTTCTTCCATAGCTGAAAATCTCTGCTCCAAAATCATCGCTTCTTGCAGAAACTGTTAACGGTTTTAAAAGGGTTTTTGTCCTTTATTGTTATTGTCTGTGTCACCGTGAGTGGTGTGGGTGAAATTATATGGCGGGTGAGGAGAGTAAAGACGCTAAAGATCTTCAACAAACAGCAACATGGGCTGTGGCTGGTGTTTGTGCAGTGATTATACTCATTTCTCTTGCTTTGGAAAAGATTCTGCACAAAGTTGGAACTGTGAGAAAATCGTTCTTCATTTTAAGTAGTAATTTTTTTTTTCTCCTTTTCCTTTTGCCTAATTTGTCTTGTCGTTGACCCAGAATCTGAGTTTAGATTATGGGTTTTTGATTCTTGTTTAAGGGCTTTTCTCTTTTGGTGGTTAATAGTGATTTGTAGTTGTGCAAGATTATTTCTTGATTTGGTTTTGAGTTTTGGGCCTAATTTGGAGATTCTTTGGGGAGTTCTTATGTTTTTTCACTGTGAATCTGTGGGATTCTTTCTGTTGTTGTGAATAGTTTGGTTAGGAGTAGCTGTCAGTTTGTTTTTTGTTTTTGTTTTTGGACAAAGATTACCAGAATGTAAAAAAATTCTAGACTAATTGCCAATGTTATCTTTGTTTCTCGTTTGATTTGGACGTATTAAATCGGTTGTGTGAACCTTCAAGGAGGATCGTTGCTTTTTTTTTTTTTTCCTTGTTAGAAAGATTAACCTATTTTGGTTTGCTTTCTGTTTAGCAACTTTCAGTGACTCAAAAGGTTTTGTGGTCTTTCAAACTAAGTATGCTAAAATCCGATCTTTTATCTTTTCGTTTGTCTGCTGATAATTTTGTCATTTGATGGTATTACAACATCTTTCTGTTTATACATTGTGTCTCTTAGCATGCTGTTTCTTCATCATTTATTGTACATTGTGTTTATTGATTCATACTGCTGAACTGAATAATTGAACGATCCTTCTCGTTCTCCTAACATGATTCTGCTTCAATCGTTGCAGTGGTTGACAGATAGGCATAAGAAAGCTCTTTATGAGGCACTGGAGAAGGTCAAAGCCGGTAGACCATTGCTTTGATCCCAGCTTACCTTATTTCTTTCTGAGAAAGAGATTTCCTCGGTTTCTAACTTGATTTCATTTTTGTGACAGAGTTGATGATTCTGGGTTTCATCTCACTAACACTCGTGTTCTCTCAGTATTACATTGCTGACATCTGCATACCCAAAAATGTTGCTGATACCATGTTGCCTTGTTCTAAGGATGCCTATGAGAAAGCTAATCCTAAACCTGAAAGTCGTCGTAGACTTTTGTCCTTCGAGCGTCGTGTTTTAGCTGGAAATAAACCCACTACGTGCGGAGAGGTAAAACCTGATTTCAAGTTTAATGTTCTTTTAAGGAATGAGAATGTAAAATTACATTAATAAGCATCTTTATTTCTACATGAAAACAGTTCAGGGTGAAAGATATTTGTTAAGTCTTAGTTGGAAGTCATTAATAGAGAATCTTCTTTGGCATTGTTGCTCGTAATAGATAATTTGGTATAGCTCGTAAAAGTGTTGTCCGTGTTGGATTCTTTGTACATCAGATTGTACATTTCTGTGATTGCTAATCCAAACATAAAGCCACAATGGATAACTAGACTAATGTCATGTTATTGGACAGGGGCATGTAGCGCTTATAACAGTGGATGGACTGCACCAGATTCATATCCTTATATTCTTTTTAGCAGTTCTGCATGTGCTCTACAGTGCTATTACGATGGCTCTTGGAAGACTTAAGGTAAACTTGAATGCATTGTTTCCCTTCTCGACTTCCATCATCTACAAAAGTGATTTTTGTGCAAAATCTGAGTGTAATGCTTTCTTCAACATGTCTTGGAGACATAGAATGACTAGATATGTGTCTCAAACATGTGCATGTCCTAGTGCTCAATTTGATGAAAACCGATGTCATGAATGATATTTATTGAAATATATCCTTCTTGAGATCCAACTAATGGGCCTTACAGAAAAAGTTTATGAATTATTCAAAAGCAAAATTCATAATCAATGAAGAGTTGATAAGTTTTTAACATCTGGATATAGTGGTATGAATCTCTCACTGATGACCAAGATTTCATATCGGTGTAACGCACCTTACATTACACTGAAATAATTTTTCAATTCAACTGAACATTGTCTCTCGTTGTCCTTCCGGAGCAGTTATTAATAGTAAGCCTGATGATATGAGAGAATGTGTTTGGATTTTTCATTGTAATGAACATAAGTATAATCTTGAAGCCAATGCTCAATTTTCTTAGTATGATGAAGCAATGCATTATCTCTGATTCCGTGTTGACCTCCCCATAATGAGAGATAATGGCTACAATTTGGTTTAACTAAATGATTAAAAGAAAACCAAAGCCCTCCATGAAGTTATTTTCTGAGAGTTTCAATGTTGGCCTAAAAGAGTATAATCATAAGGGTTCATAAGGGTCTAAGTCTAACAATAAAATCGCCTTTCATCTCGTTTACCATATGTTTTATTCATAAATTCAGATACTGTATGTATTATGTTATGTAGATTCGTGGCTGGAAGCAATGGGAGCAGGAGACTTCAACCCACAACTATGAGTTCTCAAATGGTATGTTATAACATATATTTTATTTGTTCCGTTGTCATAAAATCTTGAAACAGTACTTCAGCTCCATTGCTCAAAGAAAGCATGCTTACTGGTTCCTAATCTAATTGTGGGCTTGACAGATCCTTCGAGATTCAGGCTTACGCACGAGACATCTTTTGTGAGGGCACACACTAGTTTCTGGACCCGGATTCCACTGTTCTTCTATATCGTAAGATTTAACTCCATTTTTGTTGTTAATTAATTTCTATTGGCATACATAACTGTTATGTTTGCTGGGCCATTATTCGTTTCTATCACCTCACCAATTGAATCATCCGTAATGCAGGGATGCTTTTTCCGACAATTCTTTAGGTCTGTTAGCAAATCTGATTACTTGACCTTGCGCAACGGCTTCATTTCTGTAAGTTTTTTATTATGTTTGTGCATTCTCTTTATGTTTACTGTAATTACATTTTGCTCCTTATTCCTTTCTGATAAATCCTTACTATGTCTTTTAGGTTCATTTGGCACCCGGAAGCAAGTTCAACTTCCAAAAATACATCAAAAGATCACTAGAAGACGACTTTAAGACAGTCGTGGGAGTAAGGTATAGATGGTTCATACTTTCCATGAAGTTTTTGTTTTTTTTTTTTAGTTAATTAACATTTGATACTGATTTTGTTTTCCACTCTCTATATAATGTTGGCAGTCCGGTGTTGTGGGCATCTTTCGTGGTTTACTTGCTTATAAATGTCAATGGTAACTCACATTTATTGTTGAGCACAACTGAGATTCTAGCGATAGCATTTACTTATTTATTTTCTATATCTTGGTTTATTCACGTATTTTTTACTACATTGAACAATATCAGGGTGGCGGGCACTGTTCTGGGCATCCTTAGTTCCTGTAATTGTAAGTTCCTTATCATCGATACATCAAGTTTAGATATATAAGAACAAAAGCTAATGATGTAACATCTCTCAGATAATCTTAGCTGTCGGCACAAAGCTACAAGCTATTTTGACAAAAATGGCCCTTGAGATATCAGAGAGGCATGCAGTAGTCCAAGGCATACCCCTTGTTCAAGGCTCCGATAAATATTTCTGGTTTGGTCGGCCTCGATTGGTTCTGCACCTTATACACTTTGCCTTGTTTCAGGTATTGAATAATTATATTTAAAGTTAGAAACCTCATTTTCTTTCATTATTACTTTATGCTTGTAATTGGAATTCTGCTCGTGTGCTAACCAGCTTAATCATCTTTGCAGAACGCCTTCCAAATAACGTACTTTTTGTGGATTTGGGTAATTATTCTCCTTCGATTTGTTAACAGTGATTATTATATAGCTTTTTCATGTACAGCATCGTTAACACGAGAAAATTTCTGATTTGCAGTATGAATTTGGTATTGATTCTTGCATACATGAGAGTATTGGACTTTTAGTTGCAAAAATTAGTCTGGGGTAAGTATCCTGAATAACCTGTGAATTTATAGACCCTTCCGGGTAATCACTTCAATTAATCTAACGAACTTGTGTTGATGTTACAGGGTGGCCGTCTTATGTATGTGCAGCTACATTACGCTTCCACTTTATGCACTTATTACTCAGGTTCGTTGAAGCTTTACGTTCCTTCATACTCTACTCTAAATTTATTATCTAACTATGAAGCAAAAAATGTGTAGGAAATAACTGTTAGTGTAAGGAAATGGGAACTAAATGTGGAATATGTCTTTCTAACCAATAGCCATAACAAAACAAGTTTTTACCCAAAACATTTTGAAATGCCTTAGATATCCTTTTAGCTTCATGATTTGTGTTTATCTTCGTGATCTATTTGAGCTTTGTGAGACCAACTTACAGTAAGGGTTATGTAATTTGATCTCAAATGTTGGTAGAAAACATGTGTTTTTATTAAGTGGATGGTTTTCATTTATGTTATGCATAATGGGTAGACTCTACCCGTCCATATAGTTCGGTTCTTGAATTGATTCTTGATTTGGGTATTAAGTGTCAAACTTTTACTAATACTACAAATTAGAAGCTTGATATCAAGGATTGTGTTTTTGTTAAACCAATCTCTCTCTCTCTCTCTCTCTGATGAAAATAAAAGTGCACTATAAATGCTCTTTCTAAACCTTTGACTGAAAAAATACAGATGGGATCACATATGAAGAAAAGCATCTTCGATGAGCAAACATCGAAGGCCCTCAAGAAGTGGCATATGGCTGTGAAGAAGAAGCATGGGGGGAGGTCCCCGACTCGTACCTTGGGTGGTAACATGAGTCCCACTTCTTCAGTGGGTTCTCCTTTTCACCCCACAGGTGCTTCACTTCTTCGTTTCAAAACCACTGGCCACTCTGCTCGATCATCCAGGTATGAAGACCATGATGCATCTGATCTCGAAGATCCATCGACACCTCCACCACCTACTGCCAGCTTGATTATTAGATCTGACCCTCTTGATCATCATGATCATGATGATGATCATCATCTTGACTCTGAACTCGACATGGGTTTGGCTCATAATGGGCAGGAAACGAGGAACGAAGATGACTTCTCGTTCGCCAAGCCGGTCAGCCAGAAGTAAGGATATAAACATGCTGCTGCTATTGCTTATGTGTTCATTGTGAAGTAATTTCACACTTCAGAAAAGCAATGTGATTAGATATGTAGCTATATTTTTGTAAATTTCTACCCTAATTGCTTATAAGTTGGAAAGTTTTGATTTTTTTATTTTTGAACCCCCCCCCCCCCCCCCCCCATTTCCCATGTCTTCAGGATTGTATATGTTTATTTTTATGTGAAATTGATAAAAGTAGGATTAAATATTTTAACTATATATTTGTAGAGGTATTCAAAAGGGTTGGGTTTTAACTAGAGCCGGCAAAATGGGCCCGACCCGATCGGCCGGCCCGATCGGCACGAAAATTAGGCTGGGCTGGGCCTAGAAAAAGGTGGCCCGAAAAGTGTCGAAACTTTTTGGCCCGGCCCAATGGCCCGATGGGCTATCTGGGCTCGGGCCAATTTGGCCCGTTGGGCTCGGGCCGGCCCGATGGCCCATAATTTAAAAAAAATAAATACACATTTCTGAAATAAAAATGGGCCTGAAAAGCCCAATGTCAAACTAATCCCAAAAGACATGCCCCAATACTAACTTGAGTCTAAGAAAGGAAAGCTGAGAACAAAAAATAAAAAACCAAGCCCAAGGAAAGAAGACAGATAAGCAGAGAAATTATCCAAGAAATCACAATCACACTTTTACGCTTTCTTCTCAATAACCCTCGTCTAATTTCTCTACGATTTCATCTCCATTGAAAGGTAACCAAATGCTTTGCTTTTCCTTCCACTCTCTTTGCTTTTATACATTTTCTTTCCCTCTCACATCTTTGCAGTCAGTATATATATAAATGTCTGGCTTAAGCTTTTATGCATTTTATATATTTTGGAATATATAAATGTATGCTTTTATGTTTTCTGTCTGCTTTTACGTCGTATTAATATATATATAATTATATATATTTGATTTATTTAAAAAGACGATGTGGGCCGATTTGGCCCGTTGGCCCATACGAGGCTGGGCTGGGCTACAGATTTATGGGCCCGAACTAAGGATGGGCCGGCACGGCACGGCACGAAACTTTCATGTGGCTCGTCGGGCCGGGCTGGGCCGGGCCGGGCCGCCCATTTTGCCAGCTCTAGTTTTAACCATGGTTAATGGTTCAAATCGGAATCGTTATAGTTCATAGATATGTAAAACCACAAATAGACAATTGATATATTATACATCCCAAATCGAACTGGCCAGTAGAGATTCATGATGAGATCACTTGGTTGTTGATGGAAAATGATGGTTCTGATTAAAATCATGGATTTCAATATTGAGAAATAATAATAAAATAAAATAAAAAAAGAAGAAAAGAAAAGAAGTATGGTTTGAACAAGTGGATTATTGTAAACCGTGGTTCCATACACCACGATTGAACCCTGTGCTTCAAGGCTTTATTACCATTTCGCACATCCTTCTTGTCATTGATAAAATAGGAATAAGATGTTTCTAAAGCGTGAGTAAACAATTCAATAAAAAAATTTAACTAATAATTGATTGATCTTTGAAAAATTAATATCATTAATGAAATTCTTATATCTTAAAAATTAGTACTTAATATCTTAAAAAAAGTAGTTAATAATAAATCATGTAATTATAATATCACACGTACAGCGCACGTGTATTACACACTAGTATAATACATGTGCTCTGCACGTGGGATAAAATAATTACATCATTTATTAGTAAATATCTTTCTTTGAAGACATTCAATTATAGGTTAAAAATTATCTAGAATTGTTTACTCACGTTTTAGAAACATCTTATTTCTATTTTATCATAAAATTAAGGAAAATGATTTCTATTTCATTTGTTAAGTAAGTAACTGATAATATTTGTAGTTTAAGTCATCTTCAACTCAATATTGATTTTGGATAAAATTTGTCAAACCCCCTTATAATATAAAAATTCTTTGTGGTTTTCCCCCTGTGTTAAAAAAATACACCACTTACACTGTTAAATGTATGATTTAATATAGAGTAACTCTCCTGTGCACCAGTTGCACGGATCTGTGATCCGTGCAACTGGGCCGCGAGCGGGCCGCGCGCGGGCTGGGCTGGCCCGCCCAGCCCATGCCTCTTTACTTATTTCGCATGTTTTGGTCGTTACCCTCACGTTATGTTAGGGTTATTTTCGCGTTATGTTAGGGTTACCTTCGCGTTATGTTAATGTGACCCCATATCCAGATTTCATACCCTTAGTTTAAAACCACTTAACTAAAATGTTAATCATACCCTCATGTTATGTTAGAGTTACATTCATGTTATGTTAGTGTTACCCTCATGTTATGTTAGTGTTACCCTCGTGAGGGTAAGAAACTAATCATGAGGTACCTACATCCATGAGGTAACCCTAATAACAGAGGGTATGATGCTAATCTTGAGTTTAGCGACCCACCAGGCGCGTGGGGCGCGTGATAGCGCGTGGGCGCGTAAACGGGTCAGAGGCGAGTGGGCGGTCGACCGGTGCATGGATCTAGATCTGCACCAGTTGAATTTTGCCTTTATATGAAATGTTGTTAAACTTCTAAAGTTAGCAGCTATGTAGGTGCTGATATTGCAAAAAGTGCAAAATTTTTGGGTGTTTTTTTCCATAATTGTTAGTGTTATGGATTACAATTATATCATCTTCATAATATTTTAACATTATTTTTTTTACTTTCTTTTTTTTTTGACTATTTTCAGCCTTAGTTTAAATATGAATTTATATCTTGATAACTACAACATAAATATTGAGAATTTGAATTATTAAATAAATTAAAATTTTAAATCTTTTTTTTCATATTTCTTTCAACGTTTATATTTATTAAAATAGAGTTTAGTAAGAAAAACCTAAAATTATGTTTATACATTTTAATATTAATTTGATAATTTTAAACATTAATGATGATTCTATAATATTTACAGTTGTAAAAATAGAAAGGTAATACAAATTACAATTTGAAATGAAAGAAATAAAGATAAAAACGTATAGATTATTTGACGTATAATGATGTAACTGAAAATTTAGTATACAAGTTAAAGCTTATTTAGTAATTTTTTAATTACTTGAATATTTTTTGTATTCTACTTTGTTATTTTATCTCGTTGAAATGATTATACTATTTCTGTTATAATTTTCAAAATTATCAAAAATTACTTTAAGACCTTATATTGTATAATAAGATCAATATTATTGCTGATCTATTATCAAATGTATTGTATGAACTCACCATCTCAAAATACTTATTTCTATGATTCTTAGTTTTATGTTTATGCTAATATTTACTATTAATTATTCTATTTTATACCATAAACCATGTTTTATGATTATTTAACTTTTCCTTTTAATCAATATATATTATGTTAATAAAGTATAAAAGACTCATTTCTCTTTCTATCAATATATTTAATTTAAATATAGGTACAAAATCTTATATAATTTCCACATAATCAATTTATAACTACATGATCTATTTATAAATATTTTTCTTTTAAAGACATTAAATGCCATTTTTTAAGATAGAAGAATTTTAGTAGCTACAATATATAATTTCTCTAAAGGTCAATTAAGAATTAGTTAAAATTATAATTAAAATTGATTATTTACGTTTTAGAAACATCTTATTAATATTTTTATCATAAAATAAAGAAAATTATTTTTATTTTATTTGTTAAGTAAGTGATAATATATACAGTTCAAGTTATCTTTAAATCAATGGATATAAAAGTTATGTGTTTTACGTTAAAGAAATAGACCACTTACAGTTACAAATGTGATTTAATAAATGTTACATGTTTTACCCTACATTATTAAAGTTAATAACTATGTGTTGGTAGTACAAAACTTGTAAATGTTTGTATTTTTCCTATAATTTTAATGTTTTGAATTAAATTTATACCATTTTCCATCAATTTTAATATTCTTCTTCATATTTTCTTATTACATATTTGCAACCTTAATATAAATATGAATTTATATTTTGGTAAATTTTCGATGGAATATTTCTCTAGAGATGCTTATTTTTTAGGGTATTTGTGTCATTTTATTTCATTAATAAAATTTTCATTTACTTTTGTTGCATCTTCGTCCTCCAACCAACAGCTCATCGATGGATGTTGCATCACTGCTATCGGGAAACCCCTCAAATCTCAAATTTTCGCCTCAATCTCATGTTTTGGGTCAAATTCAATTGTACATCTTCTTAATTCCCATTAGTTTTGAAATAAAATATGATAAAAAACACACCATTACCATCAAATAATTGTCATTATAGTCGCCGAAAAACTCTATGGCCGCCCCTCAAGCTCAAAGTCAAATTTCTTCAAAAGGCTAATCAAAATGCAGAAGATCCACGTCAAATTAATTCTCTCTGCAACCTCAACCAAATGTCTAACTCAATTATAGTATTTAGGGTACAAATATGATATTTCTTAAAAGGTTTTATAGGCAGAATTTATTATATAACCCATGTCAAACTATGACCCTTTTTGTACTAAGGTAGGGTAAATAACAAAAACCACTCCCTACTTTAACCCTTTTTACACAAAAGTATCAGAACTTTGGAACCTTACAATTGCTAACATTTGCGAATGATACTTATAAGTTGATACGGTGGAATATTGTTTCGAAAATGTTTATTCTTGAGGGTATTTTTGTCTTTTGATTAATTAATTAATTTCTTATTTATATTTGGTGTTCGCTGATGAATGTCACATCACCGCTACCGAAAAATCCTTAAAACTCAAATTTTCGTCTCAATCCCTATGTTTTGGGTCAAATTCAACTGGACATCATTTCATGAACTTTTCAAAAAAATATGACAACAACCACACCAATACTATCAAATAATCTCCATCATAATCGTCGAAAAACTCCATGACTATCCCTCAAGTTGAAAACTAGATTTCCTCCAAATTTTAACCAAATGACTCAATTTCTCTCATTTAATTTTTACTTTAAGAGCATGATTTGAGAATACAAAATATAATAAGGACTTATTTGTGATATATATAAACTTTTCAAAATCACAATCTCCACCCCAATACTTTTAAAAGATAAAAATACCCTTGGGAATAAATATTTTGAGGGGAATTTTCCACCGTCGGTAACAATTGGTGCCAATTAGTATCATTCGCAAAGGTTAGTGGTAGTATTACAAAGTTCCAAAGTTCAGGTACCTTAGTGCAAATAAGTGTTTTTGTAATTCAGCCTTAAAATATTTGTTTCCATAAATTTATCAATATTTTATTATTTCAACATAATTAAGACATTTGCCCTCTTATTATATATTTAGTTTATGTTAAATCTCTAATTATATTTTTATTGTTGTTGTTTTGTAAATATCATTGTACAATTTCCTAATGTTATATATTTTATAAAGTTCATAAATTACGACGTTGTACATCTTATTTATTACATTTTTCAATTAATTATCGATAGTTTTATATTCTAAAGATTTTCATTATTTCAACATCTATCATTTAATATTATGTTTATGATTTCTTTATTATATACAATTATATTTTTCTGTAAATTTTTTACTTTACTTTACTTTTGAAAGTAGATGTAATTTTAGTTCAAAATTCAAAAATTTCAAGATTTTAGAAGAAAAATAATCATGCAATATTTTAAGAAAAGTTTGAAAGGTACATGAAGTCTTAATTTCTTTTTATAATCAAGCAGAAAAATAAAAAGAAAATTGAATTTATTTTATTATCCTTTGAATATAATACTTCAAATCATTTAAACCTAATAGTTTATTTTATGACATGTCTAAATAATTGTGCACTTGTAATACTTAATTTTCTTAGTATGATAGATTATTTGTACTAAATTTTCGATTTCGTCCAAAGAAATCTCCTTGGTTGTATTAATAATGTGACATTAATGTTATATTAGTATGATCTCTATGTACAATTATACTGACCTCACTACAAGAAAAATGCACATAGACTACGCCCCTATGACAACGGTTTTTTTAAAAAACCGTTGTCGTAGCCAGAATTGGCGTTGTCGTAGTCAAAACCGTTGTCGTAGGGTACAAAAATGCGCTCATAGACAACGGTTTTTTAATGGCGTTGTCGTAGAGGCGTAGTCGTAGGGTAAAATTTAGCCCTAAGACAACGGTGGTGACTTGATGTTGTCGTAGATGTGTAGTCTTAGGTAAAAAATGAACCCTAAGACAACACTTATGATATGAGGTTGTCGTAGATGCGTAGTCGTTGATCCCTAAGACAACGGTTATGATATGAAGTTGTTGTTGAGACGTAGTCATTGATCCATAAGACAATGATAATTTTATAGCGGTTGTCTTAAACTCATAGTAGTGTTGTCGTAGACTAAATTAACTTGATATTTTTTATTATTACTATTACTATTATATGTAAATAAATGTAAAATAAAAGAATTAGTGTATAAACTATATCTCCAAATTCAAAATCCCCAACCAAAACCCTAGATATCCCTTCCCAATTGAAATGCTAGACTTCACCGATGCCGCCGCAGCCGCAGCCGTCGCCGCCGGTACCGTCGTCGCCGGTACCGTCGTCTCTGCTGCCCGGCCGCCACTTCCCTCGCGCCGCTGTCCTATTTTTTTCTCTGGCCTTCTCTCATCCCCGCCTCCTTGCTCACCACGCCGCCAGCTACTTCCTCCGCCGCTGTAGACGCCGCCGCAGTCTCGCCGCTGAGGCCGCCGCTTCCCCCTTCTCGCTCTCATCGCCGCTGCTACCCCGCCAGTCTCTCTCTCTTTTTTACTGCTGCTGCTATCCCGCTGGCGTCCCTCATCTCTCATCTCTTCATATTTTTTTTGAATCTTCTTCTGTGAACTAAGGTACGAGGAAAATTTAGTATTATGGTTTCTGGGCTGCTGGTGAGGGAGTTTGTCTGATGCTGATAAGTTGTTTGTTGAAATGCCTGAACCAAATATGGTCTGATTTTCTGTTTGTTGAAACTGGCCAACCTCTTGGAGCAGTTTGTTTTCTGAAACCCTTTTCATATTCTATATTCTACCCTTGGTTTTGAAATCAGTAAAAAATGGGTATGTTGTTATTTTAGGTATTACCATCCTTCAAATGGTGGGCGCTGGACGTACTCATTGGAGCGCTTTTTATTCCATGTGGTGAATATCTTCCAAAAGCGCTTGCAATATGAACAACTGTAAGAGATCTTGAAAAGTGAATTAATAAAAACTCTTGGTGATATGATTTTTCTGAAAAATGTGTTGTTTCAGGAACAAAGATGTCAGCGAGCAATCTGGATTGTTCCTGATGCAGTCTGACAGGGTTTCTTTTGTGAATACCATACTGAAGTTAATTGATCGTGGCCAATATAGCAAAAATGATCAACTCTCTGAAACAGTGGCCGCTGCAACTTCTATTTTGTCTTATGTGGAGCCATCTTTGGTTCTACCTTTTCTGGCTTCTAGGTTCCACATGGCTTTCGAAACTGTAAGTTTCTTGTGTGAGATTATTGGAGGACTTCTACTTTCTTTACTTACAATTGTGCTATCTAAGAACTGTTATTTCTGTTTTTGCTTAATTAGGATCTAAGGGTGACAATAGTTTAAAGGAAGAAACTCTTTTTATTTTACTTCTTTGGAAACTTCTTTCGTATAATTTACATGATGGTGTGTAATTAGATGACAGCACTGTTTGGTAGTAGCGTATAATGGATTCTCTTTGCTCGTAAAACTTGGAATCAGTGGTTCTTATTGCTGCAGGAATGAAGGAACTTATTCACCATCAACTTCAGGGACTTTCCTGGTGGAGGATGGTCCATATTACTTGTGTATGCTGGAAATATTGCTTGGTAGGCTCTCAGAGTCACTCTACAAGCAGGTGAGTGGGCTGTGAATGGACCTATAAATTTATTTAGAGCTTATGTAATTTGGCTTGGGAAGATGTTATGAACTTGTAATTCTCTTTCAGGCACTCAAAAAAATTTCCAAGTTTGTCACAACAAATATTCTTTCTGGAGCAATAGCAGAGGTCTGACTGCTCTGTTGTGCTTGTGTTCATTCTAATCCACAAGATGCAGTTGTTCAACTTATCAAACCAATTTCAGAATCAATTACTTCTTCTCTAAAAGCAACTCCGACCACTGGTTTTGGAAGTAAATTAACTTCTAATGCCACGTTCTCAAGAAAGGTTATTCTCTTGTAAATATCCTTGATGTCTTTAAGTTCTACTTGGATATTTTATTAATTTATAGTTATCTAATGTCTAGGAAAAATCTGCGCTATCACCAGCTCTTGAAACTGCTATTGAATATCAGTTGAAAGTACTATCAGTGGCGATCTGTTATGGAGGTCCAGCACTTCTGTGCTACAGGGATGAATTCAAAGAAGTTCTTGTTTTCGCTTTTGATTCAACATCTTGGAAGGTTTATTTTTCCCCTTTCTAACTAACTTGATTATGATACCCTCTAGAGTTCTCATGCCTATGCCATACTAACTAGTTGATTGAATACTTGAAATGGATCTGCGTGAAATTTTCACATGTATATCTGTTATGAATTTATGATCTTTGCTAGTCTTAAACAATGTTGAGTCTTCTGCACTATCAGCTTTGTCCGTTCATTTGGTAGCTCTTTATATCTCATTCAGAATCTTAACTAAAATCTAATGTATCTTAACTAAACATTACTGTAATTAAGATCACTTTATGCATCAGCCGATGTAGAAAACTGCTCGTGCATATGGCATTGGTCATTGGGTAGGTGTCTTTTGGGTATCAAAATAGAGATATAGCTGAATTAAGTGGCTTGTAGAAAATGGAATATACTTTCTGCCATGTGAGATGCTTTTTATTGCAAGAAAGAATAGATATCAAAATAGAGGTTTTTTAATGGAATTTGCTTGCTTTTGCTAGTTGTTGGGGCATTCATCATTGTTGAAATGTTATACAGATCAAGTCTTCTTGCCATAGTTGGAGCTGGTGAACAGGTTTTCCTTCATTTACTTAGTCTTTTATGGGTAAATTTAAAAAATACCTTTGTAGTTTGATCTATCCATGAAAAAGTTCTACTAAGTCTGTAATTTTGTTTGTTTATGTTTGATTTTTGCAGTAGTGTATTGGCTTCTATAAACATAGCAGTTTTTCTCTTTGAGATAGCCACTCCAGTAAAGGGCTCAAATCTGGAGTTATTCTCACTCCCAATGGTTTATGGAGCGAAGATAAATAACTTGATTCTAACGGGGGAGTGGTGGAGGCTAGTGACACCGATGTTTCTGGTACAAGATTGATGGATTGGTTCGTGCTTCAATACTGTTATTAGCTTACCTCTATTGAACAAACATACCATGTGAAAATGTTCATAGACTTTCTCTCATTGTGAAAAGAAGAGTAATTGTATTGAGAAATCATTCTGTTCGTTAATGATTAGGTGTACTGTTTTCCCCTCATGGATTGGATCCCTTTGTATAAATGAATATTTCAATTTGATATGACTATTTTGAGTTGAATATTTATTTTGTATATTTAAATTTCAATTAATATACAATAATTATTAAATGTTGTTAGAACTTGTAAAAGACAACGCTGAAAATAGACTACGACAACAGTTGTCAAAGCGTTGTTGTAAGTAGAGAAGACAAGAGCAACATACCTACGACAACGCTGAAAAACCGTTGTCTATGAACGTTGGACCGTTGTGGTAGGTATATAAGACAACGGTTTAAAAACCGTTGTCTATGAGCGTCTGACCGTTGTGGTAGGTATATAAGACAACGGTTAAAAACCGTTGTCTATGAGCGTCTGACCGTTGTGGTAGGTATATAAGACAACGGTTAAAAACCGTTGTCTATGAGCGTACCAACCGTTGTGGTAGGTACTTAAGACAACGGTTAAAAACCGTTGTCTATGAGCGAAATTTGCTGACCCCTACGACAACGATGGCTACGACAAGGCTGCTTTTAGACCTACGACAACGGTTTTTAACCGTTGTCTATGTGCGAAATTCTTGTAGTGCCTTTATGTAATATTTTCACTTGAAAAGGAAGAAGGGTTTATGTATAATATATATGTTTATATGATATTACTTATATATTTATATTAACATTGTCGTACCTTTACATTAACATTGCAAAGAAAGAAAAAAAGACAAAAGTGTGCGGATTCAAATCGGATCGATCTAGTTGTGCTAGGGCACAGAATTATTTGTGTTACAAAATATGTACTTAAAACATAATCTATAAATTAAAAACATCAAGGTACACACACAAACCTCAAGGGGTGTTCATACTTTATAGTACCTCAATGGAATATTCATAAAAATAAAAACATAATTCAAAATTCACGTAAAATTGATCATAAAAACATATGATTTTAACTAACAGCTTTACATTTAGCAAAGACTTTGCGGGGGACAATATTCTCAGATATTACATTAGACAAAATCATGAAAAATAAACAAGATATAGAAGAATGGTTTCCATGAAATGATCTGCTCAATTTAAATTTATGCCAAAATCTGAGTAGATGTATCTAAATATAGTAACAAAACCACAAACTGAAGATGTAAAATCAACACACAAGGGGTGGGGTGGGGTGGGGTGGGGTGGAGGTTGAAAGAAGGTGGAAGCTAATTCTTCTTCTAAACCTGTAATCTTTATCTGCAACCAATCATCATCTTACAGATGATCGTCGAGCTACCACGAGGCACCTTCACTTCGATCAAAGTAAGTTGTAATAACAAACAAATCCAGAGAAGAAAAACACCAAACCTTTGATGATGATTTGATCATCAGTTCTTTACATTTTCTGTAGTGTGTTTGGCTCCCACGGCGAAGAACTCCGTGATGACTTCAAGTGGCATCCCTTTAGTTTCCGGCACTTTTAGGTATACGAAGAACCAGGCAATGATACAGACGACAGCGTAGATGGAGAAAACACCTGCGAGGCCAATGGAGTTGAGCATGACTGGGAGTGAGTATGTGACTATGATGTCACAAATCCAAAATGTGAGTGCACATATCGCGATGCAGATTCCACGAACACGAGTGGGGAATATTTCTGAGCAGAGGATGTTGGGGATCGGTCCGAACCCCATCACAAAGCAGCAGAAGTAAACGATCACACTAACGGTTGAGATGACAGCGTGGGCCACTGACCCCAGATTAACTATGTTTCCGAAGACTAACATGAAGAGTGTCAGTATCAGAATGGGGAGAGTCGAGAGTAGAAGCCACCTGGGGGATGAAACGATGTCTCGTTATGTTGCTGAGTATCCATTGCTGATGTGGCGAAAGGGAGTATGTTCCATATCATGATGATCATGAAAAACACCCTCTTGTCCTTGCGCCACATCATGAAAACTCTTACTGCTTGTTAACAAGATAGGTTCATGAATGAACCAAGATATACAGAGACTAGATGACTAAAAAAAGAAGCATAGCATAAAAGTTCAAAGCAATTATAGCTAAGAAGTTCACAATTAACCAAGAAACAAGGAGTATTTAGTACCTTCTTCCAGCAATATCCATGAGCCTCATTGCAACACCAATGCTGGGAAGCATCAACAATGTGGTGAGACCACTGATGAGAAGAGATGCAGAGTCGGAACGAAGCCCCAAATTGGAGAGTAGAACTCCCACACCAGCTTGTTCAAGAATTTGAGGAGTGTAGTACAGAACTCCATTTATACCAGAAAACTGTGGTGTATCACTAGGATCAATCAGATAACTCACAGCTACGCGTCCATCACAATTTAAGAAAATATCTTGTGTATATACAGAGGAGTATAGTATTGGAAAGAATGTTTACCTGCTGAAGAATCTGAAGTCCTACACCAACAATGAGTGCATGTTTGACGCCCGGTTCAAAAAGTTCCATCCAGGTTGAACCTCTAGCTGCTGCTTGAGGTTTCTTCTGAGTTGCTGTGCCTATTGAATGCATATCGTCTGCACAAAGAACGGATTGACTAACAAGAGCAGCAGCGTGCACGAATTCCCCATCAGCTTGGCCCCCCTCACCAGAAATAGAAAGAATCGAGCCACGCCTTGATCCCACGCCGCCATCTTGGTGCAAGAAGATCCTCTTAAGACCCCCTGATCTTTTCTCGTCTTTCCTATAAGCCAGCTGCCAACCCCCACCTATTCCCATCCCACTCACTTCACCATGATTGTCCTTCTCAGAGTGCGTACGTGAAAGCAAAGGACTCCTCAAGTGGTCCTCAGATTCAGTTCCTGAAGCATCAGATGTATTGTCCTCTTCTCTTTGCAGTGTTTCTTCGTCCCAGTGCTCGTTTTTAACGTGATGCTCTGCTACATTGAACATGCTACCTGAGAAAAGCATGCTTCTCATGCTTCCCATTTCTGGGAGCTTCTCATGAACACTTCCAAACAGAGTCACCATTGGATCCATAAGCATACTCCGGTTGGCCACGCTCCCATGACGGGACATTGTTCCAAAAGTACTCTGTCCTGTCACTGGTTTGGCTATCCAAGATTGGCCCTCTTCTGCCCCATACAGTTTGATGCGATCTTTATCCACCGCGTGATCATGGTGGCCAGCTAGATCATTATCTGGACCGATTATATACTCCTCTATAGAAGTCTCACCCCCAATGCCTAGACCCTCAACTAACAAGGCCATTTCACCTGTCACAAAGATAACAAACTAGTTAGTCATTGTAAACATTGAATCCTGAAAATGGTTTTGATTGTAAAATTGGAAAATAACTATACCAGAGACATCTTCACGTCCACGTAGATGTTGCAAAACTTTCTTGGCCTCTTTCATCTTTCCTTTACTTACAAGCCATCTTGGGGACTCGGGTAAGTAAAACACAGCCAATGCAAAGTAGATGATTGAAGGAATGGAGAGAACTCCAAGCATCACTCTCCAACTAGGAGAATCCATCATAGACATTCCAAAGACCATGCAGTAAGCCAAGAACATTCCAGCAGAACCAGTGAACTGAGGAAGTGTGTTCAGCAATCCTCGTATTTCTGGTGGAGCTGTCTCCGATATGTAAACGGGGATGAGAGTGACAGCTAGACCTATCCCAAAACCATCCAAGAGCCTTGCTAATAGGAGCACATACACATTGGGAGCCCATAGCATCACTAATCCACTTAGGAAATATAGAACAGATGAGATTATTAGCATTGGACGTCGTCCAAGTGAATCAGATACGGGCCCAGAAAACGTAGTGATAACCGTTGCTCCGATCAGGGAGGTAGCAACTATAAGCCCTTCCATGGTAGGTTGGGTACTCAAATTGAATTCCTTTTTTATGTAAAGCACCGATCCTGAAACCATTTTCATATATATGTTTCAAGATCTTCGATACAATACAAATAGAACACTCAAATCTCTTGCAATTGATCTACTAATGTCATAGCATTTGAAATGACAAAACATCAAGAATTTCGATTAGCAGTTGATAGAAACCAATCTTTCCTCACATTTAAAACATGAAGACTAATGTTGTCAATACATGTAATGTTTAAATAGCTAAGATAGATAGAGATCTTATAGAATGAAGCAGAGAAAAACAAAGCATACCTGCAATGGTAGCATTATCCCATCCTTGCAACATGTTGCCAATGGCGGCCGCAATCGCTACGAGCACTGCTCCCCTCATCTTTGATGATTGAACTTTCTAAAGATTTCTTCTTTCACTCTTATGAAGATCAAATGCACCAAACAGTTTGCAAAGCCTAGAGTTGCAAATGAATGAGAATCTTGATTCAAATCAAGAACACAGAATGAAGCATAAACTCACAGATCATGTACATGAAGAATCAAGAAAAAGAAGATTTGAGATTCACACATAATGACAAGAAAATCCCAACAGCCCAGAAAAGCTAAAGAGAAAGAGAATCCCCATACCTTGAAAGAAATCAAAAGGGCATGAAAAGTTCCATCAAGAGAGGGGAAGAAACGCAAGAAGGATGCCCTCCTTAGCAAATTCAAAGCACATGCAATGCCAGAAAAGGCCACATTTATATATAGAAAAAAGTTGCGGTGTAGGTATTTTCAGATGGGGGAAAATGACAGAGCAACACTTTTAATTTTTTCACAGAAGAAACTGTGCCGATGGTGAAAGGTGAATTAGGAGAGAGAAAGAATGAGGAGAGAGAAAGGGTTGTCATTTTGGGATCGAAAAACCAGTTCAAATGAGAGATTGATGGCAATCCAAGAACGTGCGCCGCTGATCTGTGCTCCTTCCAATTGTTTTACATGGACATTATTTTATTTCAAAGATTCTTTCCCACTTTTTAACATTTATTTTTGGGGAATTCTATACACACCCCAAAAATACTAAACACACCCCAACAATAGACATGAACATTAAAATAATAAAAAAATAAATGTATGTGTAGATGGGGTGTGTTTAGAAATGTTTGGGGTGTGTATAGAATTCCCCTTTATTTTTAATTTGACCTTTCTTCATCTTTCAAATACTATGACCAAGATTCCTGCTCAAATTCAATTTTTTATGTGATCATCATTGATTTCAGTAAAAACGCAATTTTTGTCCTCCTTTTTCATCCATAATAAAAATAAAGAACGCTTTATTGGTAAATCGAGATCACGGTTTTAATTAGGTAAAAAACAAATAGTCATCCGAACTATATGTCATTTTGCAGATTTTCAGTATAAACTTTTTTTTGTAACACCATACTAAGTATATTTTGCGCGATTTGTATAACACGGTAAAATATCACATTCCAACCACCTTTTCCGGCAGACAAGAAACACAAGCTTTTCATTAAGGGTAAAATTGTCTTTTCAAAAAATTACACACGTCTCCTCTTAGGTGGCATATCATCCACATCATCATCTTCCTAAATCAAAATTAGGAAAAGGGGGCAAAAAATCGAAGACCCAAAAAAAAAGCTCAACTCAAAATCACCAGCATAGCCATGAAATTTCACTTGCTCAAACGTTTCGATTCTGATGGTGTGGAAAGCAAGGCAGAAGGACGATCCAAATGGAGTGGTTTGCCCAGATTATGGTAAGTAAACAATGGGGACCCGTGTGTTCTACCTGTGAGGAAATGAGTTTTTGTTCTTTCGTAGGAGGCTTAGGGTTTAAGAAACAGTATAGTTTGTCCGAATTTTGTGGTTTATTTGATTACCCTAATCTTGATTTAGGGTTAGGGTTAACATCCATAATCATAATTCGCCATATAACAACACGAATGTATCCAACAACTATAATCCTAATTCAACATCCATAATCTTAATTCACCATATAACAACATGAATGTATCCAAAATCGAAGCTTCAAACTTCAATGGTTAATTTTACATCATAGTGAATTGCAATATCTTTTCCTATTCCAATACATAACACATTAACTTCACCTAATCACTTAGCAAGATACAACACAAATAGGATAACTGCTGCCAACCATATCCACTTCTCCCTCTTCTCGTTCCTTTGTTTCTTCTGTAATTCATCTTTAAGTTGATTCACACGTCTCAATAGACCCGAGATAATCTGACAGACTTTTTCACACATTGGTGGGTCAATCCAATTGAAAAAGTTACAACCCCCTACTTTTTGCAACCAAACACACAACTTGTCAAATTTCACTTCATGTCATTGTTTCATTATACTTGCATTCAAATGAGCAATGAACTCATTCCACTTTACCAGAATTGACCCAAACAACTAAATATTGACACTTTTTTTCAGAAACGTTAATATAAAATTGGGAATTTAGGGTTTAGGGTACACTGTGCAAAATTCCCAAAATCCAATTGAGGATGTCTTTAGCAAAATTCCCAAAATCCATACCATATTCGAATGTAATCGACTGAAATTCGATTAAACAACACTCCATCCATAAACGGACCAACAAAGGGGAATCATAGCTACACTCTTAGAAATCGAAAAGTGTAATTACACGATATCACATGTCATATACTTTCTCCCCAGGTTCAGGTTCATCCACAACGTGAACCTTTTTGTGCGCTTCTCGCAGTGACATAAATCGTCCATGACTATGGTGGTTGGAAATGATGAGTTTTTTTTTTTTTTTTTGTCTTGGATTTTTTTGCCCGTTTCCTGTCTTCATCTAAAGGTGGGGAAGATGATGATGTGGATGATATGCCACCTAAGAGGATAGGTGTGTAATTTTTTGAAAAGATTATTTTACCCTTAATGAAACACTTGTGTTTCATGTCTGCCTGAAAAGCTGGTCGGAATGTGACATTTTACTGTGTTATGCAAATCGCGCAAAATTTACTCAGTACGGTGTTACAAAACAAAAAGTTTATACTGAAATCTGCAAAATGGTCTATAGTTCGGATGGTTATTTGTTTTTCACCCTTTTAATTATTATATAAACTAGTAATGCGTCTGTGCGACGCACGAGATTGAATTTAAAACTATAAAATATAAATGATTTTTTTAAAATTTAAGAATTTGTTTAATATTTTTTAAACATTTATATTATTTATTGAGATGTAATAATATATATCAACATTTTAAATTTTATTAACACTTAATTTTTATATGTTTTACTAATCTATATATATATATATATTGTGTTTAATGATAACTTCATGATAATATTTGTTTATCCTAAATAAAATTATTACAACAAAACTTGCATCCGACGGTCGCAACTGCTACAAAATTCCAGATCACATACTTATAGCAGAAAAAAGATATAAAAGACATATTTCTAAAACTCATGTTTATACCTGTAAAACATACTTATAAAACACATACTTATAGCTGAAAAACACATACTTATACCTATTAAAGACATACTTGAATTCTCTCGCACATGAGACGGTCAAGAGACCAACTCATAAAATTATATATATTTAATGATGTAACTTAATTAACTTTTATCTTGAATATTTATAATACTTTCATTTTATATTGTTTTTTTTTTTTTTTACTTCATGTGAATGATGGAGAGGATTCCACATGTATGTAATTTTAACATTTATATTATGCCAATTTTTTTAAAATTTAAGAATTTGTTTAGGATTCTTTAAACATTCATGTTATTTTATTAAGATTTAATAATATAGATCAACATTTTAAATTTGATCCATACTTAATCTTACTTCATCTTTATATGTTTTACTAATCTATATATATGCAAATGTTTCTATGCACCAAGTGCACGGACCTGAATTGGTGCAATTGGAGCGACCCAACCCGGATCCGCGCACCTAGGTTTTCGTTTTTTTTTTCGCTTCATGTTGTTACCTTTATGTTGTAAGTATGTGACCTTTATATATAAAGGTTATGACTTTTATGTTCAGTAACTTAGAAAAATATGAAGATTTTCAGGTTTTTTGCTTCAGATTGAGACCTTTATGTTGTATTGTTGTGACCTTTATGTACAATTCTTGTGACCTTTATGCACAAATATTATGACCTTCAGACTGTAAAATTCTTCCTTTTTTTTTTCTAAGTTAGAGTATATAAATAAAGGTCATTACATTTATACATAATGGTCACACGTATATAACATAAAAGTCACACCCATATATCATAAATGTAATAGTTTGAAGTGAAAAATTAAATTCAAAACAAAAAGTGTATATATATATGGACCAGTTGCACAGGAGACTAACTCATATATATATATATATATATATATATATAATGATAATTTCATGATAATATCTGTTTATCTTCAATAAAATTATGACAAAAACTTATATACTTTTGAGCACATAGGGGCACGGATCTAGGTATTATATACATATTTTTTAGGTGTTATATATATACTCTATAGATGTTATGTTTCTTGGTTTTATAAATATATTCTACAAGTATCATATGTATATAAGAGTATACATGTGATACCTGAAGAGTATATACATGATACATGCAGAGTATATATTTAACATCATATGATGATTTAATTTGGGGGCACCATGCCCCTGGGGCACACAAGTGTCACTCTAAAATTATATATTTTTAATGATGTAACTTAATTAATTTTTATCATCAATATTTATAATATCTCAATATATGATAATAATTTCATTTCATCAGATTTTATATTGTTTTTTAGTTGTTGTGAATGATGGAGAGAATTCAACATGTATGTCTCTTTTCATTAATATGAAGAAATATTTGAATTTCGACAAATCGTTAATTAACACAGATCATGAATGAATATATTTTGAATCTAAAACTATAGAATATATAAATTTAAGAATTTATTTACGATTTTTTTAAAAATTTATATTATTTTACTGACATTTAATAGTATAGATCAACATTTTAAATTTGATTTACACATGATTTTTATATGTTTTTAGTGATAATATATATATATATATATTTAATGATAATTTCATGATAATATATGTTTATCCTCAATAAAATTATATATATCTAATGACATAACTTAATTAATTTTTATCCTCAATATTTATAATATCTCAATATATGATAATAATTTCATTTTATCGAATTTTATATTGTCTTTTTACTCATTGTGAATGATGGAGTGAATTCAACATGTATGTCCCTTTATAATTAATATGAATATAAATATTTGAATTCGATACACTGTTAATTAACTCGACTGAAAATTTTGACTCGAAACCTATAGAATATTTATGAACTTTTTTAAATTTTAAGAATTTGTTTAGGATTCTTTAAACATTCATACTCCCTCCAATTCTTTTTATAAGTCTTTTTAGCCTTTGAAATTATATTCAAAGTATATGTCACTTCAAATTTTTTTACCAACAATGATCTTATGCCTTTTTCAACTTCTCCATTAATTAAATTCAAAAAATATTTATTTCCAAGTATTTCTAAGTATTTATTTCCAAGTATTTAATTCAATGAAAAATTTTGGAGTATTAATTAAGGTTAATTTGGGAAGAAAATTTATTTCTTAATTTTCGTGAAGGAGCTTAGGAAGACTTATAAAAAGAATTGGAGGGAGTATTATTTTACTGAGATTTAATAGTATAGATCAACATTTTTAAATTTGATTCATACTTAATTTTTATATGTTTTAATAATATATATATCTATTTTTAATAGTATTATTTCAATGATTCATGATAATATCTATTTATCCTCAATAAAATTATATATGTTTAATGATGTAATATTAAGTTTTATTATATTATTCAAAACACCCACTATTTTTCTTTTTGTTTGGTTTTTATTTTTAATATCTCAAACAACCCTCAACTAATTTTATTTTCAATTAGATGATAAAAAATCAAAGTTAAAATTTTACAAGTAAATTTCATAATTTATTTTAAAACACATATTCAAAAATATTATTCAATTTCATGATTAATTAATAAGTTTGAAAAGTGTGAACAATCATTTTCCTTCAAATTAACAATCATTTATTTATTTCAATTTTTTCTCTAAACTTGTAATATTTAAAAAAGATTAACTTATGTAAATAGTTGACTTATCGAATTTTTGCATATGTTATTTAGATAAATTTAACTAAAATTTCTATTTTTTTATAATGTTTAAAGAAAAAAAGAAATTTAGTAGTTTTTATTAGTAACATAAAACTTAAAGTAATTAATTACCTATATTTAATGTAGGATTGATATATGATTGTCATGTGTCCTTTTGGTCCTTCTTTTATATATAAAAATTATAGTTTGTCTCCAATTCTTGCTTTCTAAATGATGATTTTATTTAATTTCTAAAGGATTTCAGGGTTTTCAATAAAATTTAATGATATTAGAAACTCAATTATCTGCACAAACATTTTAAAATCTTCCAAAAATCTTGTTAAACAATAATATAGACAATAAAGTTTCAAAAGAAACTGCAAACATTGCAACTAATTAGTTAAAAATCCATAATAATTACAATTTCTCATTTTAAACTATTTTTTCTTTAGTAATACTAATGTTGAATAATAGGCAAAAACGTATATACCCCTGGGGCATATAGGAACACGAATCTAGAAGTTATATACATATTCTTTAGGTGTTATATATATACTTTATAGGTGTTATGTTTCTTGATGTTATAAATATACTCTACATGTATCATATGTATATAAGAGTATATATGTGATACCTGAAGAGTATATACATGATACCTGTAGAGTATATATTTAACACCATATGATGATTAATTTGGGGGCACCATGCCCCCGGGGCACACAAGTGTCACTCTGAATAATATTTTTTAGATCTGATAAATTTATTTTATCAATTTTCACTATATTTATATTAAAATAAAAATGTAAGATTTTGAAAAAATAGCATAATAATAATATAATTTCTGATATTATCATACTATAATAAATATATTAAATTTATATCATGGTATTCTTTATCTATGCTTATAGTATATCATGAAAACTCTTTAAAAGTAAATCAATATGAGACTAATTTTAGCCTAAGATTCATAATATTGAGATTATAAAAGAAAAATAATCGAAACATATAACTTTTCACAATTATTTCTATACACCAAGTGCATGGGTCATGGCCCATGCAATCCGGGTCATATGACCCAGGAGGTGATTTTCACGCCCAAAACGCGCTGGAACGCGCCCCCACGCGCTGACACGCACCCCCAAATCGCGCTCAAACCCTAATTTCACTCCATGACCTTTTAGTTATATCGTCTAATCTTTTAGTTATGCCCGCCTAACCTTTTCATTATGTTTACATAACCTTTATGATATATTCGCATAACCTTTCTATCCTGATGGTTTAATATTTTACAGAGTAAGATGAATATATATTACCTTTTAAACCTTTATGTTATAATAACTTAACCTTAATGTTATAATAATTTAACGTTTATATTATAATAATAATTTTTATATTTTTCAAAGGTTATGATAGTTGTATATAAATGTTGTATCAATATAACATAAATGTTAAATTGTAAGAATATAAAAGTTTTCAATTATATTACATGATTGAAATAATTCTAAGTATATAATTTTAAGGTTTTAACACACTGTAAACCTTTAAGTTGTAATAATGCAACATTTACGCATAATAATATTAACCTTTATGTTATATTAACACAACCTTTATGGTATTCTTTAAGTAAATAAAAGTTATGATATTTATATATAAAAGTTAAATCAACATAACATAAAGGTTAAATCATCACAACATGAAGGTTTTCAGCTATATTATCTTATATTTTATATTGAAAAAAGTCTAAGTATATTAACTTAAAGGTTATGATATTTGTACAAAAAGGTTATAGTCATATAACATAAAGGTTATACTCGTATAACATAAATGTTACAGCATAAATTTAAAAAATGGCAAAAACTTGTGTACCCCGGGGGTACGGATCTTAGATCCGTGCCCCCAGATCCGACCCGGCGCGTGGGCAGCCTCCACGCGCGCCCACGCGCCGCCACGCGCGCCCATAGCAAGTCTGGTGTGCGCCCACACACACCTGATTACCTAGTTGATGATTCAGTGATGGGTATTACACCTATACTCTATTGGTATTACACATATACCCTATAGGTATTACAGAAATATCTTTTATGGTATTACACTGATACCTTAATGGTATTACAGAAATGTCTTTATGGTATTACACTGATACCTTAATGGTATTACAGAAATGTCTTTTATGGTATTACACTAACACCTTAATGGTATTACAGAAATGTCGTTATGGTATTACACTGATACCTTAATGGTATTACAGAAATGTCTTTTATGGTATTACACTGATACCTTAATGGTATTACATAAATGTCTTTATGGTATTACAGAAATGTCTTTATGGTATTATACTGATACCTTAATGGTATTACAGAAATGTCTTTATGGTATTACATTAATACCTTAATGGTATTACATTTATTGCCAATCCCAACAATCTCATCAATTTCTTGCTTGGTGAACATGCCACTACCGGCCAGAAGATCCAAGAATAGGGACCCAATGGTCAACATTGAGAACTAGGCTGTTAGCTTTTGAAAGGGTATAGGTTTCGACTTCAACAGCGTATTCCATGTACTTCACAGATGGGAAATTGGTTCAAAAAAAAAAAAGGAACACCGAAAGAAGAAGAAGAAGAAGAAGAAGATTCAAAAAAAAAAAAAAAAGGAAGAGCTGACGCTGTGACGATGAACACCGAAAGAAGAAGAAGAAGAAGAAGAAGAAGAGAACGCTGATAATGGAAGAAGAAGAAGAAGAAGAAGAAGAAGATTCAAAAAAAAAAAGGAAGAGATGACGCTGTGACGATGAACACCGAAAGAAGAAGAAGAAGAAGAAGAAGAAGAGAACGCTGATAATGGAAGAAGAAGAAGAAGAAGAAGAAGAAGAAGAAGAAGGGAACGCTGATAATGGAAGAAGAAGAAGAAGAAGAAGGGAACGCTGATAATGGAAAAAAATAGAGAAAAAAAAGAAAAAAAATATATATATATAATCCGGGTCGGGTTGGGGGTACGGATCCTGGATCCGTATCCCGGGGGCACCCAAGTCCTACTCTCAAAAAATAAATAAATAAATGAGCACGGATCCAGATCAAATCCGGCCCACCCCGTCCCGTGGGCGCCCAGTTACATGGATCTAGATCTATGCAACTGGTGCATAAGAACAATACTCCTAACTTTTTTAAGAAGAGTTGGAATGTAAAGAAATATTGTCTCTTATAATCAATTGGAATAATTAAATAAATATTTAAGTTTATTACTATCCTTAATAAAGAGTTTTTTAATTGTTTCAACAATTAAGTAAATATAAATTTAGAACTAAAATGAGGCATTGACTAAGAAATTTCCTTGTGCAAATTATTAAAAACGTAGAACAAGATCAATAATTTTTTGGATTTGAAAGTATCTTTGATGCTTAGCCTTGAGAAGCTAGGCTTACATTTTACGATTTTTTAGCACAAAAATTTGGCCACTAAGAGAATGGATTTTAAAGTTGAGATATGAAATATATTTATGTGAAATCTAGTCCGATTCAAAAACTTTCTTCAAAATTAATTCAAATATGTTGTTATAAAATTAACACAAAACTCATGTGAGACGATCTCACGGATGGTTCCCGTGAGACGGATCGTAATTACCCATTAATTGAATTCATATTCAAACATTGATATGAATTGCTAAGTTTGGTTCATGGATTAACCCGTCTCACGAAAAAAGATCCGTGAGATAGTCTCACACAAGACTTGTTCAAAAATTAATTGGATTTATCATTTATTAACAGTGGAACTTCGTTTTCAAATTATTATTTTTATTCCCAATTTTATATATATCTTAAGAAAAAATATATAGTACATATTTAGAAATTCATAACATCGTGGTCTCTCGTCACAGCCAAATCAGCAAAAAGTTTATTGCCATAACGTTATAAGTTGGTGATTGCTGTCTGTCGTGGAAGATAAGTTCAATGTCACCATCCTAATATAATTAACCATAATATTATTTAATAATTTGCTATTTAATTTAGTGATGACAGAGTATTGATTAATTTTGCTAAATTGGATTTAGACCTTTTTATTATTTAATCTAGAAAATGAAACTCAAAGTTGAAGATACTATTGAAATAATATCTTTAATTATTTCTAAAGCTGAGATATCATCACTTTGGTTCGAAAAATTAAAACGCAAAAAATTTCTCCATTAACGCGCGCAAATTCAAATATATTTATGTATGTTTGTAGTACAAACTCAGAAGAGAAATTTTTGTTTATAGTTATTGAGTTGCTGTCTCATGAGACTGTATCACATGCGACGAAATTTAAGTATATATTTTACAGGTATAAGTATGCGTTTATAAGTTATAAATATGTTTTTCTACGTATAAACATGAGTTCTATAAGTATGTCTTTTTACTGTTGCATGTATGTTCTTTCTGTTATAAGTGTGTCATCGTACGATGCGACAATCACTTTGAGTTTTTATATAGTTATTGGACTCGAGTAAGGCATGAGTTGAAACTCTATATCTATGTAACATTTTATTTTGACAAAAACTTCTATACTCCTTATGTATGAGAAAAAGGTATTATTATCTTGATATTAACATTGTTTCTACGAAGGCATGATTGATAAGGTATTAGTTACACACTTAAAAGTATTATTTGTATAACTTAAACATATGTTTTAATGAACTTATTAGATATATATTCATATAATATTAGTTGTTTATTACTAAGGTATATACATGTATAATTGAAATATATATTTTGAATCAAAATATTATTTAATTATGGCAAAATATTTTATGCAACTGGTGCATGGATCTAGGATCCATGCACCCAGGTCGACCCGCCCCACGCGCCTCTGACGCACGTTTTTACCCGCACCAATGCGCTCCCACGCTCCCCCACGCGCCTGGTGAGTGCGCTCAAACCCACCAAGATTCGCTCCAGGCAGTCATACCCTCATGTTATATTAGGGTTACCTTCATGTTATGTTAGGGTTACCCTCATGAGAGTAACAATAACATAACATGAATGTAACCCTAACATAACGTGAAGGTCACTCTAACATAACATGAAGGTATGATTAACATTGTTTTTTACCTTCATGTTATGTTAATGTTACTTTCATGTTATGTTAGTGTTACCTTCATGTTATATTGGTGTTACCTTCGTGTTATTTTAGTTCAGTGGTTTTAAACTAAGGGTATGAAATCTGAAGATGGGGTCACATTAACATAACGTGAAGGTAACCCTAACATAACATGAAGATAACACTAACATAACGTGAAGGTAACAACCAAAACACGCGAAAAAAGTAAAGAGGCACAGGCTGGGTGGGCCAGCCCAGCCCGCACGCGGCCCAGTTACAGGATCTCAAATCCATGCAAATGGTGCACAGGAGAGTAACTCTTTAATTATTACTTATTATATCTTAAAGTAAATCGTAGTATTTAACATCAATCCTTATAAGAGTCCGTTTGGTTCGCATTATTAAAATGGATTATATTACCCATCAATCCCATTAACATGTTATGTTGACATACTTAAAGCCCTGGAAATAGGGAAATACGCTTCTCATATCATGCAAAAGGTTGATATTACATATATCCCATATTGGAAAAGTGATCAACTATCAAAACAAAAACATCTACTATTATTGATATCTTAATTGACTAAATTGCCCCTTAATTCTCAACATTTATCTCATATTCCAATTATTAACATTATAATAACATTTATTGTGTACAGTCCAACCAAATTACATTTTAATACATCACCAGAGTTACCTATCATTCTCAGTATATCATTGAGATGCAATCCAACGTACTATATCCAAAGTAAACAGAACGTAAAAGTATTGGAATTACAGTTGGGGGACCCACAGTAGCTAGGGAACACCAGCCCTTCTCTTTTATTTTATTTTATTTTGACTAAAACCAATATCTAAGGGCCCGTTTGATACGGAGGATGGGTATGGATTGGATTGTAATACTTTCGGGCTTTTTACTGTTCATATAGTTTAATTTGGTGTTTGGTGTGGATGTTTTGGATATGGGTTTAGTTGGTATGTGTGTTTGGTGTAAATGTTTATAAAGTGTATTGTTTAGAAATTTGTGTTTGGTATGTAGGTTGGGTTTAATAAGTAAAGTTGAATGACGTAAATACCCCTAGACAAAGCAGCAACATTTCACTTGCAAAAACATTTCAAACTCTTCCACAGACAAATCGTCTGCAAGAGATGAAGTTTGAAGAAAAGTTTATTTTCGAATGTAGATAGCAATGGGAGAGTGAGCCTCCGTTGAAAGTGGTAGGATTTTCTCATCTATGTCGACATCTTCTTCGATTATTTCTCAGTCGGTGTTGTGTAAATCGAAGGTTTCCGGAAGCTCCCATCACCCGATGAGGACTTCTCCCGACGGCCATTACAAGGTAAAGTACATTTCGAACCACTTGGGGGCGATTTCAACCTTCACCACATGAAATTAGATGCAATATTGTGGTGAAAGTAGAAAAAATTTAACAAATAGAAGTTTTTGTGTGGTGAAGAACAGATCTTCCTTCTCTGAAATTGGAAGGGAAATTGTTTTAATCGTGGAACATAAATCCGCCCTTTTCAACCGATTCTTAATCGTCAAAAATTTGCAAAACCTTGGAATGAAAGAAGCCTAAAATTATTTGGAGGCCTCTCTCTCAAAATGTCAGCAAGGTACATCCATGTGTGTAATTATGTTTAGCTTATTTTTCAAATTGGCAAATTGTGTCTGCTACTATGTTGGATGAATTTTATTGACCATCGGCAGATTTCGCACAATAAATAGACTTGCTATCATCTACCGTAATGCGCCGTTGCTGTTACGAAATTGACCTAAAAGATTGTACTAACTTGCAACGCTGTTTTTTTGCATATCAACATGCTTCTTGTGTTATAATGTCATGCGTACTAGCTCGAATTCAATTAATTGCGGAGGTTCGTTTGCGAATTGGAACCCCCCAAACGAGGTGATGCATTGTCGACATTCCATTCCAATGTCTATCCACACTTCGCGGACAAGAAAGAATCCAATGCGACGTTTCATGTCTTGTCCTTTCCGTGGGGTATGAGTTCATATTGTCCTTCAACAAGCATAACCCGTTGTATGTGCTATGTTATTTTAGTTTCCAAATCATGTCGTCCTATTTGTGCTATGTTTGACCACTCTTTTATATTGTCCTCCACGTAATAGGATGAGAGTTGTGGAATGTTTATTTGGTTGGAGCCACCGCTTGATGGACGTGCTAGGGAAGTGGTGAATTCTTGTCTAGAGAAGATTGACAACTTACAATCGGAACTTGCATTGTTGAAAGCCCGGGGAGAAAAGAGAAGCACCCGTACAACTCTCATTATTGCATGTGTACTAATGTTCATCGTTCTTCTTTTACTTTGGGCACCGAGATTTTACGACCATCCACATGGCAAACCGATATGTAAGGTGTAGCATGATGACACAATGACCGACAAAGTGTATTATAAGCCTTGAAGGGTACGCTATCTACATGACCTTCACATTTTGAGAAGCTTTTAATTTTCAGAACTATTGAATGTAAATGCATATTGTTAGTTGCTTTTTATGGACTCCTTGTTTGGATGGAATGTGTGTTGGTATTATTAAGTTGTACGTAAATGCTTTGTGTTAGCATCATAGTAGTTGTGGCAATATTGTTATAGTTGCTTTTGTAGTGGCATCAGCTGGTAAGTGGCAGTTCGAGTGGAGTGTAATAGGCAGTAATTATTGTGTGTATATGTGGGATAGAAAAGATATGCAGTGTGTGTACATGAAATGGTTAATAGTTCTAATTTCATAAACAAGTACAAAGTTGTGTTTACAAAGTTTCATTACACATAAAAATTCGAAGCATAGGTGTTAACTGATCCATTAGTTATAATATGTACCACTAGGGCCCAAAATTGTTGTGCTTAACACACCTAAAACACAACCTTCAAAATAGTGGTTACCAGCTTCATTTAGGCATAACATGATCCAAGGAAATAAGTTAAACAACACTTCATGAGAATTTTGTTAGCTTCTCGAATGGGATTGGATCAGGCCTTTTCACTTTAGGGAAGTACACATCAATCGTGTCCGGGCACTCCGGATCAAAGGGACCATTTGGCACAACAATCGGGGTGGATGGACCTGACCCCGTTTCAACAAACAAAACCTCAGCAGGTTGGTGGACCTCCATGATCTTCCTCCATTCCTTATACATTGGGTATCCGAACTCTCAAAAGAGTCTGTGCTCCTCAGTTTCCTACAAGGATTATCAGTGACAATAGAGGTCCGTGAATTATTGTTGTGTCAATGTAGTAGACTATTACAATGTGGCATAATGTATTTCGTTGCATATTAAAAATTTGGTAAGTTGTACCTTCTTTTGAAAGCTCCAATACTCTGGAGCAACCACGACCCGGTTTTTCTCCTCATTATATTTCACTCCGATTGTGTTATTCACGTACTCAATGAACTTCGGCCAAAGTCGGGTATTGTTTGCTACCCATTCCTTCACTACAACGGGCGTCCACTTAGCATCGTCTGTCTCCGCCGCCATCTCCCCAGCAAGGAGCTCGCACACTGATGTGAGTATGAGTGCATCTTTAAAATTGCGTTTAAACCCCACCCGGAAAAACCGATCTCCCAACTCCACAGCCTTATCATGGCTTAGTGTGCCGTAAAAATTCCTCAGCTTTTTGTTCATCTTAGGCATTGTCTTAGCTTCTTCTCCTGCAATGACAGCAAAATATTGAATGCAGTTTGACTATAAATAGATTAATCACTATACTTGTTGGAAACTTCTGTCCTTGGCAACAAAAGAAGGAGTGTAAATCATACCACAACAAAACATGAATATACAATATGTTTTGCCATTTTGTAAATGATTGCATTAATGATGCAAAGAAATTAGGTAAGTGTCATGTTTTCATCTACAGGTGTGAATTGTGCCATATGTGAAAAACTTTGTTTGACCCAACAGAGTGAATGCCAAAATGTCATGTTTCTCAAATGCAGAGCCGTATGTTAATTTTTTGCAAAAGCTGCAATGAAAGGTCTCATCCAACAGAGACTTTGACAAGTAGTCCACCATTCATTTCATATGCTGTGAAAATATCTACCACAATCACATATTCAATGTACATCAAAATTATTCAATGCAACGACAACTAGTGCCTCAACTACTATCTTCCACAGTGCTTCCCAAATGCTTTCTATATATGGCCGTGAAGACAGTGAACAAATATGTTAAAAGGAAAGTATAATATCCTAAGTATTATCGTATGTTCCAAAAATGCCTCGCGTTAACGAGCTCGGTCTAAGACAGAAGACTACTTCTACGATTTGCAATGGGATGCTAAGGTCGTCGGTCTATTCACCGAGGTCTTGGCAGGACCAAGCAAGGATGGGAAATTTCAAGGTCGGAGGGAACAATAAAGCTGGAATCGAGACTGTGCACTATGTGATATCGAAGTTGAATCACAAGAACTTCGCCTTGAAAGATTGTTTGCGGCAGGTGCGTTTGCTCCGCCAACGACATGAAACATGGTCAAGACTAATTGCTCGCAATGATGTCGTCGTACTTGAGGCAACTAATGAGATTGCATGTAGCGACGCGGTTTGGGATGAGATTGTGAAGGTAATATGCTCGTTTGAATCCAGATGTTGCACAACTTTATGTAATGCCATATTGTAAATGTAATTCATTAACTAAATTGACAGCCTATGCACCTATGTCTTACCTACAGGTCATGCCCTTCGCATGGGCCTATGCTAATAGTGGTGAACCACTATGGGATGATTTGAAGGTTCTTTTCGGTGATCCGGGGCAACACACTCTCGCGATGGAGTCACTTCTTGTTGGGAGGGATATCATTGTCATACCGGACGATCAATCAAACGTACAAGCTCCTAAGTACACTCCGTTGAATGAGGTGATTACCATTTCGAGCGATGTTTCAGCAACCCATTCAAACACATTGAAGAAAGAGGTCGGGTACGTTGAGAACAGTGACTCCGATGAAGATGGTTCCTTCCGTTCTCCTTCCTTGACCACCGAAATGAGCTCGTCCACCCCAAACTCGAAGTCGAAAGGTAAAGCGCCAATGGCCGGAGACAGTTATTGCAGGGCACTGTGGAAGCCCGCACCGTAGGCAGTGTGTGTACTTGGAATGACGCACGTTTTGTACTAGTATATGTGTTTAGGTATAAGCGTATGTTTGGTCGTCTATGTGGTGTGTTTATATTTCCCTAAATGCCAATAGTGGCTTCTAATGAACTTGCACGACTAGTGTTGGTTCTTTCTACGTGTAATGCATGAAAAGAACTACGTTTGAATGTAAATATATCTTTTACTTCCTTGGTACTAGTATATGTGTGAGCTGAAAAGTTAATATGGCAATGTGAGTACTTCATTTTCAGTCTTTATACTTACTTTACCTAAGAAAAGGCAATAGGCGAATCTGGCCAACAAGGGGACACTTGAAAGTACATATAAATATTGTACTTAGACATAAATAATGTACATAGATGTAATACTTCCCCAGTAAAGGAGATATTTCAAGAGTTGAAACTACATACATGGAATGACAGAAACTACAGTTTCAAAAGCCAGGCCAACTGTGATATTAGTACTAGGCATCATATATTAACAAAATATTGTGGTTGAAGTAGCGACCGACCGACAGTCTTCTCCAACCAATGTGCATTTATGGACTTCACATTTTCTCGATGATTGCCCTCACAAGCACTTGTTTGGCATCTTGTGGGACACTCTCGAAGTAGTCGAGCTCAGGGTCATTCATGCATAAGTACAACCCAACATGCACCTTCGCCTCAAAGCAAGGAAAATCCAGATTCTCGAGCATGTCGTAAACTTGTTTCCTTTTACGTTTGGCCTCCAACCTCAGCTCCTTCTTCTCCTGCAAGTGTGAACTGAACTCATCTTTGATCTCATGCATGGTCTTCTCATTTCGTTCAATGTACACATCGAATTTCTCCAAC